>VZTH01002254.1:0-153963 GCA_013397815.1 Aleadryas rufinucha | reverse complement strand
GAAAGATATAAAGCTCTTAGAGAATGTCCAGAGGATGGTGAAGGGCCTGGAGAGGAAGCTGTATGAGGAGCAGCTGAGGTCAGTTGGTCCATTCAGCCTGGAGAAGAGGAGACTGAGGGGACACCTCATAGTGGTCAGCACCTTCCTCACAAGGGGAAGGGGAGGGGCAGGCACTGATCTCCTCTCTGTGGTGCCCAGAGACAGGACCTGAGGGAATGGCCTGAAGTTGTGTCAGGGAGGTTTAGGTTGGATATTAGAAAAAGGTTCTTCACACAGAGGGTGGCTGAGCACTGGAACAGGCTCCCCAGGGAAGCGGTCACAGCACCAGCCTGACAGAGCGCCAGAAGTGTTTGGACAGCGCTCTCAGACACATGGTGTGGTTCTTGGGGATGGTTCTGTGCAGGGCCAGGAGCTGGACTTCAGTAATCCTTGTGTGTCCCTTCCAACTCAGCATATTCTTTGATTCAATGATCCAGTTATGTTGTTATGTTGTAAATAAAGTGTATTGCTCTCGCATAGCCTAGGAATCTCTAATACCTAGGTATTAACATTAAACAAAGCATATTTACAAATGTAAATTTTAAATTAGATGTATTCTATTTCTAAGGATGTAAAGACTGGGGTTACAGCATTAAGAAAAACCCACAAATTAGATAAAATCAAATCCTTTTCCAGTAACACACATTATCCTCAAGGTTAAATGGATTAAAACTCTTTCTGGAGGAATTCAACATAAGACTGAAAATGTGGTCAAAAAAGTCTCATTGTGACTGCCTGATGCTTGACTTTTGATAGCACATCCCCAAAGACTTCTCTTTGACATACCTTGAACAGAGAATACTTGTTTCCCACGAAGCCTGTTGTTGCTGATAAAGCTCATTTATATCTAAGTGGTATCTAATACGGCAGTGCTATATTCTGGCCTTAAGAAAAAAACAGTTGAGTGGCTCATTTGCCTTTATAAGTGTGCTGTGCCTAAAGATGTATTTTAGCAATTTTGTCCAAAGCCCAAATCACAGTAACTACTTCTGTACAGCACACATTTTTAAATGGAGCATAAAAGAAAACATTGTTGCACATTAAAATAAAACAGAAGCCAGAAAAGTTGTGTTTCAGAGGATGTGTTTATGCACTTGTGATAGTAAATGGTGATGCTTTCCTTTGATATTTGAGGCCTCTATGTGAGTGACATAAAGCAGATCTCCTGGGAATCTCCTTAGCTTGAACAGTTGGTATGGCTGAATGAGCAGTGAAGCAGAAGGGTGTAAGCTATTGTCTCTGAAGTATTTCATGTTAACTGCGGGCACAAGCAAGTCTGTAAGGTACACACATATAAATATGCACACACACACACACACACGCAGAAGCAGTGGGAAATCAGCTGAATGTTCCACCTAGGTAAAAGTGAAGTCTTGCTCACAGTCAGGAGGAGGCTCTCTGGAGATTAATGAGAGGCTTTTGCCTGGCTCAGACCACGTGCTGTTAACAGTTACCATGTACAGCTTGGAAATCCTGCTGGCCTTTCTTCCCTCTTCACCTCCTCCTGCCCCAGAGATACGAGCACAAATCCCTTCTTTCCCTGGTTTGCCACAAATGTATAAGCAGGTCTCTGCTCTGTCTTTGCTGCTTTGCAGTTTGATGCTAGGTTCAGCATACAGGTCAGTCCCAGCAGGTTTGGATTTTGAAGTGGCTGAAGGTGAAGTCAGTTCCACAGTGCACACCGGCACCACTCCACTTGTGCTCCCCCCCAGTGATGGCCGCAGTGATGTGTTGTTTGCCAACATAACCATTCATCAGGCTGCTACAGTCTAGAGGCAGTTCCACCTTTCAGAGACCTAAGATGTCTCATGGATGGGTTTTTTAGAGCATCTGCTGTGTGAGGAGACACTGCAAGTTGCAGGCAGGCTGCAAAGGAAGAGTGAAAAGCTCCTGAGGATCTTTCTGAAAACAGTGTAGTAGTGTTAAAAAGGGAGGTAGTTATTTTTTATCTTTCCTTGAAATTGTGACTTGACTACATCATTATGAGGTGACTCTGAAATCTGCTGGTAGAAGCAGCCATTATTGTAACTCTTACCATACCAATTCCCCTAACTCATCTCTCCACTCTAGTTTGTGTCCCAGACTAAAGGCAGCACTTTTCAGTGATGCACAAAACAGAGCTTGTACCTTCCCCTTGCAAATACCCTGAGAGTATTGACAGTTCTCACTTTTTCTCCTGTGTCTTTGCATGTTTAAAAGATAGATCAGATTCCAAGCATATTCAGTTTCAATGTCTTTTGAGGCTGCTTAGAGAAATGTTGAATACATTTCCTATACATCCATCAGGTTGGTGACAGATCTTGCATAACCAAACAAGAAATTCTTGTGTATTGGGGACTTGACTGGCAAAAAACTACTCGAAAGTTCTGCCTTTCAGATACTTAAAGAAGAGATCACTTTTGAGACTTATATTTTTCCCTTGCAAGTTTTGCTTCCACGAAAATATGTTGTTGGTATGCATTTTGCTCATTAGAAATAAACTCAGATCATCTCTTTCAGTTCCACATATAAATACGAGATTACTCCATGTCCGATCTGGAGCAGTTGCAGAATGCTGCAGCCAAACTTTTCTTTAGACAGGCCACGTCAGCTTTACAAAACAGGCTGGTACCAGAAGGGTCCTATAGAAGCTCTTAATTTAAATTGCATGCAAGATTTTGTTCCTTACCCTGGCTTGCATTTTGGCTGTCAGAGCTCTAGATCCAGCTGGAGCAGTGGCCTAGCTGAACACAAAAAGTTAGGGTGTAAAATGACTGCATTACAGGTTAGCAGCAGCCACAGCCTGAAGGCTTCATCTAGGGGTGTCCTTTTTGGAAACTTCTGTATCCGGTTGCTAAAATGTGCTTTCCTTCCTCTGATAAAGTGAAAAGTAAAATACATACAGTCCTGGATGGTGTGAGCTCTTTCTGAGATGAATAGTAAAGGTGAGACTGATGGAAACGTTTTTCCTATTGCATTTACTTATGCTTTAGATTTAGGATTTAATACTTTGCCTGAACACCACTTATTTTTTGTTGGGGTTTGTTGTGGAATTTTTTTCCAGGTCTTAGACTTCTTGCATTTAAATGAAATTATTTTCTTCAAGGGATTTTAGTGCAATCATGGCTGAACTAAAATGTATCCAAATAAAAATAGTAAATAGCCTCTTTGCATCTCAATCTGGTTTTATAGTAATAACTCCCATATACTGATAATACTTCATATTCTCATGTTTCCAGTCTGTATATAAGGGTTCTGTTTTCACATTTGATGACTTAAGAATTGCCTACTTCTTCATTCTGGTAAAGTGTTTGCTTATGCGTAAAGAAAAGGAGGAAAAATGAGCAGGCAAAGAAAACAAAACAGAGAAGCAAGCACTTCTTAATGTTAGAAAAAGAAAACCTGAGAAGGCAATTAAATGATTTTTGCCTTGAAACAGAGAGAGGAGTGGTAAAGTGGGAGGCAAGGGGTGAGGGGTGTCACAGAGTTTGGGGTTTCCATCCCCAATTATGCTCTGGCTGCAACGCTGCTGAATTACACTGAAAGCACTGAATGGTGCCATTATATTCCTTTTCAAAAGTTGTGGGCTATGAAATTCAATCTGAGGTATTTTTAATGAGTGTTCTGAGCCTCAGTTGCAGCTCTTCCCAAGAAACAACGAGCGCAGTGTGCCACTAAATAGCGTCAGGGCTGGGGGTTAAACTCATTCAGTTTTTTGCTTGCAGGGAGAGAAAGTAAAATCAACATTTATTTGACAGGTATATGCTTGGTCCCAGAGTTGAGCTTTAGTGAAACAGCTTTCCATAAAGAAAACTTTCTGAAAAATGAGGTTCTATCAGCTTCACATCAAACTCCCATCTAGTTTCTGAAAACAAATCTTGTGGTGTGTTTTCCAAAGCCAGTGCCCACAGAGCACATGCTGGGCTTGTGCTGTGGGCATCCTTGTGCTGCAGAATGCTGGCAGGCACATCCCTATGGGCAGAGCCTCGTAGAGGAGGTGCAGCTCATGCCAGATGGAGACATCTGCCCGGTTACACCCTTGGCTGTCAATTAAACATAGATAATTCAGAGGTAATCTTTGTCAGAGAGATGCCTGCTGGCATCTCTGTGTCTCTGCTAAGGGTTTTGATGTCATAGCTGGAGTGGCTTTGGTGTGACTCCCTCCTTTCTTGCCCCTCTGAACAAGACACAGCTTTTCAGAGAATTTTTAGCGTGCACCTGGTTTTAAAAAAAGCCATGTAGCACAAAAGTAATGTTGCCTTCCACCTTTCTTACGTGCTGATTTGCAAAGTAGTTTGCTTCAGATCATGAGGAAAGCACTGTTCAACACATCCGCCCTGCAACTCACACCAAGATCGTAAATTTGTGATGGGCTGGCTCTGGTTTTTGCAAGTCATAACCATGCAGTGTCAAGGCTCTGAAGCTGGAATACATTGTGTGGATGATACTCTTGAGAAAGGAAAATAGTCACTTCCAGCAGTGGATGGTTGCCTTGCTAAGGGGAGAAAGAACAGCCACAAACCACTTTCAGTTTTGCTAGTAAAATTAGGCAGAGGTGACTCAGCGTTTACAGGAGCTAATTTAGGGAATGACATATTTTTAGTAAGTTTTCTCATTGTTCTTTTAATGCCTCATTTTTCTTGTCCACACCGTGCATTTTAATGATGTTCAAGGAAAGTAATTTTAGTTTAGTAACAGTGGTGCTGCCAAGAGTTTCCCACTGGAAGTCTAAGAATTTAATTGTTGGTGTGTGAAATTTTGCAGCCTTAAACAGTTATTTAAAAGGCTTGCTCTGCCACTGCTGATTTCCCACAAATGTTTTACACCTATCTGAAGGAAGTTATGGTTGTACGACAAGAAATGAGGTTTGGTTTTTTCCAGGAGGACTAATTAGCTTCTGCAGAGACCTGTTTTTGCAGTTTGATATTTTTTGGGGTTAGGGGTTTTTCGGCATTACTGAGATCAGCATTCACATTTCATAGGAAGGCATGTGTTGTCTCCATTGGGACAATTTCTTAGAGGATATTTAGGCAGATAACAATGACATTTTCCAGCTGAATTCATAAGCATATGTGATCAGAGCACCACATTTAAGTTGATAAAGTGAATTCTAGGTGCGTATGTGTGAAATGTAGGATTTTGTAAAATCAGTACAGAAAAGTTAATACAAGATCAGTTGTACTTTCTAACTGAGAGGTAGATGCCAGCTAGTTAAAATGCTGTAAATGGAGCCAAAGGAACCAGTGAACCGGGAAACTAATCATGAAGTATTTTGTTAATGCTTTTCACCATGAGTAACATTTTGTAATAAACAGATGTGTACTTAGACTGCTGTGGCCAAAAGCTGAATATTTTTGGTTTATATGGCTTGTGGTGTTTAGCCAGTGAGAGATTTGATTTTTTCTTTGGCATTGATGACAGAGGGATGAATGTGTGAATTAAATTCTGTGTAATTTTGTCCCTACAGTTACCTGAGGAGGAAATTTTCCAGGCTCCAAGAATCTGCCCATTTCTTCCTCTTTCTTATTTACAAAGGGCTCCACTAGCTTTGTGGTGGTTGCTGCTGATTCTGCAGTAACAAACATCTTGTCCACTAGAAATTTAAATAATTGAAAGGTGGCAAATAAAATCAGTATTAATATCAGTTTGCATTTGTAAGAACTGCAAAGAAACCAAATTATTGGAGCATTACACCTGAAGATGACACTTCTGTGTCTGTGATGTGAAAGGCTCAGTTCTGAAGGTGCCCAGCCCATCTCTCCTCCATTTTTGTGTCCTCTCATGCACATTGAAATGGCATATATAATAAATACAGTATGGGTGGTGTTTGCCCATTAATGTACAAAGCTGTAATTTTATGAGCCAAGTAAAATAGACCAAGCAGAGCCTCCAATTCCATAGCTCTACTGTACTGTAATTATGGAGATGTACAGTTACCTGAGGATTTACTGTAGCTGAATTTTGTATTAGTCTGACTCTGCTGTAAGAAAAAGCTTAACCAAGCAGTACTAAAAATAGCCTCATCATAAAACTTTTCATTAGCTTTGCTAGATAATATTTTTCTTTTTCCTTCTACAGCATTTAACTACTAAAGAGAATTATTTAGTATTTACTATTCACCTGAATTTTACTGTTGGCTATTTCTACTAAATTTGATTTTTGGGCATTGGAAGAGAGTTTAAGGTCTAGTAAGAGCAGTCCTTCTGCTTTTGCCTATTTTAGAGAATATTTTGACATAAGCCAGTTTGTCATGATCAGTAATCCAAGACTGGTTACAATAACAAATCCATGTTTCAAATGTAGAAAAGTGCAATTTTCTTTTGGAGACCATGCTAGAAACGCGAGCAAATTAGAGGGTTATTAAACCCCTTCTCTTTGTAATTTTTTGCCTCACTAATTGTTTGCTGTGTTGATTTTTGGTTAGCAACAAAATTCCTAAAATAGTAGTTGGTGAAGTTTGTCATAGCTGATGGGGGTGGGGGGGAAGTCTAACTATGCAGCTGCGTTTTTTTAAGGGCAGTAAAACATACCTGAAGTAAAAAATACCGTATCTTAAAATCGTGCTTTTTAAAAAAAGGTGCCACCACCACCACCAAAAGTGACCAAAGGGTAAAAGTGTACATCAGAGACTGTGGAAGGCAAGCACTGGCATTAAGGGAATCAGCTTATGTGGTGAGTGTAAAAGCACTCCACTAAAATCTTGAAAGAAAAGAACGCTAAATAGCCTCATTGTACACAGAGAGCAGATGATCAATCGCCTGTTTTTAAGGCAGCATAAGAGACTTATTCTGTTACTGCTTTTGGCCTCGGTCCGCCCTTTGATGGTATGTGCACAGTCTGTGCGAAAGCATGTGAGATACGTGCCAGGAGTGGAGCCTTCAACTACATTCAAATGGAAAATGTCTTAACAAGAACGAGGTGCCTTTAGGTTATCATAAAAATCTGCCTCTTCTACACCCTCTTTTCAAACGGGATGCATACCTGGTGGCTGCAGGTCCGGAGTGGGGATCTGCCTACTCAAAAGTAGTGGTGGGAGTGTGTGGCTGCTCTGTTCAAAGGTGTCACTTCTCTGCCATTCTTTGGCCTGGTGTGGAGGAGTGATGAATCGCACTTCTTCCAACACTTCTCAACTACCCAGTCTAAGCTGAACAGCCAGGTAAAAGCTAGTAAGCCCAGGTGTAAGAGCTATCTTTATGGTCTAATGCTATTTTTGTAGTCATCTAATCCTTCCTATAGGATTAACACCTGCACTTTGAAAGGGAGGAGAGGAAAAAAAGGGCAGAGGATCTCCAAGTGTCTTGGCAGTATTAGGTCCAGAGCAACAACACTCACACCGGTGCTTCTTGCCTTTAATCCCACCTTTCAGGAAATAGACTTTTGCTAAATATGAATTTTGCATTTCATTTTATGCCAGAACGGAGAACTGTTTAAAATATGAAATTTGTCTTCAGATGCTTACAGCATTGTTCTCCTGTGAGTAGTTTTCAAGCCTTCTTTGAAATACAAATTTCTGACAGTTATTTGTTTAAGAACCCTGTGCTCAATCTCATCTGTGAGGTTATTTTTATACTATCTGCTTATCGTGAACAGTTGTTGGTTGGTTTTCTTTCATTTCAAAACTGTAGATACATAATTTTTAACAGTTTTGAATAACTGAGAAAGTTATGCTGTTAAGAATGTGGGGTTGTTATTTTTAGTAGTGATTACAACTGTGTATGACTTCAGAAATAGTAATGAAATTATTGAATGAAGTTTTCACAATCATTTCAATGCAGTTGTTAAATTGGAGTATAAAAATAATTTGGCCATCTGATTTGGCTGATCTGATAAAAGGCTGATTTTTTTGGTGATTAACCATGAAAGAGCAAATACAGTTTTAAACTTTGTGTTTAACCTTTGTGCCATATAGTATTTAAGTGTTTGTAAAATATTTAGCATGACCGAATTGTCACATTTCATTTTAGAGCATTTGAGCACCCAGAACATGATAGGACCAGGGCATTAGTGGAAGAAAGGACTGCCTTTATATGGTGGCAGGTGGGAATAATGAATGTACCTCTTTCTTTTAGATGAACATAAAGGAATGATTTTCTCTCCTATGAGCTGCTACTACTGTACAAGCAAGTGTAATTAAAACCCAAAACGACCCAAACTTCTTTCTGACCCATTTGCAGCAGTTTTGAAGAAGAGAAGGAAAATAGAGTAGTCTGTGTTTCCACATGAAACTACTTCTTACTTCAACCAAAAATGGGACTTAAAGTTTTCAGATGTTCAGAAGAAAGTGTTTATTTTATTTGGTTTTTTTAAGCTGGTATTACTGCTCAGTAATGTAAAAACAAAAAAATAAATTAACAAAAGCCTTTTAATCAAAGATCTTGTTCAAGATGGGATCAGAGATTATTTGGCTGAACAGATAAAAATTGTTTAAAAAAATTTGATCATAAACATGTATACTTATTTTTGGTAGATAATTAGTGAAATAATTGCTGAATTTACTGTGGGAGGTGGTGTGATGTGTCAATAGTAATTTCTTTTACAGTTCTGGATATCTTCCAGATATAGCCATGTACTTTCTTTTTTTAAAAAAAACCAAAATGTATTGCAGTATTCGTCAAAGAATGGTCTAAACAAGTATGTAGAGGGATATTTTTTCAAAATGATTGGCATTTGCTAGAACATGAAAGAATTGTTGAACCTAATAAAATATTCACCATTGGAAGATCATAAGCAACATACTGTTTTGGATTTTGGTGGGAGTAGAGTAAGGCTGATTTGAGTAGGACTGAGATAATGAGCAGACAGCAAAATGTGGAATGTATAATGCGTAAAGCAGGCTAGTTTGACTGGGTACCTTCATAGCTTGCAGCTAAATGTAGTGATGCACATTATTCATAATTTAGAGCTTGACGTTCCCTGAAAATGTAAAGTGACTTTTAAAATGTGATTTCACAGAGCTAAATGAAAGAGCAGTTCAAAATGCATTAAGCAATAAGGATGTGTAGCTGGAAGTCAGTGAGCTGCTTTTCATTGTAATAAATTTATAATATTATTTTGGTGTAAGTAAATACCACATCACGAGAAAAATATTAATTCTCTGGTATTTCAGTCTGACTGGGGCTCACCTCATCTAAAATAGTTAAAACAGATGTCAGGGCTCCTTTTTGTCAGGGTGAAAGATACACCTGTATTGCTCAGGAGAAGTTCCCTGCCAGCCTGCTCAGGTGGCTGGTTTGGGGTGGGAAGAATTGCTCTCTGGAGCTGCAATATTTTTTCATTGATTATTCAGGAATCTGGCTGTCAACAGACACAGGAGCAGGGGACTGCCACCTGCTGCAGCTCCTTCCCAGCTCCTGGGGGTTGCATGTGACCTTCCCCCAGTTGTATTCCACCAGTATACCATGTCCTCCTGTTTCCTTTCCCTTGCTGCCTTACAGGGCGGTGCTATCTGTGGCAGCAAGTGTTCTGGAGGTATAGTCTTGCCACCAGCCTTCATTGCTTCCATGCTTCCATGTCAGTGTCCCCCATGGAGCAGACTGGTGCTGGCGTGGAGCAGGGAAAGCAGCCAAGCTCTGGCTTAGGCAGATGCTGCCACAGGGCTGTGGAACAGGAGCCAATGAAGCTTGCCTAGTGCTTGCTGTCTGAGGCAGGGCAGCAGGGCCATGCTTCATGGTTGGAAAATGCCTTCCGAGTTCTGTGGAAAACTTGTATTTTTACATAAGCCTTGTAACCATGTTAAAGTCAGGCACAACTGTTGACTTCAGATGATGTCATCGGTGTGGTGCACTCATTCCTGAATGCTCCCTCTGTCAGCTCGTGTTTACTGTGCCCTGAATGACTCCTGGTTTGCTTCCATACCCAGTAGACGGAGCTTCTAACTTATTGTGTTTAAATTTTTTAGTAGGGATGTCATGGAACTGCACTGAATCAAGATCTCTCTGAAACCTTGTGAGTTCCTGCTTTTGTGGATGTTGTACTTCTCCTTCTGGCCCTGCAAGACCGGAGTTTCATCAGGCTCTAAATCTCAGCAGATTTTATATGCACAGCATTTCCTTTGAGAGAGCTGTCAGATTTTATTTTGAGGTAGACTGATCAAAGCTAAGACGAGTTTGGAATAATAATATTTACAAGTACTAGAGTAAGAAGCATTTCATTTTATTGAGGCATGCTCCTGAGAAAATGCCAAGTGACATAAATACTACAAGACTGCTGTTCCATCGTTTAAATGCCTATAAAAAAAGCCACCTTTATGAAAACACTCAGCAGGTTTTAATCAGATTCTTGTACTCATGGTCTGAGATCAGACAGCTGTGCTCTCCTCAGCTAACCTTGAGCAGTGTGGTAATGCAGGTGGGCTCTCTGCCTTCTTTCCTGTTGTTCAAAAATCTCCACTCAGAGACGCTTTTTTTTTCCTGTGAGGAAAGATGAAGTTTGGTCTTTTTCAGATAGAAGTCCATCAAATACTTTAGCTAGACATATGTACACACTGACTGGCACGTTACCATTTTTCTGGTTGTGCACAAGTAGGAAAGCCTCTTGCTGGGAGGGTAACTGATAAACCCATTCTTCCTCTCTCTAGCAGCCCCAGCCAAACTGTGAAGACCTGAGACTAGTCTGGAAGGAGGAGTATTTACTTCTAAATAATTTGTAGGTGTGTTTTCAGAGCAGTAAAGTGATATCTTTATTACACTCAGCCTAATGTGTTTAATATTTGTCTGTTGCCTCCAAGGAAATGCACTTAGCAGGAAGCTCTTTCATTGAGACGGTGCATGATTGTTTGTGCCTACCTACAGTGACAGATGGAGTGGAAGGTGTGGGAAGCTTTCTGTTAGAACTGACAGGGTGCAATGGTCAGTGCAGGCTGGGTGGTGAACACTGGGGATGCTTTTGGTTTAATGAAGCTGGAGAACATGAAGTCAGTGTATTCAAATATACTTGCACTTGAGACTTATTTTGGATGCCATTGCATCAGATCAAAAATGCTCTATCTAGAAAAAGAGATGTCTTTTTTTTCCTTCCTTCTTTGTATCCTCTTGGCATTTTACTATGAATTACTTTAGTTACTGCAAGGTTATGGTGAATGCTTAAAAAACTTAGTACTTTTATCTGCAATTGTTCTTGATGTGTTTTTCTGACAGTATTCATGAGGCTAATATTTGCTACAACAAATATTAACAAACAGTTAACAACTTGAGTGAACATTGCTTCCTGGTGGCATAGGTCTGTCAGAGGCACTGAGAGTATGTTGGGTAAAAACCTGTTCAGCAAGTTCTTGGAGAAGTGAGCTTGGCTCTTCCCTTCAGACTTTCAAAACCAGCCAGCATTGAAGGGTTCAGTCATTGAGTCCTGCATGACCATTGTGACAGTGCTGCTGAGGTGGCACATACATCCTGTGCTTTCCCTAGAAAAATGTCATCACTTTAATTTCTCTGGTGTAAGCCTCACTACTGGCTATTTACTTTTCACAGTTCATATGAGAGAATGTTAGATAAATTACCTTTGGAAAGATGCTTTGTACTTCAAGTTACGGCTGAAAACCAGGTATTCCCCTAGGTGGAAAAAGCCTGTCTATTTATTTTTTGGTATCCCAGTGAAACAGAGACCAGACTAGATTATGATGCATTTGGGAGCAGGTGGGATTGAGCAGCAGCCCACTCTCAAGTAGTCTGTTGGTATGGGCACTGCCTGGAGATGCCAGGACGTGGGCTCAGGCTCAGGTTTGGGCCAGGTCAGCTGGTCTGCCCACCTGTAATGGTTGTCTTTTCTTCACTTGGTTACTACTGTTTCATTTTGCTCTGTTATTTACTGGGCTGAAAGGGAAGGGGCCAGTCTGTAGGTTGAATGCAAGGCCAGTTCTCCAGGATGTGATTGGTCTCCTGTAACAGCAGGATTTGTGCAATTTAGTGGGTTTTTATTTGTTCTGAAGTGAGTATAGACCTGTGTTTCAGGGCCTCTTGAGTTAAAATAGGTACATTTGTCCAAGGAACAAAAATATTTTATTTCAGTGATTGGCCTTTTTATACAGAGACTGTTTTTTGCAGAAGACTTGCTGGTGAACTGTAATTTATAGTATTTTCTGCAGGTGTGGATTTAATGGATGGGCTGATGAAAAGAATCCTTACAATCAGCCGAGTGGTGGCTCTGGGAGCTAATATTGGGCTAGAACATCTGGTCTTTATAGAGGGAAGGCTTTCAGTGTGTTTTGACTCCTCCAAATTACTTGCCAGCTCTGCCAGGGAAGCACAGACAGGCCTGGAGCAGCCTCAGTGCCTCCCAGCAGGAAGCTTGGGATAAGCCTATAGGAGGTCAGAACCCAGGGCTTGAGCCTGTTGCCTCTCAAGCAGCATCCAGCAAACCCTCGGTCCTTGGTGTTTTGTGTGATGGGTCTGTCAGTGGACGTCCTGGTTTCACTGTGTTGTACACAGATGAACACCACCTGGCATGACTTGAAGGGCCACGGGATAAAATAAAAAATCACATTAGAAATTAGCCTTGGTAGACATAAGAAAATTATATCCCAAGTCCCCCTCTTCTACCTCTTCTATTTCACAGTATTTTTCCCTCAAAAAATAAAAACGCACTAAAGATGGATTCAGAGCTGCCATCCATGGATGGATGGATATGTTCTTTAGCTTTAAAACTAGTGTAATTATTGTCAACTGCCCTGTGGGTATGGTTGTAATAGCTGCTGATTTTATAAACAGTTTTGACAGTTTTGTTTGCTGAATAATTTCTTAGCATAATAATTTTTCTGCCACTAATTAAAAGCATCTTTGTAACCCTAGGCTTTGTTTTCTTCTTGCAGCAAAGAGCTCCAGGGAAAGTTCTGCATGATGCTGTTTGCAACCACCTGAACCTTGTTGAAGGCGACTATTTTGGCCTTGAATTTCCAGATCATAAAAAGATGATGGTATGTAAAAGGATTAATGTTCAGCTGATTTTCATCTGCATGCACACTGTATTCTCTCCTGCTCCTTACTTGTAAGATGTATTTAATCCTCAGTCTTCAAAAGGGAAAGGACTTAAAAAAAATATAAAATGTTCTTGCCTATTGGAGTTGAAGAAATGTTTTTAAAACCTGATTGTTCCTGTCAGATTTCATCTGCGTTGAAAGTAATGGCTAATTCAGACACAAGTTGGGAAAGCATTTTGTTTTTCTAAGTTGCTGTACAGAAGCCAAAGGCTGAACTGTTGCAGAGCCTCAACTCTTGATTTTATAGTCCTGCTTGATTTGGAGAGCAGAAATAAATTTTCTCTGCTGATAGAGAAGTTGCAATGGTTGTGACAGAGTTCATGAAAAACAGTACAGGGCAAGAAAAGGGATAGATAAAATATAACATGGTTAATAAAAAGGAAAGCAAATCCAAGAACCCCTAAAAATTGATGGAAGTTCTTTCTGGGGAGCTGTGTGGCACAGGCAGGTATCCTGGTCCTGACACTCAGGAATCTGAGATCAGCTACTGGCAACATTCAGGCATTACACTACCAGTATCATGTAGCAGAGAAAGCCATAGGCTAATGACTTCTTAGTCTTTCTTCTTAGTGACTTTCTTTTTGAAGTTTGTTTTATTTTAAACTGATCGTGTGACCTACTGGCATGTGTGCTAGTTGTCTGGATTGCTTTGCCGGTACATTCTGACGTACACTGGATTTCATGCCTGTTAGGTGAATTTTGCACCAGTAGCCTGGATGACCTAAAGGAGATGACTTTGGACAATTGTTAAAAAAAAAAAAATCTGTGTTCTTTCCATCTAGCTAAAATATGCATAAGGAACAATATTTCTTAATGAAATGAACAGTAGGAATGTCTTGTCTGTCATGCCTTAGTACAGGCACAGACATTAGACAATAGACATTAAAACTGAATGCTAGTGGTCATAGTGTTCTAGGCTAACTATAATTAAATAAGAAATTTTTTTAAATGGATGTTAATCTTTAGAAGGGATCTACTTCACAATGTGCTCCTGGCATTACACAGAAAACAGTTCACTAGAAGGGTTAGTATTCTGCCAGATACCCTTGGCTGATGCTTGAGGTAACCTGAGAGCTTAATGTAACTTTTCTAAACAGTGCAACCGTACAGTGCCATTGCAGCAGAGGGTCCAGGTAGCCATGTTAATAATGACATTCTGGCATTACCGATGTATGTATGTAAAACTGGAACAAATCCTAACATCTTTTGTATATAAAGTTGCTTTTTAGTTTGCTAGAAAACAGAGGTCATTGATCAACCTTCTCTACTTCACAGGTCATTAAGTTTTAAATAGATGACTGTCTGCATTTTGCTCCGAGACCTGAAGTAAAGAAACAGTTTTCAGTCTTGTGAAAACAAAGTGGTTTATTTGCTTGAGGCAGAACACAGGAGAGATTGAGGTGCTGCCACTGCCTGAGGCCCTTGCAGTGGCAGGAACTGACTGGCTGGAAATATGTCCAGACAATCACAGTGGGGGATGCAGGGCTCTGATGAAGAGGAAGGTGGTGAAAACCCCCTAAGCCCAGTGCCAGTTTGACCTGAAGGAAAATGCCTCCATGCACTTTTGCAAAAGGAAGTACTAGCCAAATATCTGAGAGCACCATTTCATGTTCTTGCTGGTTGTTCCAGTCTTTGCTTCTGAAAAATGGGGAGCTCCACAAACCTTGCCCGTATCTAGTCAGCTGTGCCCCAAGAATGGTGAAATTCAGTGGAATTAATGTCTTCAACCACCTGAAAGCAACTCACAGAAACTGAAGCAGAAGATTTTATTATGAATTGTTGTTTCAATGTGGAGCAGCACTCTGAGAGTATTATTTACACTTAAATTATTGTAACCAGTTTATCTGATGCAATTGAGCTGAATGTTCCCATGGAATTTAAAATTTTCTGAGCTTCATAAAGGCCATCATGTAGAACTCGAGCATTGTGCAAGTAAAAAACCCTGCAGTTAATGGTATGTCTGAGAAATAAAACACACATACATATTTTATATCATCTGAAGAGAATGAGTTGCTTTTGCAGTGTAGAGTGCAGTGTAAAAGGAAAAATCAATATTTAGAGCATATTTGTTTGGATGTAATCATATGTATGTGAAGTCATATATTCACAATTTGGCTGTGTTTATTTCAACATGCGAGGCTCCAGACCTCATATCTGACATATTGACAGTTGTATGTCAAGGTGCCTGGCAGCTGTATACATTCAAGCATGCCATGCTTGGAGCAGACAAGATCTGCATGGGAGATGATTGTGGAGGGTCTGAGTGCTCCCGTTCCTGCTGGGACAAGGAGAAAAATGAGGCACTGTCGCCAAGCCTGGGGTTTCACAGTTTCATCACACTTGATGTCTGCCTCAATTCTCCAGCTGCTGAAATCTGATCACCATTGTGGAATGCCAGCCTTTGTTTAACAAATGAATAATCTAGCCTTGTAGTTCTGGAGAAAATGAAAAACATTAATCTTAATTAAGTCCTCACATTAGTTTTCCTTTCCAGTTTATAAACCAGTCTCAGATTGATGGTGTTTAGATACAGTGTGAGAGCTGCATGATGCAGAAGTTTTGATTGTTTGGGTTTGGTGATAGTGGTGACATCGTGGATTTGCCCCACTTTTCTCACTACATGCATTCAGTACATGGATTTGCAGGATCCAGCAGTCTGTTCAAGGATGTTATGACTTGCTTGTAGGATGGCTGGGAAAGTAGAGAAAGGAATGGTGTGCTTGTGTGCTCATGCTGTACCATAAACCACCTCTGGGGAGGAGAGGTTTTGTTTGTTTTTTTGTTGTTTGGTTTTGGGGTTTTTTTTCCCCAACATCAAGTAAAATACATTATTCTCACAATCTTGTAAATTGGCTATTTCATAATCAAGATGTCTTTTTCTCCTCTCATTAAACTTGGCAAAGTCCCTGACCTTTGGTGCAGATTATGTACATGCGAACTTTCAGAAACAAAAGAGTTTTATGTTATTCAAGTGTCAAAGTGTGTCAGGACCAGTTAAACGTGATAAAAACTGTATTGCTGTTCTTGGATAACCAAGTTTCTTTAACCTATGAAGAAAAGAAAAAAAACTTTCCTTGACTGAGAAACATAAGAAGCATTCAATTGAGTAACATTAGTGTGTGAGAAAAGGCAGGGAGTGAGGTCTCTGCTAATTGGAATCACTCATATTAGTAATGATAAAAATGGCACATGGCATTGGAGCAGTTAGAGCAGTGATACAGGCCTGCTCCTGTCTGGCTTCTCAGGTGATTTTAGGAAATGGATATTTTGAGTATGTTTCAGCCTCTGCATAATCTAAAATTATTAAAGGTCGAAGAAGTAATAATTTTAATACAGACTCTTTTTCTAGAGGAAGACGCAGTTAATTTGGTTTTTAATGGCTTTAACCTTTGTGATGGTTGTAGGGTGTTCTTCCACAAATTCCAGATGTCTTTGAGGGAGGCCCTGTGCAATTTAGTGAGATAACAAAATATAAATCATGGGCATGGGTAGTTACCAGCTGAGGACCATGAGCTGTCTCCATGCGCTGTGAATCATCTGGCTTTTACCTTCTGCATGATTGTCCCTTGGCTTTCTGTAACATTTTGCCCCAGCCCTTCTGACTTGAGACTGCAGGATAGGGGGATAGGCTCTCAAAACTGTATTTCCCCCCACTGCTTTGCTTTTGAAAGCTGAAGGAAAGACCCACATACTGTCCTGGAAAATGGGTTGTCAAGTGAACTACCACCTTGTGCTGTTGTCTGCTTTGCACCTGTGCTCTGAGAGGACATTCCTCCTGCAGGTGGTGGGAGGGAGGCTGCTTTATCTCCATGGAGCCCAGCAACAGAGCTCCACATTTATCCAGTCCAGATCTCACATTGGGTTTCCTATTGGGTCCCCCATACCAGGAGGTTGCTGCCATCTTATTTCTCCATTTGTCCAGCATTCCCAGCCTCAAAGGCAAGCAAAATCCCCATTCACTTCCCTTTCTCAAGATTAATCAGAGTTTGGAAGCCAATGACAATATAGGACTGTCTTTTCCTAAACTCCTAATTTCAGCTGTTCTTTCCACAAAATTAATGGTTCCTGACCACATGTGCTGTGATTGCTGGTGTCTGAGGCAAGTGAGGGGGAGATTTCCTCACTGTTTCCCAGCTCTCTGAATCTCTACTGCTTTGAAAGCTGTGCCCATTAACAGTGCTGTTTCCTGAGCATCTCCCAGAATTTTGGAGAGAAAACCCACCATGTATAATTCAGGAAAGCACAATGACCACACTGGAAAAAATAAATAAGTAACATAAGTAACTGATAATCTAAGTATTGCAATTAAAAATGCTCCTCTGGTAGTTTGTTTAGAGATGATAACACCACCTTCTTTTGTTTTCAGGTGTGGCTCGATCTTTTGAAGCCTGTTATGAAACAGATTAGAAGTAAGTACTTCCTTGTTGACATTTCTTTCCTCAGTCTGAGAGTACTTGAATAAATTAGGAGTCTCTCGGTTGCAATCTTTATATTCTCAACCTTCTGCACTAAATTTTGTTGGAATTATTTTTTTTTTTCTGACCTGTCCTTAAAAGATGTACCTGTGAAGTTATGTCACATGAGCATATGAACGGGCTGACCCCACCCCATGGGAGGCTGGGGTTTAGTCAGTCACTAGAAGAGGCACTGGTGGCAATGGAGGGAACAATTTTGTAAAGAAAAAGAGTGTGATAAAAAAGGACTAAAGGAACATCCATTTCTGACTGGTAGTAGCAGGAATCAGAATAGAAGAAAAAGAACAGGAAGACTTCATTGCTGGAAAGGAGCTAGCAGATGTATTACAATTGTGTGGGACATTGGTGCAGAATCTGGGACTGTAGGAGACCAAGGGGAGGAAACAGTTGGGATATGGGAAGTTCTAGTGGGTGGTGGAAAAGAACAGGAAATTGTAAATAGCCACCAGCTCTGGAAAGAGTAGAAGTGAACAGGAAAGGTTCTGGTTATTTTATTTCTCTGTCAAATATCAGTCAAGTTCTTAATTTATTGAGCTTTGCCATTGAGATTCAGTTTTTCTAGGTGCTTTTCTGGTCATCTGAGTGTATGCTCTGGTACCTCTCCCTCTCACAAGACAGGGATGCATTGGTCCTTCTGTCACTGGTCATACTTGTAAGAGTTGGAATGAATGTGCTGTTCTTAAAACAGAAATAGTAATTTGCTAGGAGACTTAAAAAGTAGAGTGTATTTTAACTCCATCCTGTTCTGAAGCAAGGAAAGTAGATACACATATATTTTATTGGATCAGCTGACGTAATTACTAAAAACATACTTAGTTTTGGCAGAGGAGCCCTTGACCAAGTTACTGTTCCCTTCTATTGTGTGTAAATTTTATTGGGCAGTCTCCAAATATCCTGCATGCTGACAAAGGACAAGAGGTTTGCATGTCTGTATGCAGTGCAGGTTACATGAATCATCCTTTGTACATCATTGTGCATATTTGGCCAGCATGGTATTGATGTTTGTTAACTTCCTTTGACATTTTCCCTAGGACCGAAGCACGTTGTTGTAAAATTTGTGGTAAAATTCTTCCCACCTGACCATGCTCAGCTGCAGGAGGAACTGACAAGGTTAGTAGCTGCGTGACTATTTCTTCTTGTTAAACCTCTGATGGACAGAGGGGAGAGAACATAGAATTTGAGATGACTGGGTGAGGACTGATGACTGCCTCTTACTTTTAGCTTGGTGTTATTTGTCCCAGCCTTGAATGCACCTGAAAAAATGGGCCCTAAGATTCAGCTGCAGTCTGTGCTGAGAGGTTCTGCAAAGTGCAGGAGTCCTTTGCCTCCTTGGATATGGAGTCCTGGGAGAGCTTTACTAACCCCAAGACAGGTCAGTTTGGCAACAGAGTTCTCTGTTTGGTGTGATCAAGTCATGTACTGGCACCCTGGGGTGCCCCTCTGCCAAGGGACATGTGTGACTCTGCACCCTCATTTGGGAGAGAGCTGTTTTCTGTGAATTGCCAGTTTGCAGCAGCAGTATTGGACCCTGTCTGTATAGCCAACACAAGTGCCAAAGGTTTGCACAGGTGGAAGTGTGACTTCAGAGATGGAGAAATGCAAAGGAGAAGGAATAAAATGAAAAATAAGAATGTAGAGAAAGACACGCACATATGCAGACAGAGTACCTCAAATACTAATGCTTAAATGCTTTTCAGTGCATTTCAAAAACTTCTTTTAAGCTTTGAATTTCATACTGTAATTGGCACAAAGAGTCCTATTTTTCTGTGAGTAAATATGTGTTTGAGGGACCTGTTAAGGTTCTTCCTCACTAGCAGGTCATTCCTTTATGGTCAGAAGCATTGTTTTGTTGCAGTATTTCTTCACTGCAACTTTTCACTCTTTTTCTGGTCTACAGTATTATTAGTTTTTAATTACATGTTTCCATTCAGATTCAGAATTTTCACTATTTGTTTTTATTTTCAATCTTCTCACAAGACCAAGTCCTCTTTTGCAAAGAGCTCTGGTGTCCTTATGACTTGTATTATAAAGAACAAGTCCACTTCTGTGATGTTCACTGTTTATCTTTGTCATGTTTTATTTTGATAATAGGGTATTGGAATAAAAATAAATAAATTATTGATATCGCTTGATGGCCTGGAAAGGGAAAAGTAGAAATGTGGGGTAGGAAGCAGGAGTATTTACTTAGTAAAGACTAAAGAATAAAAGGGATTAATGAAAACTCACAAAGTGATGTTATTAATGAAATATTTCTGTTTCTGAATAGATATTCTGCATATCGGTTTCTTAGTATGTGAACTGTAAATTAATTTTTGGTGATCTCTCTCTGTACCTGGAGATGTGTCTCTTAATCCTAATGACTTTTTATGGTTAGATTTTAAATATGTATGCTAAGGGACTTGAATATATATACACAGCAGTGTGTAGGATGTGAAAGCATATCCATGGGGAACTGCTTCATCACTTGAAGAAGAAAAGACTGTAAGATTTTTGTGCTATGTTCCTCTACCAGGGTGAATTTTGTATGGGTAGACAGATGTCTGCAGGTTTCAAAAGGACGTTATGATCTGCTGTATTAGTTCAGTTTGTACAAACTCAGTACTTTTCCATACTCCTCAAATCAGCTTGCCCTTTTCATTTAGTGTACCTACATCTTCTCATTCAGAAACTCACTGTTCAAATGGGAGCTTTTCTCTAAACTGTTAGAATCTAGTCTTATTAAAATTATTGAGATCCTAGTATGAGTTCTCTGGAGGAGCTGCAGTCTTTGGAAGGCTTGTTAAGGTGTGTCTCACCACTTCAGGTTTCATACCAGCTGCAGGAGAAATGCCCATTGCTAGCTTTTTTTTGTTTTGGAGGAGAGTTGGATACTGAGTGGAACTAAACCATTTCAATTTCTGTTGAAGCTAAAAGAAATTTAAATGTTGAAATAATGTCTTGGACTTCTGTTGTCTCAGCATTTCAACTGGCGCTGTAGAATTGCCCTGCATGGCTGAAATGGTTTGGAGGCAATGTTAGAAAGGGCTGGTACATGGACAGTGCAGATATTAGGGCCATAAAGGTATCAGAGCTGGCTAGCTAGAGTTGTTTAATCAAGATTTTGTGCCTCATTCCCAAGTGAGTGCCAAGGTGGAAGTTTAGAGTTCACTTTGTATTCTACAAGAACCAACTGATAACTCTAAATCACTGGTTTATCTGGCATTTCTTCATGGTTAGAAGCTGCTGCATTATCTCTTGCTGAGTGTTTAATAGCTGTCACATTTGCTAGCACTGTCATATCTTGTTGCTCTGGTTCCAAGGGAGGGAGGAAGAGAGAAAAAGGGAGGTATCTTGGTTCTTCAAAGCAGCCACCATGTACAGCTCTAATGGCAGTAATACAGTATCTGTTGTGGTTTATTTAGTCTCTAAACTTAGGTAATTCAGATCACTTCTGTAGGTTCCAAAAAGTTAAGGGAATGTGTAGTCAAAGTCACAGCTGGTATACTTTCCCCTCTTTCCCTCCTGCTTTGTGTAGCTCTTTGTTCCCTTTTGTTTTGCAGGTACCTATTTGCATTGCAAGTGAAGCAAGACCTGGCACAGGGAAGGCTAACATGTAACGATACCAGCACTGCCCTCCTAATCTCACATATAGTACAGTGTAAGTTCCCTTTTTCCTTCTTTCCAGACAGATAAACAGGATGATTGGCTGGACATGCTTTGCAGGGTTACCTGTTAGCTGCTGTAGGGACAGGTTTAAGCCATATGGACAATTTACTGTACTTCTGTATAATGGCATTCAAATACAGGTAATTTATTATTTCAGATAAAGAAGAGTTTCTGGTCACTGGACTTGAATTTTCAAAGCATTTGATAGGCTGCCAAAGATCATTTAAAAGGTAGACTTTGCAGGCAGTGGCAAACATTGAATTCTGCTGAAATTCTCTTTTATTATACTTTGCATCAGGTCAGCAGGGTATTCAAATTCCTGGAGATCTGTATGCTGTCTAGAGAATGTAGTAAATAAACATGCTTAGAATGCCAGACTAAATCACAGTCCTAAGAGGAAACTGATAGGGAAGAAAAGAAAACAATAGATTTTAAGCCTTTTTTTTTTTAATTGCAAAGTATGCACAATAACACTGTCCAGTAGAATCATACATTAATTTTGTTCATGACATCAAAGCTTCTTTTAGCTTCCACATCACTTGAAAGACAGTATATGTTTTCCCTTTCAAGACTTTATGGATACTCATCTTGAGAATAACATAAGGAAAAAACACTTAGCAGCAAGTATAATGGTTGTAATAGACATTATTTTGAATGGTCTTTGTACGAATCAGTGTTATGTACTTCCACTGTAATGCTGTTGCATAGAAATTACAGTAAACAAAGACATTTGGAAGCTCTTTGGAGGTGAACAGATAAATCTCAAGATCCTTTGTCATAGCCTGTTAGAGTGTTAGGGCAGTTTCTCATCAACTGCTGTTGAGAGAAAGGCAGGTATTTTATGGTTCTATTTGCTATGATCATCATTGACCAGTGTGACTGAGTAGCAGTAAGAAGCTGTGAAATTCTGTAGTCCTCATACCATTTTAAAATTAAGTATTTTGGCAGCCCAGAGTTAGAAAAATAAAATCCTTGAGTAGTAAGATTTTTGTCTCTTAGTTTTTCCGGTTAGGGTGTCCAGCAATCCAACTGTATTTCTTTTCTTGGTTAAGCTAGTTCTAACTTTCTTTCATCTCAGGCAGTAAAAAAAAATCTTGGTCATTTGGGGAAATTGAGTCTCATTTGCTAAACTGCATTCTAGGAGGCTGAGTTTTCCTACTAAATATCTGTGCACCAAAGAAAGATGTTGAGTGGACACCCTAATGCATGTGTCTCTCTTCATTTGAGGTATTGCTTTATGATCATATTCTCTTGAGCACTTACACTTTCTATGCATTGTTTTCCTCATGATCTCTGCTTAGATCCTATTTCATTTTTTAATTACTCAGGTTTTTCACTGAGCTGTCTACAGCTCTGGAGTCCAAACTGCTCAGAGTGTAACTGCTGGCTTATTTTCCTAAAGCAACAGCATGAGAGGATAAAATATAGGATGTCCTTTCACCTTTGCAAGGTGTCTGTGTCCCTCTGCTCCACAGTCAAACTCAGATTTAATTCCATGGCTTTTCAAAATTCCTCCGTTATACCCTTGACACACCGATGCAGGCTGGTGAGAAGCACTCATTTCCAAGGTGTGCAGAGTGGCAAATTATCACCATTGCTCTTGTGCTACTGAGATGCATTATATTGTTGGATTAAATAATTTTCCACAGTTTGCTTGAAGTCATCATGGTGCATTTGCAGCTTCTGTCCCTTCCACTTGTGACCTTGAGGTGCAGAGTCATTCTGAATTGGGATTTTAGGGATCAAGTAGTACTCTCCTTAAGTGGACAGCAAGGTAAGCCACTTTTGTACTGAAAAACGGAATCTTTTCATTGTGTCAGAAGAGAGAGAAGAGATTCATCACACAGAAGTGAAACAGTGTTCACAGAATCTGAGCTGCCAGAGGGCAGAGGGACGTTGTGCCTCATGGTGCACCCGCAGTGCTTCCCCTCCACATCTCCTCACTGTAATCTGCCTTCTTTTTTTGCTGTTGATGATTTTTCCCCTCTCCCTTTCTTGTGTAGCAGTGTTTGCTAGAAACCTCTGCTAGAAGTTTGCAATTGTCTTTTTTGTTTGTCCATCTTGTATCTCATGAACATTTTTCTGTGAAAATTTTCTCTGCTAAGAGTCTATAGCTGTATCCTACCTGCATGGCTGTTTTTATTTATTTTGTCCCTAGCTTATTTTTCAGTAGCAAAAGAAATATTATGTATTTGTCTGCAATAAAAATCAAAGTAAACAGATGATAAGAATAATGGTATCGAGGGGGAAAGATTGAGAATGCAGGTTAGTTATTGTGTGTCTTACTAGTGCTGTGCCAATGAGCAGTTTCCATGGGGAACTGATTCCAGGAGGCCCATATATTATGTATGCAAGCTTATGTCAATGTTATAGACTGTTACTTATCATAAAATCATAATATGACAGCAAATAGGTTTCTGCTAAATTAGCATGTATATTACAGAATGAAATTTTTATTTGAAACATTCAATTTAAAAGTACCTTAAAAGCATTGTAAAAAGTGTTAGAAGTGAGAGGACACTTGGGTACTGCAAACGATGCACTACAGTGAGTGTGTGAAGTATGAAGATGCACTGACCATGAGCCAGAGTGTGCCCAAGTGGCCAAGAAGAAGGCCAATGTCATCCTGGCCTGTATCAAGAATAGTGTGGCCAGCAGGACCAGGGCAGGGATTGTGTGTCCCCCTGTACTCAGCACTGGTGAGGCCCCACCTCAAATCCTGTGTCCAGTTTTGTATCCCTCAGAAAGACACTGAGGTGTGTCCAGAGAAGGTCAAGGAAGCTGGGGAAGGTTCTGGAGCACAAGTCTTACTAGGAGCAGTTGAGGGAGCTGAGGTTGTTTAGCCTGGAGAAAAGGAGGATTGGGGGGCCTTATTGCTCTCTACAATTGCCTGAAAGGAGGCTGTAGCCAGGTGGGGGTTGGCCTCTTCTCCCAGGTAACAAGTGATAAGACAATAGGAAATGGCCTCAAGTTGTACCAGGGAAGGTTTAGATTGGATGTTAGAAAAAAATTCTTCATGGAAAGAAGAAATTCAAGCATTGGAACAGGTTTTCCCAGGAAGTGGTGGAGTCACCATCACTGGAGGTATTTAAAAGAAGTGTAGATGTGGCACTCAGGGACATGGTTACTGGTGGGCTTGGCGGTGCTGGGTTAGCAGTTGGACTCAATGATTGTAGAGGACTTTCCAAATGAAGCAATTCTATGATTCTGTGGTAAGAGGAGAAGAGCTGAAATGCAAAGCATTAGACAGATCAAAAGTGCTAATGCAGACGGAATACAGCATGGTGTAATGCACTTGCAAGGTAAGAGAAAAAACATCAGCAGCATAAATAAGACTTTGGTTAAATCACATGAAAAGATTTTGAAGAAGTTACATGTGAGGCTGACAATATTTGCTATAAAACTTCCTCTCATTCTCAATGGAGTGCTACTAGAAAGTCATTTAAGGTGGAAAAGGAGGGTAAGGCGGGAAGTAAAAGCTTGTTGAGTATGAGGTCAGAGAGAACAAATTCAGAAGTAACTTAAAAGCCAGGAAGACAATTTTGATAATGGATTAGCAGTTGAAAAATGCTGAGAACATTTTAGAAATCATATGGAGGTGGAGAAAGAGTCTTCAGTACTGTTGACTCTGAAGAAAGCCCTAAAGGAGGTGTGTTAAGCTCATCTGTGTACACAGACAGAGGGGTTTTGAACTGCATTTTGAAGAGTCCAGGCCCATGTTATTTGAGGTGTTGCAAACTTAGGTGGATTTATGGCTTTGTTAAAGAACAGAAATTTGCCTTTTATTCGAGTTAGGATTAAAAACAGACCCTGAAGATCTGTGAGTCTGGGATGAGTAAAATTGGAAGGAGAAAGCTGTTTCTGAGATGGGGACAAATGGGACAATTTTAAAAATGGAAATTCTCAAAGGTTCTGTAGTATTTCTACCCTTTTAAGCAATGATTGGGAGCAGATGGGGTGAATGAGGGGGTAGAAATCAGACAGTCTCAGTTTTCAACTCTTTTCCACCTCTGACCTTCAAAGTAAAAAATGTCATCATGTGTCTGCAGGCAGTTTGGGTCAAAAAAGCTATTGCTCTGTCATTCACAGATGCTTTGGTTCATCATTTTCAGTGCCTACACAAGGCTATTGCTTCCCCTCTGCATTTAAGGTACATCTGATCCCAGTTTGTCAGAAATACAGTGTTTTCAATGTGATCTGAAACCTTCCCTTTTTTCTGAACATACTTAGCTGGAACAGAACTGGATTAAGGGTTCATTTACGTGGGTGGAACTGAGGCGAGGATGAAGCGGGTGTATCTGAGCTTGGGTCTGTCATATCCTAGGTCAGCTGTGCAACAACGTGTCTGACTGCAACATGCATTTAATTTGAGGGCACTGTATTTTAATTTTCCTGACGTTGCCAAGGTAGCAGCCTTTGTTGCAGCGATGTTGCTATTACTCCATCACGTTTGCAGGCAGAAGCTGCTATGCCTGTTCAGTGAAAAAACTAATAGCAAGACTTTCAGAGACATTCCAAGAATAGCAGGCAACAAGATAGTAATTTGGCACCCACAGATAGATTGCCTGCCCCTCACCCCCACACCTGCCAAAAAAAGGAAATTTCACTGAATGGGCTGCAAAATGGAAGGTGGGTGTGCCATACTGTTGCACATAGAATGTTGAATAACTGCAGCAGATGGGAGCAACTTTGAGGAGGAGGAAGACAGAATGTGTCTCAAATTGCTGCAGAATTAGAGGAAGACAAATGTTTCATAATCCCGTGAGGTGGATTACAAGCCTGTGTTCAAACAAGCAAACAGAGCCATCTTTCTGACTTTCTCTCAAAGGTTACCGTGTGGGACCTGGGTCTGGAGAGGAAGCTAGTGCTTGTCTGCTCTATGGAAAGGCACCTGAGCACCATGAGAGAGTGTGAGAGAGATGGATGAGTTCTGCTCAATTAGTGCTGCCCTCCCTGTTACCCCTGCCCTTACCCCCCACACAAGTCAAGGTAGCACTGATGGCTTCATCTCTTCAGCTGACATCCAACAACTTACTTGGTGGTGGTAGATGGGAGAAATCCTTGGGCTTCTTCTCACATATCGAATGCTAGCACAGAAGAGAAGAGAGTAATGTGTGGAAGATAATGTAGTGGGAATCTGAATCATAAAACCATGACACAGGTTGCAAGGAACTATATTTGCTTCTCTGCCCTCTTCCCAGCTGTCCAGGTCTTTTGGATTGACCAGATTATTCAGATGTAATACAGTGTTTTAATAGACTTCTCTTAAAATTCTCCACAGCTGAGATTGGGGATTTTGATGAAACCATAGATCGTGAACACTTAGCAAAGAACAAGTATATACCTCATCAAGAAGCACTAGAAGACAAAATCATGGAATTTCACCGTAACCACATGTAAGACTTTTTTGTTTTTGTTATTTGCCTTCTTTTCCTGCAGAGTAGTTCTAACTGTGAGTATATACTAGATCTGAAGTAGAAAAGAGGTTTGGACCTCTGAGTTTCTCAAAGGTTGCTTGTGAAAAACTGTTAAAGCCAATGAACTTTCTGAAGGTTACTCCTGCCTTTTTCCCATCATCATAACAAGATGTTTAAAGCGCAATTGATTCGATATTCATTCAAGCGTGCTGTTATTTTACCGTCTATTTCATACAAAATGCTTCACTGCTGATTTTGTGCATGCAGGTATGATTGCAAATCACGACTGATCAGTCAGGCAATTCTGACAGTAGTCTTTTGTTTTCAAGGACACTGAATGTTGCCTTTCAACCTTTCCATGCTGTGTTTTGAGATAGGTTGAAGAAGGGGTTTAGTGATAGTTTTAGGAAAAGCACAGAGTACTTGCAGAATTAGGCATTTGGGGGAACAGAATTCAAGATGATGATGCAAATTGGTATCCTAATGTCTGGAGAAAAGACCTGTACTAGGAAGATTATGAACAGAAGTATCAATAAGGCATAGAAAAGTATTTTTTACCTGTTGAGAACACTTCAAGGCGTGAACAGTCATTTTTGAGCTAGGTTGAATAATAGGTGAGTGGTAGTGATTTCTATGGCAGTAATAATCAAAGCTTTGCTTAATTTCATCACAATTAATGTGGTGCTTATAGCTTCCCAAGATTTGTGGTAAGGTTTTCATGCATTCTGTTTTACTTCATTTTGGTATTGCATTCCCTTTTACAATGAATAGCATCATTACACACTTCCAGGCATGATTTTTTTTAATGAATATGGCTTATTTTCCAATAGAAAAAACAAAGGGAGTTAGTAAATTGTTAGAGCTAATGGTTTAAAATCTAGCTGTATCAGGTGTCTCAGAATTGGAGCAATCAAAATTTATAATAGACTGTAAAATCTGTGTGTTCTTTGATATTTGTTTAGACTAAGTTGTTGTTCTAGTTGATGCGAGTCTGGGGACATAGAAAAACCATACAGATATTATACCTCTGACAGTTTTCAGTCTCTTTGATCAAATGTCACTTTGTTCTCTGGAGGACCTCTTGATCTCTATTAAAAGGTGTGACAAGCTTGTGAGTGTTCTCTGTTTTCTTTCTCAAGGGGACAGACACCAGCAGAGTCTGACTTCCAGCTTTTGGAGATTGCCCGTCGGCTGGAGATGTACGGGATACGCTTGCATCCAGCCAAGGACAGGGAGGGGACAAAAATCAACCTGGCTGTTGCCAACACAGGCATTCTGGTGTTTCAGGTCAGAGCTGCTCAGGACGTGATTTTGTACTTCATAAAGCAGAGAGATTTCTGACAGCAGTAAGAATTCAGGAGCTCAGCCATGTCTACAAGTATTCAGTTGGGAAAATGCAGGAACTTCCAAAATTTTTTCTAAGAATAATCTTAAACCTGTTACAGTTGCATTAGGTCCCTCGCTTCCAGGGACTCCTACCTTATGTGAATGCACAGTGTAGAACTCCATCTGCATCCACAATGTGCTGTTCAAGGTGCAAACTGAGACATGGCTCACAGTTTGCAGGTTGGTTATGAGACTTCTACATGTAGGAGCAGGTAGGTCTTGCAGGCATGGTGCATGTTAAATGGGTGAGAAGCAGAGACAAATAACACAACAGACAGCTGAAGTCCATGCAGGAGGATGAAGGCAGTAAATATAAGCTCTCTGTAGTGTTACTTTGTCAGAGTTCTTACAATTTTCTTGACCGGCCTTGGCCATTGTACCTTTGCTGAATCCATGAATCTTCTTTCCAGTAAAGGTCCAAAGTGTTTTCCTTCTATTTCTTTCATCTCCTTTCCTACCCCAGTCAGTCTAGTAAATATTCATGAAGCATCATTAGTAAATTTACCAAATTCTCATTCTGCAGTTCCCCTTAGATAAATAACAAATTGGGGTTTTACAATTGTGAAGCTATAGGTAGTCAGCTGGTGTCAACTGCTTTCACTTTAGATGCTTACCTCACTCTGTGTTAAAAACAGTTAGTAAGCTGTTCTTTAAAATGTCCCTTTTTACAATTGTCAGAAAAGACTATTCATTTTAACTGTTTGACTATAATTAAAATACTAGTGTTTGCTGCCTTACAATGTGCTTCGAGTCCTTTCATAACGAAAAGTAACAGCAACAAACAAGCTCAGAAATGTCTGACCCAAATGCTCTGAGATCAGAGTTAAAAATACCCAACCAAACAAACAACCAAAAAGAGGCAGCAAATGAAAAAGATCCCTGATCAACTAAATGAGTTGGTAGTAGAACCCCAAAACTGAAGCGTAGTTTGAAGCATGAGAACACTATGACGTTGTTAGAAATGCACATAACTCAAGGAATTGTATGTTCAGGCCCTTCCCCTGCTCCCCCACAGCATTTTCATCAGCTGAATCAATGAATTGCCAAGCCTTATAAATTAGGACTGTTTTACAAGGTGAAAGTATGTGTCCACAGAAAGCAGCATGGACCTCCGAGTCCCAGCTGACAGCTGGCATCCTTCTGTAAAGTGTAGCTGCAGGCTGATGGCCCAAGGCTTGATTTGTCAAGGTCTGAAATCATCTCTTCTTGACCTAGTGTGTTTCAGACTTTCAAAACAGTTTTGTTTTGTTTTTAAAGTTTCTGAAAAGCTTGGAAATTTTACTGGGTCAAGCTCCAAGACTGCTGAAAAGGAAGTCAGGCTCTGACCTGCTGGAGTCTGCCCAGCAATTGGTGTCTATCAGTAGGCTTAGGGCTTCCTTCAACCACTTCATAGGTCAAGGGCTAAGTTCTTCTTTTTATTTTGGTTATAACTGATAGAAATTGAAATATGAGGCTCTCATTAGAATGACCCCAATGAAAATAAAGGTTCACTCACAAATGGCATGAGCTGTAGTCAGACTTATTTTAAAGTCTGCCATTTATTTAGAAATCAGTGTCAGTGCTGCTGATTATTTTAAGTAGATTAATTATGTGATTCTTAGACAGCTGGTTGACTTAGCAGAGGTCATTACACTGTCATTACTCCTACAGCTGTCTGGTGATGGCGCCCAAATCAACGTGGGTTTCTGCATTTAGCAATCTGTAGTAGTTTTCTGAAGCTTCTGTGCTGTGCTCTACTAATGTTTGTATTGAAGTCTTCACTGAACAAACTGCTGTAATGAATATTTTAAGATAACATCTCCACTACCTGCTGACACAGATTAGGAATGAAACTTCTGGAGGGTAGGGGCTAATGATGCAGTGGCTGGGAGTTGGAGTATTACAAAGATAATTTCCTTCTTACTGTTTGCTTATGGTATTGGTTGCTTTTTCCCCGAAAATAATTTTGTGGTTCTTCAGAAACAAGTAATTTGTTTAGATTGCTTTTCCTTTTGGTGCTCCCTACGAAAGGTCAAAATATGCACAGTATTTTGTACTTCCAATACAAAACTTGTGGTTGCTTGTTGTTTCCACAGTTAAAAAATATTTAAAGGGATATTTGTTTTGCCCTGCAGACACACAAAGAGGGAGGAAATCTACCTCATCGAAGTGAGGTGACATATGTCTGGATTCTCTGCATTCTCTGTTACTGGTAAAAATAGAGTGAGTCACCTTTGGAAGGTGATTTAGTCCACAGAAAATCTTGACTCTGCATAGTGGCACAAGATAGCAAAATCTGGTCCACCCTGTCTTGTGTTACTGGGTTGGATAATTTCACATCTCACTATATTTCTGTATTGCACGAGTTTAACCATAAGTGCCTGCCTTCAGTCATGGCACCAGATGTTTATGGTTTGCATTACCAGAGGATGAGTTATAAGAAATATCGTCATTTCAAGTTAAGTGAACAGATGATTAATTTATGACAAGCTTCTTTAGCGGTTTAGATTTTTCCATTCAGATCTGGAATGATTAAACCCAGCTGGCTTTGTTCTCTGTAGGGTCACACCAAGATCAATGCCTTCAACTGGGCTAAGGTTCGAAAGCTGAGCTTCAAGAGGAAACGTTTTCTTATCAAACTACGGCCTGATGTGAATGTAAGTTCTTGTTAGGAATTGATGAAGTTGACAAAAGGTTATTTAGTAAATTTCTAGTCACAGATCAAAGGAGGTTTTTATCACCTCATGAATATTTTAATTGCTTATGTTCACTGTTGGTACTGTGCACATCAACCTGGCATCTCTGGTGAGCAGTCCTAGCAAAGGACATGTAAACTGAATCAATCATAACAGAATGTCCCAGAGTCATCTTCTGGTTGCAGCTTTGGTATTGTATCAATTCTTAAGGTATAGCATAGCAACTTCTTCTCATTAGCACTCAAACCACTGCTTTATCTCTGTCATATTTGTCAATGAAAGGAAGTTTGAGCAATAGCTTTGATACTGACAGGCAGACCAGTGATGTCTCAAAGTTGGAAGGATAGGGCCTGATAAGCCTGAAAGCCAATAAGTTGGGAAGAAGCTTTTTTTTTTTAGCGTAGCTCCTGATTTGTCAATGCATTTCTCTAATCTGTGTTGCTTACCAGCTTACATTGCAAATGCTATCCCAATTTTCAGAGTTCATTCCAGGATACCCTGGAATTCCTTATGGCCAGTCGAGATTTTTGCAAGTCTTTCTGGAAGATCTGTGTGGAGCATCATGCCTTTTTCAGGCTTTTTGAGGAACCTAAACCAAAGCCTAAACCTGTCCTTTTTTCTAGAGGTTCTTCATTTAGGTTCAGGTAAGATGTGCATTCTTTCTACCTTTGTTGCCTCTCCATTTCAAAATCACATCCATAACGGTCTAGGATTAAACCTGTTATTTTCAGCTCACCTTTTTTACATTGTGGTTTGCTCCTTTATATTTTCCATTGCATCTTCTCAGCCAAAACAATGCAAAGAACACCGTAGGGGAAAACCCTGCACTAATTTTGTACTAGCTGTTGCAAAGTAGCTTTCTGGAGGTAAGGTATAAAGTATATAGGGTCCAGAGGGTTTTGCATAAGGAAATTCACCTGTGTCCTAAGCAACACTAGCTAGCAATTTTTTGGGACTCTTTGAACACTCTGCTCCCAGGATGGGGTCTTTCCTATGTATCAGAGTAGAGACTTATATTTTTGTTGTACGTCCTTGGGGTAAAACCCATCTCTATGCAGTTAAAAGCAACACATTGTCTTTATGCTGAGACCTTTATGCTTGGAAAGGATTTATGGGAGATGACCACCTCTGCTAAGACCAAGTCTACCTGTGATATTGTTAGAACTGTAGGAAAGCTTTTAATAGTTGGGTTGTTGTGTTGGGCATTTTTTTTCCTTACGCTGGCAGAAGCATCATTGTAGGTGTTGCATTGTGTATGCCAGGGGGAAATCCTTTAATTCATACAGTTTATTTTGTTTGTAAAGCTGATACAAGCTGAACAGCCAGAAACGCTCTTTGCTGAGATGAATGATGCCCTCTAGATGCCTTGCACAAGAACATAGTGTGTTTATAGCCATTCTACCTCTCTTCTCACTTAGTTTGCTGCCTGCAAAGTAAACTAATTAAGATGGAAGGACCTATGTTGGGTAAACAAGTTATAACTTTTTACATTTGTGCCTGAGTAGATAGAAAACCGTGGGTGCATTCTGCTTACCTCAGGCTTTGGAAAGCAGGTTTTGGCTACATCCTGCACTCACTGTGATCTGTGTTACTACATCCAGGAACTTTTTCCAGGCCCTGAAAGCCTCTAATGAATTGGAAGAATCTGGCTCTCAACTGAGCATTCTTGAGGTGTGGGTTTCCTGTGCTGCTCTCAATTTGCTTTGGAGTTTATAGCTTTGCACAATAGACGGCACTGGGCTTTCTCACTACTTCACACCCTGTAGCAGAAGGGGAGAAAGGGATTTCCAGCCTAAATCTCTGCAGAAAATGTTTTTTTTTATAGTAGCAACTAAGTAATGATGTGCATGTCAGGGGGTTTAATCTTGGTTCCAGGGTTTACTGATATCAGATAAGGCTGGTATTTGACTAAATAGGATTCAAGAATATATTAATTCATGAGAGGAAAGCTTAACCCCTGCTTCACTTTCTATTGTAGTGACTTCCCAGTAATGTAGGACCCTATAGGGCCCACACAACTGAATTTAAGCAGTTCTGAAATGGCATCAAAAAGTAGCTCCATAGCAAAAAAACAGGAGGCAAGTAGCATGCAAAATGGTAAAAACCTGTGTGCTTCTGACCAGGTCCCCTTCTGTATGATCTTAACATGAGTTTCTGCTGATAGTGACAAATAATTTTCTGGTTGCTGTGGCTTTATATGCAAGCCAAAAAACATGTTTATGATGACCAGGTGGTATATTGTATTAAATACTTTAACTCTGGTTTTCTTCCAGTGGTCGGACTCAGAAGCAAGTTCTTGACTATGTTAAGGAAGGAGGGCACAAAAAAGTGCAGTTTGAAAGGTGAGAGGAAATAAATTAATTATCCCAATATGTTATAATCTAAGAAAAGTCATGATTTCCAGTTAGTTATATTCTGAGATATTGGTACCAGTCCAAGGAAAAAATTCCTTCTCTGCTGGCTTGACAGTTTATCTCATGTGTAATATCCCCGTGGTCCTGAATGTTTTGGCAGAAGTTTCATAACTTACAGTTCACTTAAAATCAGTAGTCTTCAATCTGTTTTTCAGCAATGAGCATCCTACTATCACAGGTAACTTTCTCCCAATTTGATTTGCACCCTCTTTGCTGGGATATGGTTAATGTATGTGAACAGATGTATTCAGCTCAAAATAAAACTGAAAGTAAGAAAAAGTACAGCCGAGCTCAGGGGAGAGGTCTCCAGGGACACTGAAACTCTTCCAGCTTGCTTGAGCCAGTTCTGTCTGAACTCATCATGCTCATGGTGAGCTGAAAGTAATGGCCAAAATGCCACAAAGACCGTGACAACAGTTCATTGCTTGTGATTCATGCTTACCTGATAGACCATTTTTGCTTCAGTGCCTCTCCCTTTTCTTACAGTGGTACGTTTGCAACACATAGCACATTTAAATTTTACAGAAAGGAGGAATGTTAATCTGCTTTGGAGGAAACTTTTATGAAAGCTGTAATTCAAAGCTTTTGTTTTAAAAGAGGCATGCCTCTTGATTCCTGTTTGTAGAAAAAAAACCCTCTGAAATAGCTCTTTATGTGATTTTCCTTTTATCTCCAGGAAACACAGCAAGATTCATTCCATCAGGAGTCTGACTGCACAGCCTTCAGAACAGCATACAGAGGTGCCAAAACAAGTCAGTGATGTTGATGAAACCCTGAAAATTAAATCCTTTTAAACATTTCTTGTTAGATTACCCTCCACTGATTGCTGTTTTGAAACCCTAGGAGCATAGTTTTCTGCTCACTTACCACTTAACTGGGACCTAAGAAGCCCTGGGTGTCATAAGCTTTAGGTTCTGCAGAGTGAAACAGCATTGCTTACAGACAACCAGACAGAAATAAATAGTGAGCTTGTCTGAGCTGTACTAATGACCATCTGAAAAATTGCAACCCTCAGAGTTGCTACGAGGGTCCTAGGTTGTAGCTGGCTATTGCATCTGGGGAAAGTGTAATTACTTTTCTTTGCTGAGGGGTCTTGGTTGCTCATTTCAAGGTGTTAGGTTAGTATTAACCAGGTGTTAATCAGGGAGGAGAACAGTTAATTCCTCAGAAAAATTGCAGCTCTGGCCTTCTCGGCCATTATCTCTGGTAGATACCAAATGTATTTATCTTATGTTGATAGCTGCTATGTGTTAGGAGTTCACAAGTCCAAAAGCCCAGCAGTGGTGAGTCTGCAGCAGCTGCAGGTTCCCAGGTGCAGCTGGTAGTAAGGCTGAGCATGTATTCACTATAGGCACCCACATGAATAGACACATACAGCGCATGTACACATAGCCACACAGTCAGTCATATAAACACAGAAAACAGCACTCCTGCAAGCACAGACAGTGCCAATGGCCTCACCTTCTTCCGCTCTCTGGCTCTGGTCTCTCCAGTTGCTGGCATCCCAAACACACCAAACATATGGGCTGATGGCTCTCCTGGGACAGCCTTCAGAGGAGACAGGTCAGGAAGCTGCATTTTCCTGACTCGGTTGTTGTGGTTTCTCCACTTGCCAGTGTTTCTCTGTGCTCATCTGTGTCTGTGGAGGTGAACCTTTGATCACATAACCTTATGTTAGGTAGAGCTTAAATGTCAGGAGCAAGCTACTAGGTTAATGCATTTAAGAATGCTTCCTGAACCTTCACCCTCCATGCATCACTTCCTTTTGATATTGACAGGCTCTTTCCTTTCTGCAAATTTAGGAAATTTGGAGAATTTCGTTGTAGATGGAGCCCATTTCAAATAGCCTGTAGCATTTTAATGTTGCTAAGACAAGCTCAGGTAGATGGAGCATGGCTGCTGGGCAGATGTGTGCAGCAAAGCCAGTCTAAGATCTAGTGGCAGGTATGCTCCAGGGAGTGAATGTGGAGTGCTCAAAAGCCTACACATGACTTTTTTAGTGTATCTAAGTAGGCTGTGCAGAATTTGTCTTATGTTTTTGTCTTTTCCTCCAACTTCTCAGAGTAGTGTGAACAGGTTGATGTTCTTAGAGTGTTAATGACTGCCTTAGAGCATGGGAACACCTCAAATACCCCTTTTTACATTATCACTGCATTCTGTCTGCCTTCTCTTTCCTTGTTTACCCTATGTATTTTTTCTATTCTTCAAGATCAGAAACCTCTTTTTTAAATTCTAATTAATTTGAGGCTTGGGTTACCTCTTCTGTTTTCAAGAGATTCCTATGTTGCTGCAGATTCAGTGCAAAATTCTTGTGCGTAATTACATGTAGCCTTTTCCCTCTGGCTCCCATCCCTCCCAAACCTCTCCCCTCCCACCCTCCCTCCCCTTTTGTCTTTTCCTTTGTCTCCCCCTTGCCTTCCCTCTATTATCTTTCCAGAGTGCTAGAGCCTATGGAGACAACAATGATGCTGCAGCAGTGCAGAGCTGCCGGCAAGGAAAGGAGTTGAAAGCTTCAACAGAAGACACTGGACAGCACAAGAGCCCTTCCTTGAAGAAGAGTCCAAAGGAAAGCAGAAAGGTGGATGGAGCAGTGGTCTCAACAGTGGAGGAAGAAGAGGAACCTGCTAAGGATAGGATGCAGCAGAACAGACCTCAATCACAGCAGCCAAGCACAGGTCCAGCTTCCAGGGCTGCTCATGGCAGCAGCACCTCCATTCCTTTCATTGACTGCAGTGATGTAGATAGCGAGTATGATCTCCTCAGAGGACAAATAACCCGGTCATATTCCCAAACAAATGACAATTATGAGGGTGATTTGACCAGTGGTGCCTATATTCACTACAGAGATGAAAATCGCAATAGAACTAGATATAGGGATTCCTCAGCTTCTCTAAAGTCTTCCCAGTATCTCTCTGAAGAGTACCTTGATGATAACACAGCTAATCTCTCCTTCTACGCTGGGGGAAGCCCCAGGATGCCAAGGCATAGCTCTCTGGTTGATGAAATGTTTAGAGGGCCGGGGAGCCGCAGTCCGCTGGCCACTCCATTGCCTCCCAGTAGCAAAGAGTCAAGCCCTAACATGAGCCTGAGTAGAACTGGCTCTCAGGGTTATGTCTCAGAAAATGGGCACAACTGCAGGGTGAGGACTGGGGAGGAGGACAGCCATGCCACTAACTGCCATGGGTATTGCAGATATTCTCCAGGTTCCCAACGGCCTCGTGCACAGAAAACCGCAAATCTCTGCAATAAGTCAGTTACAGATCCATTTATCCTAAGCCAGATATCCTCAACCCCTGGGCAGGAGTGTAGGTCAGAGAGATACTGCAAAGGAGGTGGGGTGGGTAAGGTGTCCTCTCCAGAAGGCAAAATGATGGCCAATGGTATGCCAGCGGGGGCACAGTCAAAGCAGAGCCCAGTCATGCAGTCGCTGCGTGCCAGTGGCATGATGGATCACATGGCTGCAATCCAGATGATGGAGGGCTCTACCAGCAGTGGGACGGAATCCAGTGATTCTGACTCAGAAGTCATTAATCCCTTCACTCACCCCCTGGTGTTTGGAAACCCTGTTGTGCTGAGCTCCTCTCCCATGCCTAGAAATAAATACTCCTTTGGAAGCCTTCAGCTTGATGAGGAGGTAGAGGAGGATGTGTCTGTCGGCCTCAGTGATGAAGATGGTGTGCAGGTCTTCAGCTGCTAGGGACCAGGGTGTATGAGACCAGGGGATACTGTGATTGCTCGCTGGAGTGGTGACATCTCCTGGGACTCCTGATGAGTGGCTGGTAATAATTTCAGTGCATTGGCTATTTCAGACATTATCATTGTACAGACCAGCCAGAGGGAAAGGATGCTAGAATACAATAATAAGTCTCAGTGATGCTTAACACTTTGCATCTCCTCTGAAAGGCAGGCGGAGAGGAAAATTATTACTGATTGAGGTACCTCTGTAAGACTTTATACACTCATCTCTTCTTTGTATGAAGTCATGTTTTAGGTATATGTTGTAGCTTCTTTGATATTTGACTAGTTATTTTGACAAAACAAACAATCAAGTCAAGTAGGTACATTGTGCTCTTTTGTATGTCTATTACAATCCTTTTTCTCTCCCATGTAAGGAGAGCAACTTACGAGTGCCTCAACAGAGTTAGGAGAAAAAAAACCAACTTGCGGCCAAATGCAGGCAGCTTGGTATTCAAGACCAAGACTTGTTGAAATCTTGAAATATGCTGGAAAATTTTTTCATAGCAAGAATGTGTCTGGTCTACTCATCTTCATAACTCATTTTATAATCTGATGAACTGAGGGTACAAATCAGGCATGTGTAAAATGACGGTATTGTCAGGAAAAATGACAGTATTGTCTTTTTCTTCAGTGAGTTCAACAGGTTGATTTGGTGATGGAGATTTTGAAACTCCAAACTCTTCCTTGGGCAAGAAAGAGAACAGGATGAAAGATACGATTCAAGTGAAAAAAACTTTGATCAAAAGAGCTCTAATGAAGAGTGGTTTGAATATTACTTGCAAGGCAATCCTTTCTATCCTTTATCAGTTTAATATAGAGATATATTGCAAGAAATTTTTTAATCGCTTATACTTTCAGTGAAATTATTATAGAGTCATCAAAGTTCTGTGGTGGGTGGTTTGGAGATGGTGGCTGTTTAATTTTTATTTTTGCTTTGATCACAAAAAAATCTTTATCTGTGCAGGATCCAATTACTCTGTCGTAGGCTACTTTTTTAGTAGTGCCACCTCATAAATTTTTCATCCACAAGAGAATGATAGGAATAACTGTGTTCCAAGCTGATTGTCTTCTGTTCTATCCACAGAGTGGATATGGGCAGAAGGACAAAGAGATTAATTCTGTGTATGCTTCCTTTTCACAGGCTAAAAGTATTGAGAATTAAGGTATCCTGATAAAATCTGATTTTAGTTTCTCCAAGTTAATTAAGAAAATCCAGATGAAAGGTCATCTGTATGGAAAGTGTCCTACAGTTACTAGATCTGGGAGACAAGATGTGCTCTTTATGATTGGCCTTATTTTTAAGTTTTATGTATTTTTTCTTGTGGAAGAATGGAAATAAATCCCAGAATTTTAAGTGATGAACGACAGTATTGATAGAACTGCAGGTTGCTTCCAGTGATCTGCACCATGCACTACATGCATGTAGCAATGATGAATCCATTCACATAAGTACTGATGAAAAAGCAACAGGACTTTGTAAATTTAGACAATATAAAATTTTCAAGATTGTTTTTACAAAAATTATAAAATAAGAAGTCTTTTTAATTTTTCTAATGCCTTGGTCTATGCACACTTTAACAGAGTTTAATCTGAGTGAAGGATATTTAAAAATATACCTACGGTAGTTAGGCATGTGTTGTTATATACTTTACTGTTTTGCAAGTAAAATATATCTTTGTGTAAATATAAGTATTAACTCTCTCATCCTCTTTAGTGTGTTGGTTTTCTTAGAGATTAGATACCACATTCTTGAACAGGAATGATTTAAAGCATCTCTTTAGATACTGATATGTTGGAGACAGGGAATACTCTCTATTCCTGTAGTTAAAAGCATGAGTCTACAAATGGCGAGATTGATAATTAGGGAAAAGCTTGCTTGTATATGATTCTAAAGGAGGATGGTTTGTGTTTTGGATTTAGAATAGCTGTAAAATAATTGCCTTGAAGTTCACAATATATAAGATGAAATATAAGTAGTTGAAGCTCGCATCAGCAGGTAGTGTGAGCGTGGGGAAGTGGGTGCATGACTCTCCTTTTGATTTATTTTTTATTGCCTGTGCAGCAAAAGTACCAGTAGGTCTAAAATAAAGTAATAGCAATTTGGACAGATTAGTTAATTGCTTCATTAGCTAGTAAAATTAGAGTTCAGGTAATGGATTTTCAACAAAAGAAGGATTTTCCGTCATTTCTGCTACTTAAGAAAAGTGAATAGATTTCACATTCTTTGGATTTAAGTGAATATAAAATTTTATAAGTAGTGTTTACTATTTTGCATCCTTTCAGATACTGTTTCCAGGCCTGATTCTTTTCTCATATGCCTACAAATATATTGAATTTATAACTTTCTAAGAACAGACCTTCTGGGTAACTGGATTTAGTCTAGTTGCTAATAAAGTGTCTCAACAGCTTTTCTTTTCCCACTTCAATATTATCCTCAAAAATGCAATATGAGGATTTCTCTCTGTTTTCTGTCATCTGGCATTTTTTCAGCTTTGAATGTTTAAGTAGTTTTTGTTTTAACATATGGAATTCTTCCAGTTAGAAGAAATAAAGTTTATAAATTACATAGGAAATAATTTCATTTAGGATTAATTACTTCTGCAGCATTCTAATGCCAGTGAAGCTCTGTTTAATATCAGTAGACAAGCTTTTAATTAAAAACAGTCTGTGGGCCAAATTCCTCCACCAGACATGTGGTTCATATCTGAGCCCTTGCCAAGAATGGTGAAGTGAGAAAGCAGTTTTAATCTGACATTTTCATACAGGATCAGGTCCCTTAGACTTCATCTGGGAATTTGTTTCTATGGGACAATCAGAAGGACCTTGCAGAAAAGAACAGAAGCCTTTAGGGCAAGGCTGCAAATGAGATGAGATGGAGGAATTCTTGTCCTGGCTCACAAAGTGCTCATGGTAAGAGGAGCTTGTCAGTTCTAGTTAGTTGTTGCAAGCATTTATTAATCTGAATACACTGGACAACAGCAGCGATCTCAGCATACCTTTGTCTCAAGTATAGCAGGTAGTTACAGACAGGGTAACTAACAGATTCTCCCACAAATTCCTGTAGATTTTGGAATGTGGCTGATGGTACTTTTGATTCACCATTCTAAAATTTTTATTGTCAATAAAGAACATTCAGTCCCATACTCATCAAGTGCCCAGATATCCTTAGGCAGTTGCTACAAAGGAGGCAGCTGAATCCCAGCGAGACTGAGCAGCTCTATCTAGTCTGAATAGTGTAGTCCTGAATCATCCATCTCCTGTCTTTCCAGAGGATGTGGAGGAAGCCTCTTGTTGGGTTGATACATCAACTCTGTCCATGTAGTTGGATAAATATGGAGATGGGTTGCAAAAGCAGCTAGGGGTTTGTCCATAATAACATGCAGATCTAGGTAATCTCTGCATGAAAGGCCCTCTGATTCATTCTTTCCTATTCCAACTACTTGACCACGTTCAGCCATCCTCTACAATGGCAGTAGAGAGGTCATGTCAGCTCCTACTCAGCAGCAGCTCAAACTTGTGATGTCCTCTTGGGATCTTCTGGAATTTTTTTTTCATGGCAGCCTTTCCTAGAATCTAGTTTTCCTCAGTGACCCAGGATATTAGATTCGTCAATAAATAGATGAAGGAAAGATGGAGAGTGGCAAGTTGTTGTAGGAGCTGAGACCTACATAGGATATTGCAGGTATGGAGCCTTGAATAACTGATATCTGAATGGCCTGGACTGCACTGATTTCAGTTTAAGTCCATAACCCCTAACAAACATACTCCTTGTGCATGACAGAGAGGAGTGTTCCCTGAGGATGATTTAGACCAGGTGCTGCCATTTCACCGTGCATGGCTCATAGCCTGCCTAACAGGCACCATCCCACTAACCACTGCAGTGCACGCTAAATAGAAATTGTATCAAAGAAAAACTGGAAGAGAAATTCCTGTAGGTGAAAAACATCAACATGTAACTGAAAGGTTTTAAGTTTGCTGTATTTGCATTTAGTTTATGTGAGCTATACAGAACTGAGTTATAGGCAGATGAGCATAATGAAAGAGTTACATGTCAATAGTTTGAAAAATCATATCAGTCTATTAGCTTTCATCAAGATTAAAGGGCATGCAAAACTAGAAAGAACTTTTTCCACAGAGCAGCATTGGTAATGCTGAATGTAATCAGTAGAACCCAGTAAAAAGTGAAAAAAACAATGGTTTGTGAATTAGTTCCCTAAATGGGGCTAGAATTGCTAGACCAGACTGCTTCAGGACCTGTATTTTCTCCCCTGAATGTTTGTAGGACAGGTTTTTGTTTGCAATGAGGCTTTTATTATTAGTTGAAGCAGCTCTGTTCATTCTGAAGCAGGAGCATTCACGCCAGAAGTTCCTGTTCTGACCTCTCTACCTGTACATGCAAGTACTTGGTGGTGACCAGAGAAAGTCAAATAGAAAATGGGTGAGACAGATCTAAAAGCTGTTTATAGGCCTTCTTTTTCTTCACTAAGAAGCAGAGATGTTTTAAATTGTCTTCTTCCGTCCCATGATAAAACACACAAACATAGAGTCTCTGTAATCACTAGAAATTTCTTCTGGGAGCTCCAGGGTCAGGAAGACAAGGAGAAGAGAAGAATAGGGAACATCTTAAGCGCACAAAAAAATATCTGGCCCTATTTATTTACAGTTCCCTTCGGCATAATGTGCTTTCCACTCTTCTTCTGAGTGTTTAAAGTCACAGTAATTTTATAGGGTACTCAGAGAGCAAGAGTTATGTTGATCAGTTGAACTGATGAAGCAGACCCAATTTTGAATTTTGGTAAAACCAGTGATTCAGATCTCATCAGTATGATCTATATGCAATTCGCATGAACTGTGGCTATTTCTGGAACAGTTCTTTAACAGAAAAAAATGATGCCTGACCTATAAATTCTGTCAGATTCCCTGTTTGTTTAACTAATCTCATTTGTCTTAATGAGCCGTTAGACTGCTGTCAGAGGCGACTTTAGAATGAGATTTTAATTGCTGCAATTTAACTTCTAATGATGAAAAACAAATTAACAACCCAAGTTTTTCCCAACTTCAACACGTGTTTGAGGAAGTTGGGTGTCACAGCCTTGTGCACAGAAACGTGAACTACTGGAGAATCCTTGTCATCCAGCAGCATGGTTGTCACCAGCTGGAAAGAGCAGTGAATGTGAAGGAAAGAGGTTTTCTGTTCAAGCATGTAATAAGGTGAAGTAAGCCAAAATCCCTTTTAGTCTTCTAGTAATGGTTTTCTCTCTCTCTCTCTGAATAGTGTAGTTTCTTAAGGCAGCTTCTGTATACTTTAGCTCGTCTCTTTCCTCTTCATTTAGGGGATCAGTCCTCGTCTTCATAAAAAATAAGAGAAACCCTAAATATATGAGGGAAATTGAATCTTCTGGAACATTTTTCAATATGTAGGCCTTTCTTTTGTTAGCTGCTGTCAGACAAGTGGTAGGAGAGGAGTCCTTTTGTCAGAAATCCAGCTGCTTGTTGGTGTCTCCTACTTGATGATGATGGTTGTGGGTCTTCTGATGGTAAGTGGCAAATGCACAGTGTTAACATCCTGAGGACCCAAAGCTTAGACTGGTCTTAATTTTTTGAGAACTTTTCTCAAATGTGAGTAGCAGCAGACTCTGGTTTCAGTCAAGCTACATGAGGAAAAATTTTTGCCTGTACTGTCAGGTTCTGGAAAGGAAGGGAATTGAAATCCTAGGAAACTGACATTAGCAAAATCTTTCCTCTTCTGTTTCAGTAGTTTCTATAGTTACTGAAATATGCCTAGACAAAGGCACATATCTTAGTTACTTACTTGTAAGGGAAATAATTGTTGTGCAACACGTACATCCTGAGCAAAGGTATCTTCTGTGTTCCTCCTATGGTTAGGCTGTGTGGTGCCATTGATATTTTAAAATACAGAATTTCTACTTAAAAATCAAAGGCATCATATGAACAAAAATCCTAGTTTGGGTGACGTAGCAGTTTTACAGAGTATTTTGTCTTTTGTTCTGATTCTGTGTTCTTTAAAGAGCATGTAGAATAAGCTTGGTTTATGTTGTTTGTTATTAAAAGCAGTGAGCACTTTCTTTTAAATGTTACAAGATCTGGAAAGCCTGTGTGCCTGGCTGAGCTGTGCATTCACAGGCTTGTTTTCCACAAGTATGTGTGTAAATAATGGTGGTGTTATTTCAGTAAAGGGGGTAAAGACCTTAGGATCATAAATTTGCGTGACGTAATGGTAACCAGTTTGCTCAAGAATGGTTAGAGTTTTAAGATATCATTTTTGTTGATGATTTTTTTTGGTAAAGTTTTGGCCCCTGGGAACCATAAAAATCTACAGTTCACACTGATAAAAATCAAGTCCAAAGGCAGCAATGATACAGCTGTCACTGACTGAGCATGGAAGGTTGAAGGAAAATGACTGCTTTCTGATTCAAGAGCTTTCAAGCTTGTTAAAATTAGATTAGATGCTTTCTTTAAAATGCTGCAAATCTTGTTTTGAGAAGAGAACAGGCTTTTCCTTTGATGGTTTTCAGCAAGATCAGAGGTAGTTCTTTCTGTTTAGTTCAGAGAATGTTAGAGCTCATGCCTGTTGCTTCTCCGTAAGGCACTTAAAAACATTTGATTAGCTGAATCCTTATATTTCTCTTTTCCTGCTAAAAAAATCACCTGGACCCACTAACAAAAGTTCGTAAGCTTGGCAGTGTTTCACTCACCCAGCCCTTTCCTGATTTCTGTGTGTGCACATGCATAGATTTTTTAAAAATAAATCTCAACAGAAAAAATTAATTTTTAAAATTGGCAATGCTGGGGACTTCATTCTCATGTTTGTCATTTGTTTAATACCTTTTAAAGATAAACATTTTTTGTTTCATTGTATGCACTGTTTTGTCAGCATGTACCTCTCTGGGAGAAAAAGCCTTTTCAATGTTCTGTCTATCCTCGAAGCATGGTGTATCTTCTGTTCCTTGCATTGTTTGGAGCACTGTCTCAATGTCCTTTTACTGCAGAAATGCCTATTTTGTATTGGGAGTACCTGATTCCTCCTATTACAGTGATCCTGCCTCACGGAGCGCTCCTCGCCTCAGAATTAAGGAAAACCCTCACCAGGTTGTGACTCTCAGGTTGAGAAACCACCCCATGTTGAGGAGCAAAAGAGAAGAGGGAAGCGAGGGGAGAAGGTCTCTTTTCCAGGGCGTTTGGGCTCCATTGAGCACAATCAGGTTGCCCTTCATTTCCTAATGGAGGCTGCACCCAGCAATCGAGGCCATCTGCCGTGGCTCATGGGCAGGATCACTGCACTCCTGGGGGGGTGTCTTGTTGGAATGGACAGTATCTGTGGCACAAGCCTACATGGGGGCTGAAGGTTTCCAATTCTATTGTAGCACCGTGTCATGATGGTTTAAGGACAAATAAAGGCAAACTAACCCTAACCCTGGGCACAACAGGAAAACCTATAGGTTGCTCTATTTCTGTCTGGAGAGATCAGGGCTAGACAAAGGAGTGATGCCCAGTGACCTTGTATTCTTCCCAGACTGTAATGCTCCCTCTTTGCTCTTGAGCTGTGAGTATACCCTGACGTAGGCCAACAGCAGTTACTGTCTGATTTCACATTCACCGCTGCCTAATACTGCAGTACACCAATAAAGCATGGACCTTTACCAGCTGGAGAGGTTGCTGGCCACTAAACCAACACCAAGCTTAATGACACTATAAGCATGTCAAGCCATTTAACTGTGTATGCATGGAATTAATTTTTTTATTATTATTTTTAGTTCCACCTGTACCTGAAGGCTTTTACTCATTCTAACTGGTATTTTGCTGTAAAACTGTCACTGGTTTAATTGTTCTGTCCAATTGCTAGCTGATGCTTTGTCCTAAATATGAGGAAATTGGTTCATGAGAAGGTGCACCATTTTCCCAGATTCTGCTCACTGCCATGGGTATGCATTTTGAAGCTGTGAAGTCAAAGTGAACCTTTCTCCCTGTCAAGTTCCTCTTCAAGCCAGGCAGTTAGTGGTTGTGTGTGACATTGGATTTCTTCACGAGTTTGTTTTTAATTCGTGTTCCTCCTCAAAATCTTTGGTACTGCATTCAGGGATGTTTGTGCATGAATTTATGGCTGTTGTGTAACTACTTTTCAAACTAACAAACTGTATCCACTGCTCCAGCTTGATTCATGTAATGGGGAAGAGAAGTGCAGCTTGATGAACTGGTTCCCCTCAAGCTTTTGTGGAAGTCAGTGGGATTTATTTCTTGCATTGAGGGAGAACAGAGCAGAATCTCCATCCCATAACTCTTCAGCAGCACGACTGTGCCTGGTTCACAGCTGGAGAGAGAAGGGATGGACACCATTATTAAACTCTTCTTCAATCTAAGGTACTTTAGAGATTGGTGAAGTGCATATGAAAACTCCTGCTACTTCATCTGGTGCTGTCTCTCCCCCATGCCATTTTGTACTATGCATCTTCTCTGACCAAAACATTTAGATACGTGTTAGAGTTATGCAACCACTGTGAAAATGGAAAATTAAGCTAGACTGTGTGGCCACAGCAGTGGCAGCTCTGTCAGATACTTTCTTATTAAAGAGCCTTCATAAGTGATGTGCTCAGTAATGCCAAGGAGAAAGGGGAAACAACTTGGGTTTCATCTGCCAGGCTGAAGCTTAGAAAACACTGGTCTGACATTAAAGCTGAGTAACTGGGCTATGGATGTCGCAAGCCTCCCCTGACTGCAGAGCAGGCCGTGGAGCAGGAGTAAGAGAATAAGCCCTGCAACATTCCAGGTGTTTAGAAAGGTGTTTTTCTGATTCTTAACATGTTTTTAATTTCTAGTAATAATAATAACAACCTTGAGAACAGGAAAACTCTTAAGAGTTGACATGATGAGATCTTAAGTGGTACATGAAGTTTTCAAGCGGAATTTCAGTCACCTTTAATAATGGTTGATGTTTTCTCTCTGTTTCCATAATTGAGTCATTTTCACTTCTTGGTACTCCACAGAGAGGGAGCATTCCCATGAGCATCTTAACACTGCTGTACTCTTCCTCTCTGATGAAAAACAGTGTGTATGGATGGGAACAGTTTCTTTTGAAGCAGATGCAGCGCACTAAATGGCCTGAGTTTGTTATTCAGCAGTTTCAGGAGAAAAAGAATGGAGGGAGGAGTATCTTCAGGATACCCTGAGTCCCATTTGTTTCCCTCACAAAGAGGAGAGTTTCCCCACGTTAGGGTAAAGTTTCTAACCAGCGATTTCAAGTCATCTTATGCTGCTTATGTAGTCAACAAAAAAAGAGGCAGCAGGCAGTTCAGGTCACCTATGATGTTAATTGACCTGTGGGAGAGACTTTCTTCATGAACTGGAAAGTACTGATTTTAACTGTTTTTCCTTTGATATGAACCATATTTTAAAGCAGTATCACACAGCCCAACACCCCATAGGCACCACCCTCAGTCCCTGTGTGTTCACATCTGTGTGTGACAGGAGCCTAGAGTAACGCAGGTACAGTGGGTGGGATGGATCACGTCTGGTGGCCGAGGGCAGAGGCTAGCCTGTCCCTCTCTGACAGGGCACCCACAGCTTACCAGCACTCCTTCCCACCACCAAATTGCAGCAAGCAACTGATGTGTATTTTGACAAAGGTATAGCTACTAAGTATTTGATTCTAGCTGCTGGCTTCTTTTTGTGTAGCACATGGAATATGTATGTTGGTGGGGAGCGATTTGAGACGTGTAAAGCTAGGAAGGTAACCCGTAATTTCATGTCCTGTGGCCATGTACAATGCCATTTTAATTTCATAGATTTTTTTTCCCCCAAGTTAGATTTCATTCAAGTTTTGCTTCTTTTGTCACCTTCCCTACTGTAGCACTTTTCTCCACTGTCTGGAGAGGAAACTGGCTCAGTGGAACTAAGAACCACTCCAGGTATTTTGGCATTCATGGGCCAATCTGGCATACCATGGTAAAGTGCATTCTCATTATTTGCCACTTTCATCAACTAGTGTTGGTTTCTCTTCTTAAACCCATGCTTAGAAAATAATTGAAGCAAATTGAAGCACATGCATATTAATTCCTACCCACTTCTCCAAGGATATAATTTTAGTATATACGTAAACAATCCTTACATAAACATTCTTTTGTACTTTCTCTTGGTTTGTGTGTATACAGCTGACTCCATTAAATTTGAAAGATGGCCCAAATCTGAATCTAAATAAAAATCACTTGAAGTACGAGCAAAGACAGTTCCATGTTACCAGCTGCAAACCATTTAGGCCTCTGGTGTGCAGTAGCATTTGCTATCTGGCAAATGACATGCTAATAATTGCCTGTCAGTCAATGAATCCTTTAGGGTGAATTGTAAAGGATTTCAGTACCTTGTAAATAAGATTGTCTTCTCCCTTCTGCTTCTGTTTATATTCTGCAGTATGTAGCTGATGAGTAGAGCCTGTATGAATATACTCTTCTGTGGCAGGAGATCAGATGAAACACTTTGTTAATTCAGGTTATTTATTCCTCACGTCTGTGAAAGAGAAAGTTGCTTTGCAGCACTGCCATGAGCCATCAGCATGACACATATCCTGACTGATTGGTGATGGGGGAGGGAAGAACCTCCATTTTCATTTCTTCATGGCTTACTGACTTTCTCACACCAAAACGAACTTGTTTCCCGCATTTCCCAGAGCAACATCCAATGTGTTGATATTTATGGCTGTGTTGGTTGTAATTGGGCCCCAGAATGTACTAATGTAAGAACATTTTGAGGCCCTTCTGTAATGTAGCCACTTTCTTAAAACTAGTTTTAATTTTCACTTGTTCAGTGTATTGGCAGGTGGGGTCTGAGTTCTTGCTTGTAGGTGGTGGTGGTGGTGGTTGGGTTTGCTCACGCCCACACTGGTACCAAAAGGGAGGATGTAGCATTTCAGCTTGCTGCAAAATAACTTTGAGAATGTCAGTGATGCATTGATGTGCAAAGTCTTTAATCAGTGGGGTGTATACACAGTGCTGTGAGCCACCGGGCACATTTTTTGTGGTTCTTTCCTTAATACTTTTCCCGAGTTATGTCTTCCAGCTGTAAGATAGGGCGTCTTTCTAATTCACTGTCCTTTTGATATTTTGTAGTTTGAAATACTTGAGTTGTACTGATAAAAGTTCCAGTACATCAGAACTTAGATCTAAGATTATAGATAGGTAGGTAGATATGTCAATATGTCTATATCTATCTATCACAGATAGGTGCTATTTAACTTCTAGACTATAATGCTGTGAACTTCTCACAGAGGTGCAAATCATTTATTCGCTGTCATATGACAGGCATAGTGCCAGAATTTCTTTGTTTCCACATTTGAGGTGATGATATCACTTTTCTTATGTCTTTTGTAATGTAGTTAAGTACTTTTAACCTTACAACCTTGCTATTAATCTGTTTCACTATTTCTCAATGATGAATTCCATTTCTTTGGAAAATACTGTATGCAGTTGTGTGCTAGTGTCAATAAAATTGACATTTGTGTAACAAGCTGTGGCATTTTCTCAAATTTCACTGCACATTGATTTAGTGTGAAACTGTTGGTAAATCCTTTCTTGCTAGCTGTAATAATACAGACCTTTATTTCAGACAAATACTGCTTTGACTTTGATTTATAATAGGCTACATAACTGTCATGATTACATAAACTGATAACTGTGCTGTTTTTTCCTTCTCTTTTCAAAGGAATGATTTATAAATGTGAACTGGATTGGAACTGGCAAACATTCATGTTCTAGCAATAAATCTTGAGTTCTTCCAGAAAATAAATAGGTTTTACTACTGGCCTAATTATATTTATTTTATATTCTATATACTGAAGTACCTCAGCTGTGTTTTTTAGCAACAGGAACATTTACCTATCATAATTTAGGGAGGACATAATCACATGATAGGAAATTGTATTTGACCCTAATTATATACAGCAGTGTATGTGTTTTACACTCAATCTTAGACAGCCTGTTAGCTGTGGTAGTCAAGAGCTTGTCACTTTTTTTTGGTTGGATTTTAATGTATGATGCCAAAATGGCACAGACTGTAAATGTTCTTCCACATGACAGATTCTTCTTCTAAAACAGGTTTAGATTTTCAGACGTATGGAGGAGGGGATAACTGGGAGAACACTCGGCATTTTTGGCAAACTTTCTTTCTGTGCAGTCATTAATCTGGCGGCTTCCCAGAAGACAAATGCTAATTTCAGTAATATTTAATGTAGTGTATATGAATCCATGGAAGTGTAATGAATTGTCTAATTATTTAATATTTTTAATCCAAAATGAAATGGGAATTTATATCTGTGAAAATCTGAAATTGTCATGCTTTGTGCATTAAAAGTATTGCTTTTCTTATGTAAATATAATGCTAGCATTTCCATCCCAAACAATCAGAGGAGCATGGAAAGACTTACAAGGTATAATATACATACTCGTGTTGTGCGTAGAAACTGGGGAACTAGTAGTTTTCTCCTTTCATGTTAGATATGACTGGTGTTAGCAGCAACACTGCTGTAGAAAGTCATCCTTTTTCTCTAGACTTCAACTAGATAAATTTGTACTAACTTGTGTCCTGTAGTTCCCTATGAAGTACTGATTTGAGTGTTTGAAGTTCTACTTTGCTGGAAAGAATGGCACTCCTGGGACAATTCCCATATTGTTGTATTTATTCTCTTCTACAGAGTGGATTACAATGATGAATTTTTTTATATTAAGTTGATGTTGAGAATAATAGAATGGCCTGGGTTGGAAGGGACCTTAAAGAACCCCTAGTTCCAGCCCCTCTGCCCATGGGCAGGAACACCTTTCACTACACCAGGTTTCTTAGAGCTCCATCCAGCCTGGCCTTGAACACTTCCAGGGATAGGATATCCACAGCTTCCCTGAGCAAGCTGTTCTAGTGACTCACCACTCTCACTGTAAAGAATTGCAGCTCAGTCATCTGTGCCTTGATCCCTTCCCTACAGAGATAGTAATTTCAGCCAGTTTTATCAGCTAAAAGACACTTAACCAGTCCCATGGTGAATGCAAGTGGATGCAGTTCCTCTGGCTTCAAGGCCATTTGGGCTAGTTTGAGGACCCTGATGGCTGTGTCTTGTAGCATAATTTCACATGCTGCAATTTAAGTTTATAATTCCCTGTGGTACTTTCTTGAGAAAGCTTGTCCTAACTGATTTCTCTTTTATCATTTTTCTTAGCAGGTTCTCTGACTGGCAGCCCTCACCTTTCAGAGCTTTCCATCAATTCCCAAGGAGGACCATCTGTGGCAAATATGACTTTATCTCCAAACTTGAGCCCTGATGCCAAGCAGTCATCTCCCTTGGTCAGCCCTTTGCTGAATGACCCGTCATGCATCAGGGCTGATGAGGAGGAGGAGGTCAAAAGAAAGGTAAGGCAAATGAAGTTGGCCTTGTCTTTCTCTCTCTGATGTGTTGTGATAAATCTGGGCCATTCCTGTTGGTTGCAGCCTCAGGAGCTTGTTTGTACAGGGTCTCCTGTAAATCTAACTTGTTTTTAAGGAGTGGAGTTTGGTAGTTTGTTGTAACAAAACAGTGAGCTCCATTGCTGGAGAGAAATTTTCCAGGTGACAAAAAGGAAAGGAACAGTGTTGAGCTTGTTGTGGAAGTGTCCAACCCAGGCTCTCTGGTCTGTCTCTGCTGGGAGCACCACTGGGAGCGCCCCTGGGAGCATCTGGTTGTGGGAGTAGAAAATGCTCTCTTTGAGCCACAGCCTGCAGCGTTCAGCTGGGAGTGTTTGGCTTTGGCTCAGACCCATCGTTGCAGCAAAACCATAAGAGAGCATCACATCCAAAACTGCTTTCTGAAGATAAAGTGTTTGTCTGAGCCAGGGTGTTCTGGGTGCCTGCTGGCTCATCCCTCCTCTGCTACTGCGTGAGAGGGGCTTGCTTTTGTCCTTCTGTGGCCTGTTTTTTCTCCTCGGCTTGAAGCATCTCAGGAGGAAGAAAGCAACTCCGATGGCTTTACTGGAAAGTGGGAGTTTGTGTGAGGAAGATCTCTATTCACACTGTGCGTAGTTAGCAAGATATGTGAAAGAAATTTGAGAAGAAGAAAAGCTGAGAATCAGTTAACAGAGTCAGGACTCTCTGTGCCAGTCCAAGACAGAGCAGCCAGTGACTGCTGTGTGTACCAGCTGATGATGGCTCCTGTGGGGGTGCATTCTGACTAGGAAATGCCCACACAAACTCCCTTCGCAGAGCATTCACAGTGTTTCCACTGCATCATTTGTCTTCAGGGAGGAAACAAAGGAAAAAGATCTATGGATGTTTTTTGCTTAATTTTTGCTCCCTGAGCAACACAGACGAAGATCAGCTGGGTTCCTTTGGCACTTCAGAATTAAGAAATTTTAAATCTGTAGCTTAGTCTAAAATCCTTCCACTCTCCCACTGTTAGGTTGTCCAGCCTGGGAAAATCTTACAGGTTTGATTTTTTTGAAAGTATTTTTCCTGTGGATTATCATCCTGATTATAAAACTTACAATAATCAGACATAAATTTTTGTCTTTTTGTCAAATTTGACATTTGATTCAAATGGTCATCTAGCCTGCAAAGGTTTTTTTCATAAGGTTCACGATATGTCCTGCTCCAGGAGTAGACTAAAAGAAACATCAGCACCCCAAAGCTGTAGAAATCACGTTGGCAGAAAAAGAAGTCTCTCAAAAACCCATAGAAAGTGTTTGCAAGGAAGGGTTGTTTTTAGGGCTTCAGGCCTTAGGAACATTCAAGCATGAGTCACCGTATAACCATAAGCAAGGGTCACTGGTTTGTAACTCTCTTCGTGATTTATTGTCTGCAGTTTTTTTCTCCATAAAAGCAGAGGAAAACCTAATGTGCTTGCAATCCACAGAGGTTCCCAACTGAGAAAGCTTACTTCATTGCTAAAGAAGTGGCGACCACGGAGCGAACGTACCTGAAGGACCTTGAAGTCATCACATCGGTATGTTTACTTGAGCGTTACTCACGAAACACGTGAAGCTCAAGTCAGTGGTGGTATTTCATCTGCTCCATTTAACATCCTAGCTGTTCCGTGCTACTTTTATATTCTGCACTGTAGGTATTCTTTGCCATGCACAGGAGTGCTCCTCCAGGGAGGAAATAACACAAAAATCAGAGAGTAGAAGTTTGCTCTGTGGTTAGTAACACATGCTAAGAAACTGTATCAGGTTGAGGAACCTGGTACACACTTCAGTTACATTTTCTTGCTCTCATGCTTTGTGGTTGTAATTACTAAAAATGCCTGTGGGTTTTCAATGACTTCTCTTAAAACTGAAGTAGCTCCTTAGGGGCACATATAAATGTTTTCTACTGTATTAAATGCCCTCCATTTAACATGAAATATTGTGGAGTACCTATTTGAATGATTCTGATTTTTCAGTAAGTGAAACTGTGTGTTTAACAAGTCATTCATCTGTAGCATCTGATCAGAGTGTGGTTGTTAAAATCACCAAGGCAAATAGCTGCCATCTTTGTGCACACAGCAACAGTCTTGTTTCACTTCCAAGAATAATGTGTGCCAGATCTGGTGTGAAGTAACCATTTTCTTTGAAATGGCACCGGATCCAAACCCCTTCATGGCATTTTGGCCAGCTCCAGACCTCTCACCTCTTAAATCACCCAGTAAGGTGCATTGCCGAGTCCTGTGCTGAGTGTTGTGGAAAGGAGGACATGCTTCAGGGGAGAGCTTTGGGACCAGCTGGGATCCAGGGACACATTTTCTCCTCAACTTCTTGTCTGTTCCAGGATCCCATGTGACAGATGCAGCTAATCAGAGCCCAGCTTAGACAGAGCCAATATAGTATGGTTTTTACAGGCAGCAAGGTAGCTGTGGCCTCACTGCTACTCACCCTTGCTTTCTGGGAAGCCAGCCTGCTGAGAGAAGAGGCCGGGTTCTGTGGGACAGTTCTGCAGTCATTGCTGCAGTCTCACCAGCAGATATGCTGTTTTCATCTAGTATTTCACCCAGTGGCTGCAGAAACAAAAAGTTCTAGCTCTTCAGAGCTAAACCCCGTTTCCCACCCCGTCCTTTATTCTTGTGGTAGGCAAATTTGAATTTGCTGGATCACCAAGAGGGACAGGCCTGATGATTAGCATACAGTTGCATCAAGCTGTGCTCCACAAACGACTGGCCCAGGAGGCCACTGAGAGTGAACAAGTAGCCCACATAGTTGGAAAAGGAACAACTGCTGTGCATGAATTTTGAGACTTGGTAGATGTGCTTCAACTTCAGCTCTGCTCAATGCTGAGATAAAGCAGGGGAGAGGAAAGCTTGGGAGGGACCTCTCTTCATCCCAGGTCTGGCTCAGCTCCAGCTGATGCAGCGTCAAGCAAGACTGCTGTAACAGCCTTCTCTGGTCCCAACAGCCTTCTAGGCACTTCTGGAAGTCAACCACAGATAGCTGGAACCCCTCAGGGCAGTGAGGAGGGAGCAGTGTTACCATGTTGAAGGTAATATGCATTGCTACCTTGGCAGGCTGCCTAGTCCTGTGGTTTTATGTGACCGATAGTCTGTTAGGGAGAAATAAAGAGAATATGGAGCAAGACTGAGCAGGAGCCTCTTTCAGTCTTTACAGTGTCTGGCACTGCCACTCCTGTTTTGTGATAGCTGTGTCTTCCACTTGTTCACTTTGCAAAGTGATGTCCTCTGTGTGCACACAGCAACGTGGGCGTGGGTGCTTACTGAACCAACTCCTGCCAAAGGCATTTCAGATGGAATTCAGCAAAAAGAAAATGCAGAGCATACTTTTTTCACTTGTACTGGATTGTTTGCAAGTGTTGCAAACTCTCTTGCACCTCCAGCATTTGCAAATTCGGTTTGTATTGACTAACCAGTTTGGGTTTGAAAAGAATTTTCAAGATTTGATCAGTGATGGCAAAGGAGCAGGGAGTTCAACTCTGCAGGGCCTGATCTCTGATAAGAGCACCAGTTCAGCACACAGGAGTGTCAGGGATAGTCTGGGTTGTATTCCTAGTGCCAGCTAAATAAGATCCTTGCTGGCTTAGCTGTTAGGAGTATTTGGGTTAGGTACATAAAGACAGTAAATGAGCATACCTTCTGCCCACTGATAATTTTGCTTTTTTTTCCTTTGTAGTGGTTTCAGAGTGCAGTGAATAAAGAGGATTGCATGCCTGAAACACTGAAAAATCTTATTTTCTCCAACTTCGAACCTTTGCACAAATTTCACACTGGTTTTCTCAAGGAAATTGAGCAGAGACTTGCTCTGTGGTAAGACTGTTGATTGTTATTTATCTGTATTATTTCATGCAGTTTAGCATTTTTGCATTCCCTTTTCCTAACTCCTTGTGATCTACTGTAGTGCTTAATTTGTGAAAGTCACAGATGCTAGTTATTAACAGACAGGGTTTATTGAATCGTGTTTTGTTCGTGTTTACTCGACAAACTCTGTTGTTCAGATATCTCAGTTACAGACATATGCAAATGAGATCATCATTCTGGATGAAGCTTTCTCTTGCCAAATGTCAGTGTTTCTACATGGCAGCTCTTTTGAAGAATATGCTGCAAGCAAGGCTTATCAGTAATGAAGAGGGAGAGGCAAAGGACCAGGTTCTGTTTCTGTCAGAATAGGTACAGGCTGGGAGGATTTCACAGACCAGCTTCTCATTCTGCAGCATTGCAGCTGTGACACTCTCAGGGTCTGCCTTGCACTCTACAAATTGACAGAGTGTTGGTAGAGGACACTGGGCTTGGAAATTATCTATTCTTCACATAATAGTGACAGTAAAACATGGCATTTTTATGAAATAGCTATGAAGTGAGTAATTCTTCCCTGGCAAGACTCTTAGACACTGAAAGTGTCTCAAGACACTGAAATCTTAGCAGAGGCAGCAGCACAAGCAGAAGCCTTCTGCTTGCTCTGATTAGACCTGTCTGGACTAGATTGTCTTGCTCTGTGTAGGCATTTTTTCTGTAACTTCGGTTCTGGGAGCTGAGCTTTTCTTTCTCAGTTAGAAAAGTGACAATGAAAATCACGTGAAAGAAGAGCAGGCAGACCTAATGGGTGTTAATCAGTTTAATTAAGATGGGTGCCTCTTTAACTAATGAATCAAAACAAAAGCAAAACACAGTCTCAGAGTGTGTGAGTTTAGCTCTTGTGATGTGGTGAGATCATTGAATGAGGGCACAGCACTTTGCAGACTAGTGCTGTACAAACCCACCCTTCACAGCTGCAGAATTAGCAGGTGTTTTCTGGGAAGAGGGGGATGTGGTACTGCCTCTTAGAGCTGACATCCTCACCCAGGACTTTGGTCGACTTATTACTCCTAATATAATTTTTTTAAATACATGTACACATATATATATATATATATATGTATGTATATATGTATGTATATATATATATGTATGAATATATATATATGTATATATATGTAGTTTGTATATGTATTTATACATAACTAACATAGTTACTCCTTAGGCATGTTCTGCACAGCCACCCTGCCTGTATTTCTCTTTTTTTCATTGGGCTGCTACATGTGTTATTTGCATTGAACTAAGGAGTATTTACTACAGGTACTCCAAGAAGGTTCTTTCAGATGTTACAAAATACTGATTTCTTCAACCTTGGTGTAAGATTAGCGATAGTTGGAGTTAATCCCCAACTAGTTGGGGTTAAGGTGGGCAGGAAAGGAAGATTTATACAGTTAGTAAAGACCAAGTTTTGCTCTCTATCAGACCAGCCTAATCTCACTGGGTGCTGACTCCTGGGGCACATGTCGAAATAGAGATACCCCCTATATCCTTCTGGTGGCATTAGAGATAGATGCAAACCTCCTGTTCAAGTATGATGTTTTTCAAAAATTGGATGATGTTGCACTGCCAGCCTGCTGTGGAAAGGTGACATTGTAGTAAGTGGAGGGAAGGGCCAGTTATGTTAAAAGAAAAAAAAAGTATTTAGGCTTTTAGAGTTTCCATGGTTTTACTTTGTTCCTCCTTTTCAGTCAGTTTCTTTTAGAGCTGAATAAACCTTTTGTTTTCCAGATTCTCCTTGGGTCCTAAGGTTTCACAGGGTGGTAAACCTCAGTTTAAAGCTTCTAATATCATATTTAAACTGCACTTACCCTGTGATTTAAAGTGCTGATCTGCTGCAAAGTTACTTTGCAATCCAAACTTGTTCAAAAATATTCTGCTGAGGTAACTTTGTCCCAGCTGGGCACCTCGTTCTGACTTTGTCAGCTCAGCTATTGCGTGTCCTTCCACAGTTAGTGTAAAGCCACTGGGAATTCTCTGTCAGCTGCTCTGAATCACTTGACAGAAAAACAGTCACGTTCCTGCCCGTGGTCTGCATTCAGTTTGCAACCAACAGCCTGGATGCACCTAATGTAACACCCCTGTTGTACACAGTGGTTGTTGTTAAAGTTCTGGAAGATTTGAATACGTGCCTTGGGAAGGGAGGCAGACTTGCTGACAGGTATTATTTTGGAGGTTTTGATGTTTCTATATCATGCCACAGATGCTGAGATAAGCCGCAAGCAATAAACTCTATCCTATAGAGATTAGTGTTTAATTAAACAGCAAGTGACAAAATTAAACAGCTCCTCAGCATCTACAAGAAGCTAGTGGCAATGTGGTAGGGAATTCCTTCAGCAGCACGGTCAAGGTCACTTAGCTCAATGTCCACAGTGCCAGAATGGTACCTCTGGCCTTGGCCCCTGGTGTTTTTAAGGCAGTGGGCTCTGGCTGTGTTCACCACCTCCGGGCAGGTTGCTCCCAGCTGCCCAGCAAATCATGGGCCTGGCTGAGCTGGTGGCACAGCTGCAGGCAGGTGTGGGCAAGATTCAAGCCAGCTTATTTAAATCTGACTCTTCCATGCCAGCTCTTAAATTTCCAGGCAGGTGGATGGGGGGAGGAAGGTGGGACACTTGTCCTGAGACATGAGCTTGCTCTGGGTTTGTCAGAGGGTGACGTGTCTGACAAAAAAAGGGCCTTTGAATGAAAGGGTTGTGAAAGCTTTCATCAAGCTGCTGGAAACCCCTAGCTATCCACATATGCTGTGGGAGCTTGTCTGAGAGAGAGAGAGAGCCTCCTGCAACCAGTCATCTGTGTTCCCCTAGTGGGTAGGATGCTGGGTTTTATCAACTTAAAGTGCAAATCAGCCTGCTCACTCTACACAGACATAAGTGCAGTTCTCTAAAGTTTGTTTCAAACCTTCATGCTGCACGTTGGAAGATCTAACAGGAGACCACTCCCTGCTCTCTTAGGCCTTGGATCATACTGACGCTGAGGCTGATACAAAAGAGCTGTGAGGAGAGCAAGACTCAGGGGCTTTGTGCAAAACAATTGTTAGATGTCTCCAAGCTTTTTATTTGTTAAAACATCTATAGACTTTTAGTATTTGGCTGGAAGAAGGTCAGGTTGTGTACATTATTAAAAGCATTTATGGCTTGCTTGAAGGCTTCTGAAGTGTTTGAATCTGCAGTCAGGGGCAGGCTGTTTGCTACAGAACATCTTAAGGGCCAATATCTTTTTGACCTGGTTATAGATTCTGGCAGGTCTGATCTGTTTCTTTACAAAGTTCACCCATTTTTCTCTGTAGCACTGCATTTCCTAAGAGCAGCACATCTCAGTGTCCAGGGCCTAGTGATAGGTTTGGATACAACATAAATTGATACCGACACCAATAGTCAGCTGCAGAATGTAGGAAGTCAGTGCATTTTTCTTAGCCAGAGTTTCTTTCTGGCCATGAAACTGAGAAGATTCCTGGTGGTTTTATTGCACAGCATCCTACAGTCAGTGATACCCTGCTCTGGGCCATGTTTCCAGCCCTGGCTGTGCTGTTGCAGTGCCCAGTAAAGCAGCCTGTGAATCTCCTCAGTTGTCCCAACTGTGCTGAGCTCTGGAGACTGGCCATGTTCCTGGGAACAGGTGAAATACCCCGCTGGAGGCCATGTGGTTTGAGGAGAGGAAGGATGACCTTTGGTGGATGCAGGCAAGCATGGTGCTTTGCCCTCTCACATGGGAAGGGAAGAGAAGAAAAGAAGAGCGGGAAGCTGCCTCAGGTGGGAGAGGGAACAACACGTCAGGCTGTTCTGTGAGCAAGAAGAGCTGCATCCGACACTTGGGCATCCAGATCCTGGTCCTGGCTGCCAGCACTCATGCAGGTTGCTCCCCAGCAAGGCTTTGGGTGCAAGGCCAGGAGTTCCCAAGCCTTTTTACTGGGAGAAAATATGGGAGGCATATCTCAGTGACTTAAAGCTGGCTCCTGCTTCCCAGGGCCGGTGAAATTTTATGGCAAGGAGGAAGAGGTGTGGGCAGTGCAGGCAGAGTGTGACATACTTCATCAACTTCTGGCCAGTTCAATCTGAGAAGTCAGTGAGGTTCTACTCCTTCTTTTGCCTCAGCTGTTTAATAAGCTACTCATTTGGGCGACAAGCAAAATTTTCCATCCAAAAAAATTGAGCTCATCATTCCACACCCCGTTAAATGTATTACAAGTTTCCCCACTGGTTTCTTTAAATGCTGGCTGAAAGTGGCAAATGGAGAACTGTAAGTATCCCCCTTTGGCTGACCACTGAGCAGCGCAGAGAGCAATGCTGGGGCAAGCCAGGATAGCTGGTTCTGCCAAGGAAGCCCTCATCAGGTAGTATAAGTCTGTGTTTTGGGCCTTATCCATGTGCTAGGAAGGAAAAGCATTACATGCTTCCCAGAAGTGCAGGCAGACTCATCTGCTTCCAGGGAAGCTGGAAGTTTGACTCCCAGATCTTTCTGAGGAAAGCTGCTGCTCAGTGTTACCAGATGCGAATGTGCGGCTGGTAATTTGCAAAAAAAAAAAAAAAGGGCTCTTAGATCTTAGCATATGAAAGGAGAAGACACAATCAGGATTTATGGAAGCAAAATTGAAAACCTCTAATAAAAAAGCACTCAGGGAGGTGTAGGAAGATGAGCCAAACGTTGATTTATTAACCATTTTTTGTTTGAGAAGAAATACTTGCGCTCAGGAAGGACAGCCTGATAGACAGTTTATGTAAACAAGGCAGCAGTCCGTATCTGCCTTCTCAAAAGCAGAGTGCTGACTGTTCGGCTGGTTCCGCGAACACGGTGAGCAGGCACGAGGAGGGCGGTTTCAAAAGTGTCTTTGTCCTGTGTACAGAAATGAGGTATGTGTTGTACAAACCTCTGAGTTACGCACTGCAGATTCCTGAGACCAAGACATGGAGAGGGGCTTGGTGCCAGCACACTGGGCCCGATTTTGAGAGGATGGTTTTCATTGCTGATGTCACTTCGGGGTACCTCTGGGGATTGGAGCTGTGCTACACCCAAATTAACTGGAAATCGTGGGAGAGAAATAGCACATCCAGGATCTGTTAGTCAGAGCTAGAGCCGTGTTGTGTCCATCTCTGTGGCTCTCCCGGCAGGATATGCCCAGGATCAGCTCTGAGGCTGTTCCATAGCAAGATAAGGAATGCTGTTGCATTTACAGCATATTTTCGTGCAGTGGTGTTACTTGCTCGGATCCCTAACTGTTGAAAAGCATTACTGATGCATGTTTGCTGTAGGTTGGGTTCCTCCCACAACAGGGATAGCCATCCCAAAGTCTTTACATGTATACACATTCTCCAAAAGCTTGTTATGACTCTGGGAAGCTCAGATGGCTTCAGCAGTGCATTTCTTAGGCTCTGTCATGCACCATTTACTGCTGAAAGTGCAGCTGCAGGGCAGGCTCGAATGGGCAGGGCCATAAGAAGCGCTGTGTAACAGCAGGGTGTGAGCAAGGAAGGGGGTGTTTCCTTTTAATGATTCTTCTTTTCCAATTACAAAACATTCCTCTTATTTAAAAGGCAGTTGTAACAAGGAATGTTTAAGGTATTTTTTAATATTAGAACTTTAGTTAATAATAAAGTCATAAAAGACTTCAAAGTGTCTAGGTGTTCAAAGAACCAGCTATCGTATTTAGGAGGGAGTTCCTGAGCATGTAACACAAGGTCACACATTGTAAATATAATCTGTTACAATTGATTTTTTATTATTTTGGCTGCAATTCAAGGACTGCAATCAAAGACTTTTGTGTTTACCTCTGAAAAAAAAATCTTTATTGAGATATCTTTCTCTTTTTTTGCTTTTCCACCATCCCTATCGAATTTCTGTTCCTTCTGATTGAGGATATGGGCTGACTTGAGATTTCTTTCCATTATTTTTTCAATTATATACAGTAAGAACTTTATGTAATTTGAAAATCTGACGGGGCTGCTTGTATAATCCCTGTAAGTCAAGCTGATGGCTGTTTGGAGTAATATATATAAGGTAATGTCTGAATTTCTTACCAGGTATAAGTCATTTTCCTCTTGCTATTGCACTCTTGCATTGCTGTAAAAAGGCAGGGACTACTTGGATAAAAATGGGAAATGACCTTATTGTACAATAATATCCTCAGTTTTCAGCATGATTTTCAGTGACTTTAGACCTCCCTCCACAATGTCAGTGGAGTTAGAGCACATTATGTGTGGGGAAAGCAGCTCCTACATCTTCTACAGAGATGGGCATCATAAATCAGCTCCTGATGAAAAGCTGTGAGACCCTGGGCCCTGAGCTTTGTCCCTTGTCACTGGCAGATAGACACCATGTTCAAACAGTGACCTGTGAAAACAAGGAGTAAGAAGAACAATTTAGCCATTGATGCACAACAAATGAGCAGCTTCTTCCCTCTCAGCAAGCTGAGTATTGTTATTCAAAACATACACCACAGGGAGAGCTCTCTTTTCTGCTCCTGTGCTTTGGGCTGTTGCAGCAGTAAGACATCATCTGATACGTTGTGTGTTTAAGTTTTGTTTTTATATTCTGTGTATTTGGATGCTCTTTTCTTGGTGTTTCTTCTTGTTTTCTTGGGATTTCCATGTTGAGGAGCTGGGGAAGATGGCAGTGTAGCATAGGGTTTGTTCTGGGGTCCCAGCATGGACCTGGGGTAGAGTAGAGGTTGGGGTTTAGGAGGCAGATGGGAAGCTGTCATGTTCCCTCATGCCCAGCTTCAGCTTTCCCTGCCTCTCTGTCCACATCAAAGCCTACATGCCTGTGCACCATCCCCAGTGGGAAAATCATCTCTGTTGCAAGGGATAACATTTGCCTGGAAATAAATAACTAAAGCAAGAAGAGTGGCTGGAACAAGGAGCAGTACACAGCCATCACATTTCTGTATTTTCTCCTAAGAAAACCCTGGATTCATTTCTTCCAGCAGGATGCATCTGTGTGCAGCACAGGTCATCTCTGTCGGCCTGGGCTGAGGGCTCTGGTACCATTCAGCTCTTCACTGTTCAGCCAACAGCTGGAGAGAGGCTGTTGTTTTTGGGGAATCCCTTTCTCTCTGTTACTCTGCCAAGATGCAGAGTAAGTTTTGAAAGTCCTAAAAATCTGTGGCCAAGGCCAGTGAAGGGGTACTATTCCTGATGCTTTGTGTGTGACTGATGTGGTGAGATGCTGAGCAAGCAGTCAGTGCTGGTGGTGCTGAAGAGGGCCCAGCTTTTAGGAAATAAGGACTTGACTGTTCCATGAACAACAACACTAAATATTAGCTGTTGGAAGCACTCACTGTGACTTTGGTAGGCTTGGGCTTAGCCTCTGAGTAGCTAGTTAGTAGATAAGAAATTTGCAATGTGCATTCTAGCCAATCTGTATCGTAGCCTTCAGATCAGAAAAGCAGTCTCTAGAAAAATCAGTCTTTAATGATGTACTTAGTATTTATCTTGGCAGTAAGTAGATAACGATATATTTCATACTCAGAAAGGTACAAAACTGCCGAGGTCCATTAGATTAAATCAAATGTAGAGACATGGTAAAGGATCCAGGCAGTGCCAGAGAGTGAGAGAATAACACGTAAAGCACAAATTCTTATAGAGATAGTTGCTGAATACCATGCCATTGCTGGCAGCTGCACAATTTCATCTGGTTTTGACATTTCTGAGCTCGTGTGTAGAGGCCCAGCGTGAGCCGTTGGGGAGGGGATGCTGCATGCTGGCTCCATGGGTGGAGAGTGGCTTTCCCTTACTTCCTGCCAGTGTGGTGCTACTGCCTTGGACTTCAAATGGTTGTGGTTTTCAGTCAGGGGCACTTTGATACGCACCACTTGGAGCAGAGCTTTAGTGGCTGGAAGGTTTTATTTACAACCTGTCAGAGGAAATCTCAGTGGGGAGAGCTGCTGGATGGGTAGGACACGGGGGAAGGGAGAATTAAGGAACACCATAGAGTGGAGATGATTTGATAGACAGAGGCTTCCTGGAGACAGAAATTGTACTTTTATCCTCAGGTAATGTGAAAACTGTAGTCTTGTGATGTCCATGTGTACCTCTGCTGTTACTTTCAGTTTAGACCATTTCTTGAGCATGATTTGACTATGGCAGTGTTTATATTACATAATGTTTTTGCTAAATAGCGATGGTAATTAAAGTTACCACTGATACAACCCAACTTCCTACCCCAGTGTAACCTTTGGGTTCAGAAAAAAACATTAGGAAATCTTGTCAAGAACTGGTTTTCCTTGCCTAAATAGGCACGTGGGTGCCGGGGAGAGTTAACAAAATAGAAAATTATTAAAGACAGCCTTTGACATTGGGTGTTGTTCAAATGAACATGGAGTAATCTCTTGTTTATCAATGGAGTCTCTTTGTCTGTTGAAAGATAAAATTGGAAAGCGGAGGGGGACAGTGCTTCTCCCCACACATTCCTAGTGATTTTCTTTTGAAAGCGTAGCTTGGTTGGAATAGATCTGTAGCAGGTTCTTATAGTCATGATTTTTCAAAAAACATGAGTTTGGTTTCACTCAGAGTGTGCTATCCTTGCCTGTCTCACACATGGATTTAGATACAGGAAAATCTTTTTTATCAGGAGCTGTGTTTCTCCCGTGTGCTGCACTCACCAAAGCGCAGCTGGCTGGGTGGGAGGCAGCAGTCTGCATTTGTAATACCATAAGTGACATACTGAACGAAAACTGCCAGTATGTAACACTTATGAGTCAAAGCCAGATGCTGGATGGATTTTTTTTTTCACCCCACTGTCCCTTGCACAAGTAGAAAGCTTTTCAGAGGAAGAACAACCCCCAGGTCCTGTTCTAGGGTTCAGACGAATCTGAACAGACGTAACCTTCTGCCCTAAGATCACATACTCACATGGGATTTTGATGTCTCCTTTTTTCCCAAACCATTTCCAGCCTTCTCTGGTGTGTTCAAAAAATGCTAGCAATTTTCTTTAAAAGTCTAATCCTTCTGTTAAGTGCCTGCCCTCTCTGTTGTTAGGAGTGAAAGGCAGGCTGGGTGAAGGGTGTACTGTACCTGGGAATTTCATGTCTGTCAGGAAGATTCCTCACACGCTTCTGAGCGAAAGAGCATGGGGGTCAGGATTTTAAAAGAAATGAGCTGTTGAGTTTCAGTGCTTATGAGTGATTATGCAGTTTTATTGCCTGACTGAAGTGTGTGGCATTTCTGTTGCTGACAGGGAAGGCCGCTCTAATGCTCACGTTAAAGGAGATTACCAAAGAATCGGAGATGTTATGCTAAAGAACATTCAGAGTATGAAGGTAGGAATGATCCTATAACTATTAAGCTTTGACACGGATTAACATTAGCATGCTTTTCGTTTTCATATGATGTTGCCTCTTGTGCTGGTTTTTGCCAATTGTAATCAAGGCTTATGCTATGAAAGTTTCCTTTGATGGTGTAGAAAGCATTTGGTGGATTTCCCTGGGATTTCAGAACTGCAAACTGATTTTAAATTGTCCAGTCCCTTTCCTCCACTCTCCTAATACAGAAGCAGCAAACACAAAAGTTCAGGAATATTTCATTTCCAGTTCTTTTTTCCTTCAAACAAGAAGGCAAAGCATTGGAATTTTTGTGGTTGAAGAGACTGTTCAAATGCTGAGTGTGCCTACTTTTTCATGAAAATACTCGTTTTAAGATATTGCAGAATTAGTGACTGTAAACTGGATATTGATTTGACTTGGGAAAGTTATATTTGTGCCCTACGGTGCCAAGTTAGGTGAAAGGTTTTTGAGTCATGAGAATAATTGCCTCTGATCCCTTTAAAACTAGAAGTAAAAATACATGTATGAACCATAAATCTAGGTGTAATGTTCAGCAGACTTTGCAACTGTTCTTGGCCTGGCCAGAGCATTATTCTTGATGCATTGTGTTACTGAGAAAACAGAGTGGAATGCAGGCACGGGAGCCTGTGAAAACCCTATGGACTTGTACAGTATGGATTGTACAGTACATTACTGTAATGTATCTACACACCCAGCTCGGTGTGGGGCAAAACATGGCACTTCACCTTCAACATGCGGATCTCAGAGTGATTTTGAAACTCTCCAATAAATCTTTCCTTGGGGATGGCCACTTGGGTATTCTGCAGTTAGTAAATGGAGCAGCCTTGAGTCCTTGGCCGGAGGAAAGGGCAGTTTAATCATTACAGCTCTCCCGAGACGTTCATTAGGACTCGGTTTATCTTTCAGAAGGACACAGAGAGACGCGGGAAAGTGAAGTGATGCACAAGCGATTGTACAGCAGATCAGAAAAAGGGAACACAGAAATCTCCATTTGTCACCCCCAACACAGACAGCCTTGTCACCAATAAGGCAGCCTGATTCTCTCTGCAGTGTACTTAGCCGGGAACTGCTTTTTCCCCTCAAGATGTAATTCAGATGCATTGGAAGAAATGTAGAGGGGGCTTTTCTACCTCTATCCCTGCACTCAGGAAGTATGCATCCCTTCACAAATGGTTTTTATAACGCCAGAGAGCTTCTGACAGACTCTGTCTCTGCTCTTGGTATCCTGAAACATTAAATTGTCTGTCCTTTGCTGTCTGCAGGTCCTTCTGGGGCACTCTAAAGGCAGTGTACAGACCTCACTGTAACTTAGACCTGGCAGTGTGCTTTCACCTTTCCCATTTTCCCTTTCAAAGAGGGAAGATCTTTGCTTTGAGATCCACCAGCACTGATCAACTGATATGTGGAGGAAAGAGGCAAAAGCTGGTTCAACTTAAAAGAACTGAACAAGAAACAAAAAAGTTAGATAAAACTGTACTTATTTACCATGAGACTTGTTAAAAGATCTGCAAACTGACACTACTTGTTTAACTAACATAGGAAAGAAGTTAAGAGCAAGTAATTAATGGGCAGCCTCTGTGGCAGCCCAGAGGGTCTGCTGTGTCTTTTTCTAAGTTACAGACTTGTAAAATGAATATGCAGTGTGTGGAGGAAGCAGCTTGGCTCTAGGGGAGGTATGTTTCCGGTAAACATGTCACAAATCACAGGAGAGAGAGAGTTGACTGGAAATGTGTCAAAAAGCAAAAAATTCAGATTAAGCCAGAATGTCTTCTCAAGTCCATTCAATTTATGCAGTCAGTTTCTTTTTGCTGCTGCTTAATATTCTACCATATACTGGAAAACTTTAGTTGGCTGCTTAGAGAAGCTCTGTACATCTTGAAGAACCAGTTCACCTTTTGCAAAACACAATTAATTCCCTGGAGAAATTGTTTAAAAAAGTATGGCGGAATTGTTTTAAGAGGGAGTTGGGAATATCCATAACGCTGAGACCCAAAAGGAGTTACGTGTTTCGTGCAAACCTCGTTCACTGCTGGTGTGCAGCTCCCCTGCTGCCAGTGGGATTATTGAGAGACTGCACTAAGGAGAAGAGGATGTAGTCCAAGGATGAAGAGCTTGTAACATACCCATTTCTGTTGGGCACCACCTCTGTTTTTGTGCTTGTTCAGTTTCCCAGGAGATGCAACTTCTCATTAATAATAAGAGGAGAGCAGAAGCTAGAAGTCCATTTGCCTGCATCGCCGTTGCCCAAAACCACCTAAGGGAACTGAGGCATCTGAATCCCTTCATCCTTTTAGAAAATCCCATTCACATTTTTGCTTGTCTCCATTGCACCTACTTGCACGAGCTGTGTTCACATCATCTCCTTGCCTTTGGGTTTCTCACTGATAAGAGACTTAGTTTTGTTGAATCATGTACTTTTGTTTTCCCGGAAATGGAGAGGGGGTGGGGGTGTCTACTTCAAAAGAGTAATGCCTTTTCTCCTTGGCAAGTGAGTATCAGAGACATTGTGTTGTACTGTGATTTTGTTTGCAAAATCCCCACTGCTGGATGTGTTATTGGATTAGGTATGGGTTGAATCATGTCTCTTAGTGATTGTTAAGAGAGAGCCTCCTCTTTTCTTTCATGCATAAAAGCAACTGACAATTCACCTGCGAAAGCACAATGATATTTTAATGGAGCTGGAGAACGGGATCAAGAACTCTCGCAAGCTGGAGACCTTTTGCAGAGATTTTGAACTACAGAAAGTCTGCTACTTGCCTCTCAATACCTTCCTCCTCAGACCTTTACACAGGCTTATGCACTACAAGCAGATAATGGAGAGGCTTTGCAAGCACTACCCTCCAAGCCACATGGACTTCAGGGATTCAAGGGGTAAGTAAGGGAAAGGATGTCAGGTCCTGGAGCTGGGGAATGGCATCCAAATCCATTAGAGGTGTATGGCTGGAGAAAAAAAAATCTTCTTTTTTTTAAAGCCTACATCAAAAGAAGATTGAGTTGCAAAATCCAGCACTCAGAACACCATAAACAGTAGGATTAAGGTTGCTCTTCTATACACATTATGTCACAGTCTGGGCAGGTACTTGGAAGAGAATTCTTCTGGGGGTTATTAAACACACAGAAATGACAGCAGGTTCAGGAAGTCTCTTGAACTGAAAACAGTTGGGAGGCTGGGAGAAAGCACAGGGAACATACCATATGTGCTTGTGTTGTTCCTAGCTTTCCCTAGAGATCCTCTAATAACACAAAATACTAGCCCAGGTGAACCTTTGGTCTGACCCAGCAGGGCTGCTGTTATTATGTCTTTAAGAGTTATTTGTCTTTTTTTTCAAGACATACAGTTTGCCCTGTTACCATTTCTGTGATTTGTTTCAGGAGCTCAAAGTAGCCAGCATGGGTTGGTTTTGGGTTTGGGGTTGTTTTTATTTCAAACATGAAGAATTTGCCCTCATGTAGCCTGAACTCACTGCCTGCCTTTTCTTTCAGCTGTTTTTTTTCTCCTTCCTCCTTGCCCCCGTCCCCCCCACCTGCTGGCAGCTTTGTGTGTTTAAGGATGACTCCGTTATCTTTACAGCATTGGTGCAGACCCATGGAAGAACTTGGGCAGGGAGCAGTGCTCAGCACGCCTGCTCCCAGGCATAAGGCGTGAGCTGAGCCCCCTCAGATTCTGTGGGATGAGACCCACAGCAGGCAGTGCCCAGAATGCAGAGCTCACCTGACCTGTGGCAATAGGAAGTGCCACAGAGACCTGTGACACTGGAGTGCTGTGTGACACAGGTGTTGGCCCCAATGTTGCTGCTGCCTGAATGATTTCAAACAAGGCAGCAAGTAGTGCCTGCATTTCTTTCAGCCAAGGCTAGAGCATGAGGATGATGAGTCCATTCTCCTCTCCCCAGAGAGTGTAGCAGTCTGATTCCTGCTCCACTCTTGAAAGGATACAAACATAGGTTTCACAGGTGAAAATAAGAGAGCCTGAGAAGGACAGTGTGGCTTAGAGACCCCATCACTCTGGGATCAGTGTCTCATTAAGGTGTTTATAGATTCTTCTTAAAGGTCAGAGTCTAAAGGAAGCAAAAAAAAAAGTGGATTGATTCCCAGCAGACAGCATAGGTCTCCCACTAGCAGGTGGATGAACTGAGCAATGATTTAAGAAGGAAAATGGAACCACTGTTACTGTTCATGTGACTGTGGTTTTTTAACACAAATGGCTGTAACTGCTCTTCTGGCACTGAAGTCAGCCAGTGTCTTTGGCCCATTCAGAGACAGCCCCCCCCATCCAGGTGTATCCAGACTGGTGCTCCCATACATGATGGCACAGGCAATGTCTTTGGAGAGAATGAAGTAGAGCCATGAGGTGACTCAGTGACGTGCAGCCCTCTAGTTGTTCTCGTTGATGGGACTGAGGACAAGCCCCAGGATGTTTGCCATCTGAAATGATACCAAAAGTGACACTGCCATTTCCTGCTGTTTTCAAATAGGAACCTGACCCAGTGTGCTGCAAGCAGGGGGAAAAATGCTTTTTATTCAAGCTTAAAGAACATCCCTACATTGATTGGAGTTTCAGGAATTTAGGTCCTTTATGAGAACTCATTCTTTGGTGCTCTGAATTGACCATACTCTTCTTATAAAGTTCCTATGGCTAAAACAGAGCAAACTTTTGGGTTAGGAAATAGACTGTCTCTTCATCATAACACTCCACGCCTTCCACTCTATAAGATGATGTCCAGAATTTGTGAGGGTTTTACTCTGCCTGAGTAGCTTTATGCTCTAGAGGAGAAGAGTAGCACAAGAAGGTTCATGAGCTGGATACTGCCGACAAAAGCCGTATTTCCTTTTGAACATCCTTGTAAATTTTTAATAAGCACTTTATGGATTTGTCCATCTAGCTGCTTTGGCTGAGATTTCTGAAATGGTGGCTCAGCTCCATGGTAATATGATAAAGATGGAGAACTTCCAGAAGCTGCATGAGCTGAAGAAAGACTTGATAGGCATGGACAATCTGGTGATCCCAGGAAGGGTAAGTAACAGAGTCGTAATCAAGATTTGATACAATTTCAAATCATCGGTTATGTTTTAAAAACCTGTTTATTAGGCGCAGGTGTGAAATTCCTTTTCCTCATACAAACCTTTTTCTGGTTCAAAAACTGTCTGATGTAAACATAACAATGCCAAATGTCATGGTTTAACCCCAGCCAGCAGCCAAGACCCACACAGCTACTTGCTCACTGTCCCAACAGCAGGACTGGGGAAAGAATCAGAAGGGTAAAAGCAAGACGACTCATGGGTTGAGATAAAGACAGTTTAATAAGGAAAGCAGAAGCCACACACAGAAGCAAAGCAAAACAAGGAATTAATTCACTGCTTCCCATGGGCAGGCAGGTGTTCAGCCACCTCCAGGAGAGCAGAGCCCCATCACATGTAATGGTAACTTGAAATGTCACCACTCCAAATGTCTCCCTCTTCATCCTCCTTCCCCCCACTTTACATACTGAACATGATGCCATCTGGTCTGGAATATCCCTTTGGTCAGTTTGGGTCACCTGTCCTGACTGTGTCTCCTCCCAACCTCCCGTGCACCTCACCAACGCAGTAGTAGGAAAAGCAGAAAAGGCCTTGGCTCTGTGTAAGCCCAGCTCAGTAATAACAAAAACATCTCTTTATTATCAGCCCTGTGTTCAGCTACTTGTGCCCAGCACAAATCCAAGACACAGCCCCATAACAGCCATGGTGAAGAAACTTCCTCTACCCCAGCTGAAACCAGCACACCATAGAAAACAGCACCTTTAAAGCAGGAAAAGGCAAAGTTCTGTATTTTATATAGATTTGGACAGTTTTAGGCAATTTCAAACATCTTTTACAACAGAGGCAGTAAAAATGTAGTATTTATCACAGCATTCAGAGCTTGAGCAGTGGCACATTTCATGCTGCCCTTATTTTCTTTTCCCAGCCCTCGATGCTTGAGCTTGACAGATTAAAGGCAAGTAAGGCATTTGTGCTGGAGGACCTTCAGCCCTTTCACCATGCCTTGCTTTGAAACTCATGGCCGTGGGGAGGAGCAGTCTCTTCAGTCTACATGTAACATTAGGCAATATTTTTTGAGACAGTGTAGCCTTAAGTAAACACTTTTAATTCTGGTATGAGAATACCAACATCTCTTTCTTACTTTTCATGCTTTTTTAAAAGCAAAGGCTCATTTCAGAATAAATGAGCCACTGTGTCATATTTGTAGCCTTTTTTATTTTCCGAGGCAAATGTATCTGTGTGTGCAAACTTGAGAGTTATCTGTTGCTGAAGTAGTTTCCTCCCCACTCCCTTGACTTTTGTGTGTGATACCCAAAACCAGAACTTTTGGCCAGGTTTGAAGTTGATGTGCCATTGGGAAGACAGTGCTGAGCACAGGTATTTCTGGACTTGTGACTGTTCCCCACTCCCTCCCTTTACCTCTTCCCTGTCTCCAAGCAGCTGCCACAGCTCATGTTTCTTTCTAGTGATCCACAGACTGTTCATATCCTTGGCAGGTCCCTCGGGACATTTCACAGCCTGTGCATCTTTCTATCACATGAAATTAAATGCTGTCATCGGGAGTTTCTGCTACCCTAGTCTATTTTAAGTCTGAGCAGTCTTCCCATCCTAGGAAGTTCAAGGAAAAGGCAGATGGGGGGCAGAAGTTGTTTGCCTGCCAAGGCAAGAAGCATTGGCCACCACACTCTGGCACATGCCCAGGGTGTTGCAGCTTCCAGCCCTTTGGCTGCTCTTTTGGCTCTGACTCAAGTCCCTGCCCTGGTGCAGGCAGGGCTGGGAGGCAAATGCCACTGTAACCCCATCCTCTTCAGGTTGTCCCAGAGCAGAATGCCTGCTGCTGCCAAGCTGGTTCCTGTGCTGGACATGAGAACCTCCTGTGGCTGGCTGTACGTGCAGGTGGTAGTGACCTGCAGCTCTGGAGTGGTCACCACTGCTGGCTGTGGTGGTGCTGAGCCTGCCAGGGCCTATCAGGTGGTACCACATGGTACTGATTATGATTAATATTCCTTGGAGGCCAACAACAGCTTCCAGTGGCCTCTCTGGTAGCATGAGCCTACTGTGGTATAGGGATAACCACCTCTAGCCACGTTTCCACCCTTCAGCCCTTAGGCAGTGCAGGTGGCGGGACTGGACACACCACAGCAAGCCTAAGATGTCCAGATTGGTTCTCTGAACAGGTTAATCTTAGCCGATTTATTCCTAAAATGCAGGTGATTTAGGTGCTTTAGAGAGGCTTTTACATCCACAGTTATGAGTAGAATGACCTTAGAAAGACCATAATAAATAAATGTAAACCTCTTAGCAGAAGCTGGAGGGAGTGACTGAAAAATGGTATTTTCACGGGTTTCAGAGAAATATAAGGGTGAGTTACTGCATAGTTCACAGTAAGCTCAGGAAATCCAGCTTTTGAAAGTTTCAGATGTGCTGCTTTTCCTCTATTTCCATCCCTCAACATTCTTAAACACTATGGTCTGAATCAATGTGCTGTATTATATGACATGGATGGTGCTGGGATAACTCACACTGCCAGACAAATGTCTTTCTTTGTCTGCTGCTCATGGTGATGTTGAGTCGTGTAGCTGGTATAACATTGCAGTGAATGAGGGCAATGTATGCCTTATGCACCACAGAAGATTACCAGTGGCTAACCAAGAACATATATATCATTAGTTTTTATGTCATTTGTGCTGTGAAAAATACTCATTAAAAACTGATGAAAGAGGGAGCTGTCTGAAGGAATTAATGTCAGGTAAAGACAATTTTGCTTAGCTGAATTTTCTTAAAATGAATGAAAGGAATTTATCCTAAAGACAGTTACAAACAGAAAGGAATTATCCTATGAATTAGATTTCTAACATATTTAATAGAATTAAAAGTCCTGGTAACTGATAGTCAAGTCATTTGTATAACCCAGTAGTCATATTTCTGTTTACATACTTTAAAAATCATCATTTTTGCAGGAGACACATTTTTGTTTTGTATTTGTTTCCCACAGGAGTTTATTAGACTGGGCAGTCTTAGTAAGCTGTCTGGAAAAGGTTTACAGCAACGAATGTTCTTTCTGGTAAGCAAGAAGACAATTTTTCTTTATACAAAGAAACGTAACTCTAGGCATCTACTAGACATAACTGCTAGACTTGAATTTTGAATTACAGTAAGTATTTTTAAACAGCCTTATTTAAATTAACAAAGGACATCACCCATGCAGCTGGTTGTACAGAACCTAGATTCCTGTTCAAATCCAATATTCTTTTTGTAACTGCTTCTTACAAAGATAAAACTATTTTTCATATGACAATGTGAATATAATGATAAAATAATACCTCCTTGCACCTTGTCTTAAATAAAAGCAGAGTCATTACAAAATGAAAAGTGGAACCAGGGATAGTGGTCATACTCAGAAAAGCAGATAAAGAGTGACTCCTGGTGATATGAGCAATAATTCACATAATGCTCTCAGAACACATTAGAGAACCATATTTTTCCATAAGCCATCCGTGAGTCAACATGAGTGCCCAGCATGCTGATGGACCTGCCTGTACTTGGAGATACATTTTGTGGCTTTTGCACTAGGGAACTTTGTCTCCTCCCACCACTTTCACGTTATGGTGATCCCACTCGGTCACTGATCCACAAGAGTCCACTGGATATTCCTCCTGTCTTTTCTTCCCAGACAGCTGATTTGCTCCCAAACTCCCCATCTTACTGCTGCTGTGCCCTTGGTGCTGGGGCCCTGGGATGCCCAGCAGAGTGCACAGATTTTTTAGTCCACAAAACACTGAAGAGTCAACGCAGTGTGGCAGAAAAATGCTTCCTTGGCTTCTTGTGTGCAAAAGGTGAAGGCAGTGGCTGTGTAAAAAAGCTTGTGAGTGTGCTAGTTTTTACAAGGTGTTTGACATTTAATCTTTCAAATGGGCCAAAGATAAAACCCAATAAATCTACCTGGGTTGGATTATCCTCTGCCTTTAAAGGCACTGAAGAGGAAGCTTAATGAATACCGTGCATATTTTCTTGCATGCCAACAGATACTAGATGATGCCTTGGTATTATACCTGTATAAAACATTAAAAATCTGAGACTAGACTCTCAAGTCAGTTGCTCACACTGTCAAAGAAATCTTTTATCTGTCTTAAGCACCAGAATCTATTTGGAGGTAAAATCCCAGGTCAGTACTGTGGGATTCCACACACACATGTAATCATTGGCAAAATTAAATCTCCCTCTAGTGGCTGATCCACAAAGCTTCCTGAATTACTGCTGCTGCATAGTAGAGGTCTGTGGTGAGAGCTCTGTTTCACACCACAGAGTGTGATTTTCCTAATGCAATCATCTCGTTTGAGAAAAATACCCTCTGACTCAGGTGGCCCAGTGAAAATATTCTGTTTATTTTATGGCAGCAAAATGCAGGCAGTCATTTGACACGCTTCAGACAACTGTTGTTACCTGCAGGAAGCTCTACAAATTGAGATTCTCAGTCTCTTTACCTTGGTATTTTTAACTTAAACCATCTACCTTAAAACAGGTCTCCCAGCTTCCTTCTGAATATGGGGAGTAAAAGACAGCCACTCTGTTTATAAGGGCTGAGTTGGACACATCTCTTGGGCACGTTTACTTATCTTTTCGCTCAAAGCAGGAGAAAATACTGGTGAAACACACACCTTCCATAGCTTCAAAGTGCAGCAGAGCGTGAAATGTACCACTCTGTTTCACTGCTGTTGTGGCTTGCTAGCTCTGACCCAGAGATCACAAAGGGAATATTAGAAGGCATCGGAAAATACCCAGTGGAATATTATGGAAACATACCTAAAACTAGCCAGAAAGGAAGGCAGGGAAGATAACAGGTGCTAACACTAGGTAGTGGAATATTGTGGAAGCCAATATTTTGGATTCATGCATTAGGATTGCCATATAAATACTCAGCTTTCCTGTATTCACCATTCTGATTTTTTTTTTCACATACACACATGCCAATCAACATCATTCTAACAATGCTTATTCCTGCTTTTTAGTTTAATGATATCTTGTTGTACACAAGTAGAGGCCTGACAGCATCCAATCAATTTAAAGTCCATGGGCATCTTCCACTGTATGGCATGACAGTAAGTATTGTGAGAACTTAAGAGTCGTGTTCAGTGGCCATTTGTGGTCCCATCTTAATTGCTTGATGAATTTCTGCTGGGCTGAAGACAGCAGCAAAGGGGGGGTGTTTTCTGATTCTGCCTTGGTTTCAGCACCTGTTCCTGCAGCTTTCTGCACAGAGGTGATCACATACCAAAAGTGAGAGGGTAAAGGCATTTTTGAGGGCTGCTTCCTAACAATGCAAACTTCTCTGGAGATGGGTTCTTTATTTTTTTCAACCATTAATTTGACCATGATTCTTACAAATAATTCATCACCAATTCATTATAGACACATACAAGACAAGTAAACAGTAGCAACAATCTGATTTCCATTTTAAAAGCATTTCCTAATGTTTCCAGCTCTATATCTTTAAGTCAAAGTAGTGGGAATCTGGCAGCAAAATGTTATTTGGAGCTCTTATTTAAATTCTTCTGGGAAACAGCCAATTCAAGCCAATAGCACCTATTTACCTCCTCTTGTATTATTTCAAAAATATTTTTGCTTATTTCAGAACACTTCCATTCCCTACATTATTTTCAATGGACTTCTCACTGATTTGTATCTATTCTATACTGTTATCCTGAGAATTGAGTTCAGCAGTCACTACCCCAGTAACTGATTAAACACCTGCAAGGTTTCAAGTTTTATGTGCCGTTTCAAGGAATCTTCTCAGTTGTTGATGGCCATTTGGCCTGGACTTGCTCGCAGCAGAACTGTGCTATGCTGCAGTTTCCAAAGCGCTCTCAGCCTTTAACACATCCTTTTGTACAATAAATCACTCTTCTGGTAAAAATATCATTATTTTCTTTGACACAAGGCAGACAAAGTCATGCTTTTGGTTTAAGAGGTTATTGCAGAACTTACTATTCTTCCAACTTGCAAGGCACTGGTTCTTTCCTCAATACCTAGCTCAAATTTGTTTGTGAGCATTTCTCCTAGTTTTCTTTTCCCCAATGGTAAGAACTCATTCAGTTCACTGTTTCACCTTAATAAATATGTGCTTCCTGCAATCTGACTGCATTTGGCCTTTTATCTCTCAGATGGAAGAAAGTGAGGAGGAATGGGGAGTTCCTCACTGTCTGACACTACGAGGTCAACACCAGTCCATTGTTGTTGCTGCAAGGTAATTCAGTGGAGGCAAAGTCCACATGTGAATTCTATTTCTCTGCAGCTGTCACGGTGGGACAGAGAGGCATAATTTTGTTTGTATTTGCTCCTAAAACAATCTCCTCAAAGGTATATTCTTTTGTGAAAGCCACTTGTTAAGAAAAAGGTGGATGGGACACAATAGAGTGACAATTGTGCAAGCTGGAACCAAAACTAAGTTATCAGGGGAGAAAAAAAGTAGTATCTTGTATCTGAATTTATTTCAGTTAAAAGTTCGGCTTGTGTCTATTTCTTAGAGTTTGCTTTCAGCCTGTATGAAAGTGAATAAAACCTGAATTTTCATTGTTAGTACCCATGCTGAAATGGACAAATGGACTGAGGACATCCAGATGGCAATAGACCTGGCAGAGAAAAGCAGTGGCCCTGCCCCAGAGTTACTGGCAAGCAGCCCACCTGACAATAGTAAGTAAATGCCAGAGAGCAGGTTTTGTTCACTTTTGTCAATGTGATTGGTGGTTGCTTCTAAACACAGTGGTGAAAAGTGCTGGCCACAGGTCAAACTGATACATTTGAAGTTGATTTATATACAGGTACATGTATAGATATATTGATATATGTGCCATTTTAATGTTCTTGTTGGTGTTAGCAGAAAGTTTCATTGAATAGGGAAGTGACTTAAGCATAATGATTCCAGGAACTATTTAACATGATTTGGGCAGTGCCTGTCCTTGGAAGGTATTAAAAACACCAACAAAGCATGGTAGTTAGTCTTTAATTCTAACATTTGCAGAAACACGTAAAATAATTATATAAAATATAATAATCTATTTAAAGCCTGCACAACGTTATTTCTAAAATGGTGTTTTAAAATTAGTTCACAACACTGTGGACAGAATTGATTGTTTAATTTTTTCCAATTATATATGTTGTTGCATAGAGGAAGAAAGATGCTTTTTCCCTGCATTTCATAGAGTCTCCTGATGAAACTACTGTAGACCAGGAATCTGAGGACGACCTCAGTGCATCCCGCACCTCACTCGAACGTCAGTCACCACACCGTGGCAACACTACGGTGCACGTCTGCTGGCACAGAAATACCAGTGTTTCAATGATCGACTTTAGTATTGCTGTGGAGGTATCTGCCTCAGAACGACCTGAACTGCAGCTCCAGGCTCGCTTTTGAATGACAATTTCCTTTTTGCTTCTCCTTAACAAGTGCACTGTTCCCTTGTCTCCTTCTGGGGAAGTTTCAGGCACGCTTATTAAACCGCCTCCCATATCCTCAAACGATGGCATAAACCGTCACTCAAGAAGCATGTATCTGCTCCTGTAGTGCACCTCTGTAAAATCAGTTAGAGCAGTAATTTTCACAGAAGCAACTGTTTAAAAAAATAGCTGATGCCCTTTAAAATGTAAAGCAGTTCAAACTGTCTTAATGCATTCAGTTACAGAGGCATTAAGTCGTTGCTCGAGCGGAAAGGATATTGTCTTTAGCTGCTGCAGCCAGAGTTTTAATTATGTGTATTACTAACTTACTTTCTTTACCTAGCCATCTTTTCTGGAACCTTGTCTCATTGCTCAGTCTCATCTGCTTTTCCTTTATTTGCATTTTCCACCTCAAAACAAACCCCCTTTTTTACCCCTCTGATCACAGCTAAGCCAATTTGATTCACATTCCTTAATTCTGTACTCAACAGCCGAGGTGCAGACATTGTCTTTTCAAAGATTGAAATGAAAAACTCCTAGCTCAGTGTAGGTTTTATGACGAGGTGGCAAGCCTGCTGAGGTGTTCTTCCTTCACCAAGGAGTCCAAGGAGCTCTGCGTACTTTATCACAGCCCTCATCAAATGGAAATTTATGCTCTATGAAAATGGAAAAAGGCATCTTAAAGCTGAGTGGATTTGCACTCGAGTGGCAGCCCTGACATCAGGCCACCATTGCTCTAGAGATGATGCACTGATGCAGAACGTAGTGATGCAAAGACAAACATATTCACAGTTTGTGTAACTGCCTCTCTTTTTAAACAGGAGGTGAGTTTGTTGGTGAAATATGAAAAGATTGTTCTGTACTAAAAAATGGTGACTGTAGAGCCTCATTTTGTTCCCACGTAGGTGAGATTTTCTGCTCTTTATACCCTTAAATCCTGCAAGGCAGGAATAGTTCAGCACAGGTCAAGGTCTTGTATTTTTCCCTAAAGCAGAGGGCTTATTATAAATAGATCTAAAACCTATACCAGTGCCTCATTCTAATGATTAAAACATTCAGTTAGGCAAATCTAACTAGGGCTGAGATCAGTGCTCATTGTTGCTCGTTTTTGTTCCTTCCCTGTGCCTCAAATGAACACAAAGCAGTGAAGACCAAGCACACCCTGGAGCCATGCGTTGTTCTGTGAAAACATCTTCAGCTCCACTGCTGCTCCATGTGTGGCAGGTCCCGCTCATGCTCACGTCACTGTTGGTGCCTCTCACTTCAGCATTATCGTTTATTTTCTTTGTGTCTCTCCCTCCTTTCTGTCTCTCTCGTGGTAGAAGATCCTCTCTCTGTCAATGACTGTTCCTCCCTACCTGCTGGACTGATCAGTGATCAGCGGCCTGTTTCCATTTCATATGTCTGCTGGTACCGAATGCAAAGCCTGTCCTTTTATGATATCCTCCAGAGTAATGAGGTAACAGAAAATAAAGGAGTACACCTCTAACTTAGGGCAAGGAGGCAGTAGTCCAGATATCAGAGAACAGGATGATTTAAAGGAAAGGCTTTAATGCATATCCAAGGCTGATAAAAACAGAACTTTTTAAGAATACTTCATTTGTAGTAGCTATACCAGAACCCCCAGATTCTGACTATTAAGCTTGACAGATTAAATTATTAGCTTCTGCATTAGATAAAGAGAATGATGTAAACAGCTGTTGTGATCCAGGGAAGAGCCCTCACAGTCAACAAGGAATGGGAAGTCATTAATAATTCACTGAGAACTCCCCTTCATTTGCGAGGAACAATGATGCTGCACTTTCCATCTTCACTATGTGAAGAGCAGTTTCTTCAACCAGCCATTAAATACATGTACCTGGTTATGGCTTTCTCCTCCTTTTTGTTAAACTATCCAAAATCCAGCTAAAAATAAGATTAACAGTCCTTGGTTTTGAAATCTTTGAAAAGTACCACGTGAACTCTCTGGTTACAGAGACCACAATCTCTGTCTGCAATTCTAAAGTATGTCATAATTTTCCTTTACATCACAAATTCATGTCAGACTTTCTGTTTCCATTCTATTCAAGTATCATTCTAAAAGAATAGAGTAGCATTAACAAGACTGAGGTTTAGTAATATATTGCTGAAAGCCACCTCCATTGATAAAATAATTAGTGTAGTAGCTTTGTTTTTAGAAATACCCAGCTGCTAACGAAAGAATACATAAAGTACTACTTTAAAGAATTACATAAAGTACTACTCAGCAGTAGAAAAAAGCAAAAGAAAAGTACGTCCATTCAACTGAAGCATTTTCATGTACAACCAGGTCACATAAAACCAGATAAAAGCAAATAGTTTTTCTTAAAATAATTAAGCGTCAGGCACCTTTCACTGTTTTACTTGGCTGCTTTTGATCTGTTTCAGAACCAGCTGTCTGGAAATCTCCTAAGAAAATTCAAAAACAGCAATGGGTGGCAGAAGCTTTGGGTGGTGTTCACCAACTTCTGCATGTTCTTCTATAAATCACACCAGGTAACTGACTGGGCAAGTGTGTGTGGCTGCAGAAGACAGTACGGGGCTCTTTTCCAAAGAGGGAGCTGAGAGAAAGTGGGTATCACTTATGGATGCTGTAGGCTGGAGAAGCAGGAGCACTGATGATGGCTCCACACACAGCCTTCACTGCCACTGGCACACCAAGCAGGGCTTGTTCTCACTCTGCTCCTGGGTCAGTTCTTTCCTGAAGCTTTCAACAGTCACAGTACAGACCATTCTTGAAAGCACAGCAGAGCTCACCACTCCACAGAAGCTATGGTGCAAGTTTAAACCAGGCTTTTCTCTTGTACAAATTCTAAGATCATTACAATTAAAAACTTAATAGTGACTTAAAAATTTTGTTTACCGTTACTGACACTTAAGCCAAACAAGAGAAAACAGTGGTCAATTATTTAATCCACCTGAGCAAACATTCCACTGCAGAAGTAGGGGATTTCTGTCTAGAATCAGTTGGACTTTTGAATCTGTTTGAGCAGGGCATAAGCACAAAGTAACTGGAGTTGCTACACTCTGCTTTCATTGTTATACAAATCCTTAATGATTAAAGAAGGAATTGGAGGATATTCTACACTTAAGAGGGATGAAGAAATCATTTGCCATGCAGTAAAAGGACTTTAGCAGTGAACCTGCCAGGTGGCCAGCACACCTCTAAAGCAGTAGATGTTTGCAAGCTGAGGATGAACCTATGTGGTGCCCTGCCAATGGCAAATGATGGAGCTTTATGTTCATCAGTTTGAAAGTAGTGAAACTCCAAGATACAGCCAGCGTTCCATCGAGGAAATACTGATAGGATCAGCCTCCAGCAGATCCTTACACAAAGGGTCTATAATGATGACCAACTGAAAGTACTAGACAATTAATTTTATTGCAGTTGTATAAATCTGCTAATTTTCTGCACATGTAGAAACGCAGTGATCATTAAATGAGCGTGTATCTGCCTTCCATTTACTTATGTGCTCTCTTTACTTAAGGGCATTTTATCTAACAGCACTTTCCATCGTATCTTTTCAGGACAATCATCCTTTAGCCAGCCTTCCTCTATTGGGATATTCACTTACCCTTCCTTCTGAATCTGAAAACATTCACAAAGATTATGTGTTCAAGCTACATTTCAAATCCCATGTGTACTACTTCAGGGCTGAAAGTGAATACACATTTGAAAGGTAAGTTTGTTTTCTGTGAGAGAAATCTTTGTCAAATTCCAGGACCATTCTTCCAAGGATTAGTAGATGCAAAGTTTAATAAATCAGTTCAGTAATACAGGCAGGTGGTTCAGCACAACTGGAGAAAGAACCTTTTAAAATTATAAAAGAAATTTTAAACCTGATACTGCTAAAATCAAGTGACTGTTTTTGATACGGAAGCAGTGATAGCAATTACTGCAAAACCTGGAATTATCCAGTCAAAATTGATCAGGCTGGCTGTATGGGGAGCTCCATGTCTCAGACTTCAGGAAGCATGTCAACAGATCACAGGACATCTCAGTAGCTCTTTAGAATAGCTTTGCTTCCTCTAGTACAACTGCATGGAAAATCCACACCTGAAATAAAATACCAGTTTTTATAGAAGCAGCTGTTCCTGCTACATATTTGTGCCACTTCACCATGTAATTTTTACACTTCCCACTGAACTTCAGATACATGGAGAGGAAAGGGAAAAGGCACTACTCCTCCTAATTTGTGGTTTGTGATTGTTCATACAGGGAATTGATTTAGTTCTTTTACATGAGGCATGAACATGCCAAAAATCATGATGTTTTCATCAAAGAAAGCTGTTCTTAACTTTAAGCCATGTCAGTCTAAAACTATAAACAAGGCAGATTGTGGGAAAGTGGTGATGAAATAAAAACACAAAATGCCTTTATCAGTTTTAGGAAAAAGAAGTAGAAATTGCAGCTAAAGTAATTTTTTTTTGCTCTCAAATTAAGAATGGTTGGTCTCAATTGCTCATTGCTTGGACCACTCAGAAAAAAGATATTTGGTGTCTGCAGAGCAAGTAAAACTACTACTAACTTCACTAGTTTTGGGTCCCATACCTGCTGTCTGTTCTCTCTAAACCTCCTTACAGTTGTGGCAGTTGTGTGGATCCTCTTGACTTCAGAGGATCAAGAAATCCTCCCCTGGGAATTGACCTTTCTTTTGTTTGTGTCTCTCCTCGTGCCTCCTCACAGATGGATGGAAGTGATCCGAAGTGCCACCAGCTCTGCCTCACGCACTCGAGCTCTGAGTCACAAAGAGCCTCACGCCTATTGACGGCTAAACAAGCCGTTGTGTTGATTGTCCAGCAGCTGCTGATTTTCTAGAAGACATTTGAAACTCTTTTTCTCCCTCCAAGTTTAGGAAAACTTACAATTTGGTAAAAGAAGAGAATAAGTATGGTTTTGCAGAAACTTTCACAATTTCTCAGCAAAACTGTTTAAGTTCTCCGTATATACAAACTAGCTTACCATCATCCCAGTGGCTGCGGTTCGTTTCATGTCTTGTATTTTGTCATTCTGTGGTGTTTTTAGCTTGTGCCAGTATTAAAATATTGTCCTTATTAGAGTGCCAAATGCCAAAAGACATTTTGTTGCCTCAAAGATTGCACCTAAAAAAACTCCCAGATGACTGAAATCTGAAAACCTTCTCCTCTGAGGCAAACACTATTTTCTTCTCTTTTCATAAAAATATATTATTTTTTTTTACCATGTTAATCTGTAGACTGCTGGGCTTTTAAAATGTAGATGGATTTTCACAGTATAGAATATATATACAGCAAGCAGTCTAACAGGAATGAGATAACTTTCAGATTTCATGCTTCTTTTCCCAGTCTTTCTACATTTAATCAGCAATGATTTACTGATTTTCTATGATGTTTAACAAGGAAACAGTTTACAGCTCATTCTCATTTCCCTTTGGGGTTACAAATCCATGTGGTATAAATAAAGTATACGGTTCTTATCTAACCATTTTCTTGGTGCAAGTTGACCAAATTGTTCATCTGTTGGCTTTGAAAAGTGAGTACTACTTGCAAGATGAAAAATTTTTAAAATAATCCAGTGCAATATTATCTGGGCTGTTAATGTACTGTGAATGGTATGTACAAGAAATTAAAGGCTGTGGTGACATTCTGCTGTTTGTTTTACGAACTTGAAAGAAAACCTGTATGCTACAAGAACCGCAGCTATTTGTGATTCATTTGTAGTGTTTCGGTAACTAAATTGCTCTAAGCTCGGGGTACTACTGAAGCCCCAAGTTTTCATCCCACTTGCTACACATTCCAAATTGACTTCCAGTTTATTGCTGGAATTTCAGTCTCTCCCTCTCTCCCCTAGGGCTCAGGCAGACAGAGAGCGACTTAGAGAACCTGCAGCAGAATTACCCATTTCATATGCCTGGCTTTAACATCAGGTGGCACCGCATTTTGGATAAGCTGGTGGTGCACTGAGAAGACTGCCAGCACTGTATCTACAAGGCTTAGATGCCTGCGCTCATGTTTTAAGAAACACTTGTCAGCAGGGTGATGTAAAACTTCCAGCAGCAGAAGTTTGATGTGCTGGTAACGTCCATCACCATTACAGGCCTTGGAGGAAGCACGGTGCCAAGCAGAGGGGGCCTGAAGGTCAGTCTGGGAAACGAAGCTGGGGAAGTTCTATCCCTGCTTTTTCTTCATCCAGCTCCTCGCTTTGTTGATGGCTTATCTGTGTGCAGTGTGTAAAATGGCTTCTTACAGCTTTGCTCACAACAAAAGGGAATAAAATACCTCACAATACCATTGTACATACGCCTGTTTTGAGACAGTAAAGCCTTCTATTACCCCCCGACCCCAAACATACCTCCATCCAAGAGGAGGATGGGCTCCTAACCCCTTAGGACATGCAGCAGTCCCCATGGCCAAATCCAAGCACACCTTGACAAAGGGAAACTCTTTTCAGAGCATTTCCTTCAGGTACATGGAAGAAACCTTCTGCCCCCTGGCCAGGTAGCGTGCTGCAGTTGCTCTTTTCCTCAGCTATTGCCCCTGGCTCTCCGTACCAATGCAATAATCACACCTACTCTAGAGCATTGCCTCTGGCTAGGATGTGCTGAAGGACAAACTTGGAAAGTAGGTAGGAAAATCTGAAGCCCATTTTCCCAGCTGCAGGTCCCACTGCCTTGCCCAAGCCTGTGGCCCTCCTCAGTAGTAACAAACAGAATTCCAGTGCTTCAGGACTGGCCAGGAATGTGACCAATGATCTGTGTAGTGAGGAGAAGAGGAAAGAACACAGCATAGATGAACAACAACTCAGCTGCAGCCTTACTGGTCTGGAAAAACAATGCTGAAAAAGCAACAGCACTTGATGTTGCTATGAAGTAAAAGGCTGCAGACCTGATCCCACCAAAAATTATTATAACTGAGTGGTCAAATAGTACCTATAACACCTTACAAGACAGGGGCCTGCCTCTTCCTTTTAGAATTGTTACCTATGACAGTGAAAAGATTTTTTTAATGGAAGTTATATTGAGGGCCATGCCCTTAATTCAGCCAAAACTGAACTTTAATTTAGAACCCTGGGACTTGTTGGATACAATCTTCATTAACTGCTATCTGCTTCAGTAGTTTATTCTGAACGCTCAAAAGAAATCAAGTAACACCTTTTCTTAGTTTCATTTTCATACAAGGTGAACTTGGAAAATAAGGCAAAGACCAAGATACAGTGATATTTATCCTTAACAGCAGAGACCAAGCTAGGCTGTGGATGCAGCTTTCAGAGTACTCACCTAATCAACATTTCCACCTTTTTGTATTGTATTTTTCCTATAGAAAAGAAAGGTTTAAAATAAGATGTGAATAAAACTCAATGTACTAGAACACTATAATATACCACCACTTATTTTTAACCCTGATTCACATCATACTGCTGCCTGTTCAGCCAAGCAGGGCCTGCAGAGAGGCAGGGTCACTGTGTGCCAGGTCAGGAGCCATCACAAAACACACCTCTCTCAGCTGCATGAAAACCTCAAACTGGGCACTCCAGGAGATGTACTGCTGGTGTTGTTATTACTCACCATGAAATAGTTGCCAGTTTCCACTACTGAACAAATAAAAACAAAACAGCCTTTATTGCCATAGGAGGTTGCACCACAGGCAAAGGGATCAGAAACACCTGGACTCCTGTGGTTTTCTCAACAAGATTACTCATCTCCACCATTTAGCTGCTGTCTAATTTAACCTCTGTTAAGATGTGTTTGATAATATACCTCGAACCTACCCCTTTTCAGAACATTTTATTTAAACAACACTGACACCTTAATGCCTTTGTAAATTCAGCTGAAACCAGACAAAAATGACAGACTGAAAGACAAGTCAGCAGGTAGGGGAAAACCTGCTGTGATTTCAGAAATCTTGATAAAAGAGAGACAAAATCAAGTGTAATAGCCCACCATTCCATCAGCCAAGAACAAAACAGAGGATCAAGCAAGACCTGAAAAGCCCAATTTTGCCCATTCTTTCTTTCTATACAGGACCAATTACAGGGTCTTCACCCTCAAAAGCACAGTTATGTATGCGCAGGCAGATGCACAACTCCAGTTGCTACAGCACACAGACACTCCCTCTGCCCTGGGGGCACAAGAAAGCTGGTAGGGGACAAAGTAATGGGCAATGTGCCACACATACAGTTTTTAGCAGCAGAAAATAGTAATGAAATACAACTACAGGCTGCCACCAGTTAAAGGTGCAATCCTTGGGGGTTGAGCAAATGTCATTTGTTGTGAGCACTTCATCAGTTTCACTGGGCTGGCAGGATGGAGACTACAAGGTGGATTTTAAATCACTGTCATCTCCAAGTGCTACAAATTCTGAGATTTATAAACTTTCTGCATATCATTACCGACACGTGTGCAATAACTGCTCTAGCAGCCCACAGGAGCATCCCCTCCAGGGAAGGGGCCCTGAATCTCATCTCACTGACCACTCCGGTGGCAACATTCATGGAAACTTTTCCTTCTTTATTTTCTAGGTCACATAGTTTACAAGGAGGTTTATTATGTTAGTGTAGAGTGACAAAAGTAAAATTTAAATACACGGTTAAAAACAGGCAGCAACATTACAGAAAAGAAGACAACACACTTTAATGGTCCTCTGTAATCATGCGTTAAAGGTGGCAGGAAACCATTGTACACAATTTGTCTATGGCATATGCTCAGTGCAGTTACCAGCACATCTGCAAAACACAGTTAAAAGGAGTGAGCAGATTTGTGCTATACCTTCAGCTCCTCCCCAGCAGCTTACAAAAACAATTTGCTATTGTCCTGATCCTTGCACTATACCTGTGCTTATCAGCACTCTGGATAATCTTCCAATGGTGGCATTTTTGAAGGCAAAAATGCATTTCCTTCAAAGTCAGGTTACTGTAATACTACAACAAACTGGTACCACACTGTTTAAAAAGTAATACAGAATGTCACATAAAGTAGTGAGAGCTAAACAAGACATTGCCTGAGTACATTAAAAGCACATTAAGAGGCAGATGATGGGATGACAGGGTACAGGAGGATGGGAACCCACACTGAGCCAGCTGCTTTGCAGTGAGGTGCCAACACACCCAGCCTCACCTTCCCCCTCCCACCTGCCCCTCCTGCACAGCAGGGGCAGAACACCCCAGTGAGGACATTCCACAAAAACCAGTTCATCTGTTCCCACAAGCTCACACACAATGATGGAGCGGCAAAGGAACCGTGGCACTGCAGGGTGAAGTTACTGCTTTGTTACTACACCAAAAGCATTCTGTGCACTAGCACATCATCCTTCTGTAAACTGGTCAACAACAACAAAGTGCAACTGCAGGGAAAATTAAGGTAAAAAAATAGATTACACATCTGAGAGTTACAAAAAAGCAAGCCTTCAGTTCAAATAACCGATTTTATTTGTTTTAAACAGTGAGTTTATTTAGTGCCTAATCATGAAATCCCTGACAAATAAGCAGTTCTACTAATTTAAATGTTTGCATAAATAGGGTTAGCTTGTCATTTAGTATAGTCAAGACTGAGTGAAGTACTACCTGCACAGAAAAATCATCAGTGCAACATTGTAACACAGACATGTTTTAAGCATGAAAAAACCTCTCAAAAATATCAATACACTTCTTTTTCTCTGAGAAACTGAGGTGATGCTTCTTTCAAATGAAGCCCCTCTTCTGTTACCAATATAGACCTGATTTTTAAAGCATCAATACTTTTCAATAGCAAATGATTGTACTTCTACATTCAAGATACAGCACACTTTTTTTTCAGTGAATCTCAGTTTAAGATAGTCTATATTTAAATAATCTGTATATTACATATAAAAATACACATCTCTACCATAAATGAGGTTGTCTTCTTCTAAATGCCCAAACCTTTTGGCCACCTGCCCTCGCCGTAAGTCTTACTTATCTTAAGCTCTGACACATTCATCAGGCAAATTCTGCCACCATCTACTCAGAGAAGTATTTCCTCAACATACAGTCCTGGAACACAACTAAAATGCAACTCAAAACACACATATTTAACTTTTCAAATGAGTGTTCAAAGAGTGTAGATTAGAATTTAATTCAACTTGCTGATTGAGAAATACTTGACATTCAAGCCAGCAGCATTAATTTAACTTCCCCACTATGTCTCAGAGTCCTGTGCATCTTCAAGTAAGCTCACATTAATTTCCAGTCCTTACATTAACAGATGACTAGGGAATAGCTTACACTGATCAATTTATATTTCCAATGCAAACACACCTGTTGATTTCCATGTGCAGTCACAGCACACAGATATATTGAAGGCTGAATGTTCTCATATTGAGACATCAACAGGTAAATTCCCCGTTGCACTACATTTTGATGCACATTTCACAAAAGCAGTGAAAAATTTGTTTCCTCAAGAGTGAGCCTATCCATAACACTTAAGAGCACACTAAACAACATAATTAAAGATATTAATCAAAGTGGAGTTGTAAAACATTGCTCAAACTTTAGCATTGTTCAATTTACTTTAAATTCCCATAGCCATAAAGGAAACCCATCACCTCATTAGGCTGGCAAATGTGTAGTGCCCACAAGCACGGCCACAAGATGAACACACACCCACATTTCTTTCACCTGCTGTTTCAACCTGGGCAGAGGTTTATTAGCTCTTTTAGCAAGACAGTGTCCTCTTACTCTTAAATTCTTAAATTAATAAATTAAGGCTATTAATATGCATAGACTAAGGGCTACCATGGTGATAGGAAGTCCTGGAAGGAGACCTCACCAGCTTCCACAATGGTTAGTGTACCTGGGTTTCTTGAACCAAGCCAGGCAGATATACCTATACTTTTAAACATTAATCCTTTCTGTTCCAAAGCTCCTATCTATATATTTTTTTTAAGTAAATATTTAAGTTACCTCACTGTCATGCAAAGCATAAAGTCATCAATTTCTTCATTAAAAAAAGGCAAATATGCTCTCTTAGCTACTGGAATAAGAAGTACCTGAATATAGTCTTGGTGAAACCAACCAAGGTAAACCTCAGAGTAATACTGTGGGGGAAAAAGAAAAAAATAATAAAAATGGCAGCTACCTACTCAACTGTGCATACAACTAATGAAGTAATGTTACTGTTTCCAAGACCTATAACACCTGAAGTCAGTTATCTAGAAGCCCTCACAGGAATAGTGGAAATTTCAAAATTCAGAATTTCAAGAAGTAACTTTTCTCTGGGGAGGCAAGCAACAGGACCCAGCACACAGCACTCGGGCTGTTTCGCAGTCTCTCTATCCAACATCTACCAATTTTGGTAAAGAGGCGCACAGATCGAGGCAGTGAGACCGAATATTGAATCTACGGATAATTTTTCTTTCATGCTGAAAGACATTTGTTTCAATGATAAAAATAGGCATGATAAAGAAATACTTGCCACTGTCTCAGAATCAACACCTTAAGGAGATATTTCAGACTAAATGAAGGGAATAAAGATTTGTGTGGGCATTCAAACATGTTCAGGTGAAAAAAAAGACTGTGTCTGAATTTCACAAGCTTCACAATATCTGTTACTAAAACCGAACAATTTCAGAATTTGCATTGGCACAATTTGAAACTGAAGATATGAAAGAACTCATTCTCTAGGAAAAACAATAATTTAAATTTAAAGCTTTGAGAAACCAGGTGTATAAATTTAAAACAACTAGAAGTAGTACCATAAATAGAAAGTCACGCTCAGAATATAGACAAAAAGGAAGAAACGCTGGAGAAACAATAAAATTGTGTCTGTGCTGAGGTACAAATAGAAGGTTCTATAATACAGGATTAACTCTTTCAATGGCAAATACTTCACATACAAAAATCAAACCGAGATTCACTTATCACATGATTCAAACTTTACATGTAATAAAGGCAAGGCAATACTCAGTTATGGCCTGTCAAATATTTACCCCACTAACATTATCTACAAAAGCACTTTACCATTTTGTACACAGTGATTCCTTATGCACATTGAAAGGCTTTCTGTTAAAAAAGACATTATATACATAACTGTACACAATTCCAACAACCATGCTCCATCTCCCAGTGGAATTCTTAAAGCAAGATACCTGAGGTTTCTCAATATCTTCAATTTCTCTATCACAAACCTAAATATACATTTCAGATTTTACAAAAGGACACCTCCCTTGAATATGTGCATTATCATTTAAAAAAATTATAGCTTTAAGGAGCTGAAAAAGATTGCCTCCATCCAAGAGACTTCATTTTCACTCTTGCACATTTAGGAATGTCCTTCCTCCCAAGGACTTTCCAGAGACTGAGAGGCAGAACAGCATTAGGGCGTACGCCTTCAATGCAGACACCATGGGATCTCTGCTGTCTTAAGAAAGTCGGGAAGAGTACATCAGTAGGATGAAGAACTTCCTCCAGCCAGTGAATATCTGAAGAGGGAAAGAAATAGTTAATGTGGCACTTTTTAGAGAGGCATTCTACAAGAAGCAGCAATGAAGTTATTCCATTTTATGCCATTGAAGTTCCAGCCTTTTTCCTTGCACAGTGGCACTCACCACTGCCACCACACTTTAAAGGAAGAGCCACGGAGTTGAACAGCATGTGAAATACACCCCGTTAGAGTATCACTGCTTTCCTAACAGCAACAACCTGTGCTCATGTGTTACTGAGCAGCACATAGTGATGGAAGAACATTTAGTGACTCCAACTTTCCTACGTTGTAAGTTTACATAAAACCTTTTCAAAATATGACTGGGCCAGATAAACTGTATTTCTTAATCAAAGCAAGTTCTTAAATCACCAAAGAAATAAGCACACATTTTAATCACATTAAGTTTCCGGTAAACTTCATCAAACATCCAAGATCAAAACTGGAGGGGGAAGGTAACTGGATTCATTCACGTTACTGGGCAGCTATTCTGAGGGTCCCAATCAATTCATTCAGACAAACTTACAAAATTCACTTCTAACCAATCATAAGGGAAAGTAAAAATGTCATTAGAAACTTGTTGTTGAAAACCTATCTTCAGTAATTAGCTACCAAACTGAGAGGATATTGAATGACCTAATGATGTAACACAGCATACCTCTTATATGCACTCAAAAAGTAACTATTTTTTCAGAATTTGACTAGCTCCAAAAAATAGCTTTATCCACAAGGGAAACCTTACTAAGCTACGGAATGATTCAAGCTCATTTTTAGTGGGAGTTCTTGCTATTCATTCTTTCACTCCCTTTCTGGAGTCATTATCCCATACCAGCTGGAATATCATCCCTGAAAAGAAGAGAAAGTTCACCCAGATATGATCCACTGACAAACATTCTCTATGAATAATTCTCTCTCTCCTTGAAAGAGAATGAAGTGCCTGCCTCCACTGTTCTAAGACATTATGACCAAGAAAAACAGTAACATTCCAAGGAAGCAGAACAGAAGGAAAACAATGCTAAATAGGTATATAAAGGGTTCTGAAATCTTTCTCATAGGACAATAATGATGAATGTTGCTGTCGTGACAGAGCAAGTAAGATCACCTCCAGCACCCCCAAAAATGCCCATGTCTGGACACTGTCTCCACACGGTCATTTTCAGCCTCAATTGTAGCATCAAATCTTTGAGGTTTCCAGTTCCAGGAAGATCCCGTACCAGACTGATAAAAATATGACACTGAAATATTAGCTGATAAAAGACTGGATTCAATTTTGGAATCCCTAATGGAAAAAAACTGACATGGAAGCTACAGAAATTCTTTCAAGTCTGCTAGGATCAAATGAGACAGGACAGGACATCTGGCATTAGAAGTAACCTTTCAGCACTAAAGATGCTGACTGGACTTCATTCTTCACAGCCCATAAAGCAACAAACACGACTGCTTGCAGGTTTCTTGGCATTGGTTTTCACTGAAGGAGAAAGTGTCAGCTTGGAAATCCTGTGCTTCAACTTCAAAGCTGTGAATTCCTAAACTTTACCAAGCTGTGGTTAGAGACAGTGTAAGGCAGACACCTGCTCAGGGTGATCTTTTTCCATGTAGCGGTTCATGATTAATCATTGATATGAGTTTTTTTCTAGTACCAAGCAATCCAATCTGGCTGCTGTGAGATTCACAACAGCTGTGGGCACCTGGATCCAAGGCTGCAATTTTATGCCTCTTCCAGCAGCAATTCTGAAATTTATACCACTCATCTTTTCTTGTGCAGCATTTAAAAGAACAGAAAATTGAGTATTTGTTAGTAATATATTCCTAACCAAGGCAGTTAGAAAATCTCATACGAAATTTGGCCTTTTGAAGTAAGACCAAATACTGGTTTTGGAGGTGCCACCAAAAGGCCATACAGACTTGTCTTTAATGAATGAACAAGGAACCACTGACTATGTGAGTGAAAGAAACACAGACCAACTGAACAGTCAATTTATCCACTTGGGTAAAATAAACTAAGAGTGGCACAGTGTTCTCTGCAACACACACCCAACACCAAGAAAGTGTGTGTCCCTTATGTGAACTGCAAAGGAAAAAGCCTGTCCAGTCTCATTTGACACACAATATGCACACCAACAGGATGAACATACATATGTGCTATCACCTGAAGCAAATTACAACTGCTGATATGATTAGGTTTTCTTCCAGTAAGCAAACACAACTGCACAAACTGCAGGCACAAGTGGTTTTCTTCTCCATTAGAAATAGAAATTCATTCTTTCAATTTAACACAAGCCAAATATTTGTAGAATCAGATTTGCAGATTTCTGTAAGCCATACTAAAATAGTTTCATTACCTCTGAAGCCTCTGCACAAGGTGCGACACCATGGTATCTGCAATGCCTGGACAAGCCTCTTCAGCTAAATAAACTGCCTTCCTCAGTTCTTCTATGGAATCTGTGTTACCACCACACACTTCACTCTTCTCTTTCAGCTGAAAGGAAACCAGGAAGAAATAAATTAATAAGATATTAATAAATATTTCTATACACAATATAAAACAGAAGCTTGTCAGGAAATGACTGTCAGCATTCACAATGTCAGCATTTAACCTTCATCATACCCCCTCACATACTGAAGACTTTTTTCAAGCAGAAGTTAGTATTTGCACTACTTATCAGGATGTCATTCATCTTCACACGTCTTCAGTCTTCACACATCCTTTTCAGCATGCTCACAGCCAAAAATGACAACAAAGTATCCCAAGAAAAAACACAGTATATACCCGTAGCTGTTTGTTTCAGGATGTTTCCTATACTTACTTTACTATACATACTTGCACACCTACACCTTATACATACACACTGCAGTAATTTTATCAACGTTTTAAAATAATAATATCTTCATAAATTCTTCCCTTACCCTTCATATATTCTTTTTCAAAGTTGTTTTTAAGTATTTGGGGAAAAAGTATAAAAAATATAAAACTCAGAACAAAATATAGTTTTCAACACTGAAACTCTCTTGATGATCTAGTCCACAACTGTATCTTGGAACAGAGAAGAGCTTGAAATTTGTAATAAGATAAATACATAAAGTAGTGTCAAAAATAGAACACTGCAATCCAAACATTTACACACCTTTTTCTTGTCATGTTCATTGCTTTAGGCCAGCATGGCTGATGTTACTACCATGCATATGAAGTATTGTTAGGAGCAAAATATAGATCTCAAAAGCAGACACACAGGAAAGCAAAGTGCACAGCTAAAACTTAACACAGCAAGTTCAAAATGGGTAGTAGCAACCTTAGGTGTCATTCATTATATTTTCCATTTTTTTTCAGAGACATAAATCTCGGAACTGTTAAGTTTTAAAGCAATAACTTACCTCTGCAAATAAAGGGGATATAACTGTAGACAGGCATTGGGATAGAGGCCTCTTTGGGATATCCTTTTCCTTTAAAAAAAAAAAATCTGACCAATTTTATTTCTGGAAAAAAGCATCCTCATTGTATTCTAATTAAAGACAAAATGTAGTTCCAACATGCTATACTTTATGAAAACTCTGTTTCCAAATATGTAAAATGTTCTACAACATACTATTCCAAAGTACTGTGGAAAATAGAGGCTGAATTAAAATTTGAGACTGCAGCACCTCAAATACTTGCAAGACCAAAATACAAGGGAAAAAAACCAAACCAACCCACAAACCAAAACCCCCAAACTCCCACAGTCCCACTGACCATGAACTAAATCATAGACATGCTGGTATCTACTAGGTTCATCCCATATGATACAACATATTTCTGCAGAATTTTCAGAGCCAACACAGCAACCACCTGCTCTGGCCACACAGGTTGCAGAAAATACAATGGATCAGTTTCTAAACACCCCTTATTCTGGGTTGTTTGTTTTTCTTTTTGGGTTTTTGGTGTTTTTTTGGACACAGGCACATTCTATTCTTTGTTACACTGGAGTCTTTTTCCTTAAAAGACCAAAATGCCTTCTCCAAAATTCCAGCCTAGATTTGTGCTGCACTGGTTTTAGTTTACTATACAGAAGGAAGATTTTAAAAACACAGTTTTGCTTGGTCTTCCTCCAGTGGTTGTATTTCACAAACTAGAGAAACATTTTGGTACATATTTTGTCAACTACAAAAAAGGACACATTAACAGAATGCCTAAACCTCAAGACTTATTCAGAAAGTTTTGTGAAAGGCAACTGTAGAAAATACATTTTTAGCAAAAATTCTGGAAGTGTCACAATATAAATTCTTTTAAAGGCATAAAATAAAATCACCCCACTAAATTATTAAAGCAAGATTTATCTCCTTGTATTATAAAGCCAATATTTTCAGCACCTTATTTCTTTGCAAGTCCAAAGGCTGGGCTGCTCCATTCTCTAGATTCGTGGGGTCTTTTTCTCTTATTGTAAAGATCCACTCTTCTGAATCACTCCCACCTGAAGCCTGACCATCTGCTTCACTTCAAGGGTGAGGAAAAAAAAAAAAATCCACTTTTATTACCTACACCTTACTGCTGATGTTCATTCAATATACACACTAAATATAAGAACACAGTAAAGACCAAGATCAGGATTCTATTCTGCAGGCCACTACATATAAAGACAAGTGTGAAAATTAAGGTAACTTATCTTTTGGGTAAATTAAAAAAATTAAACCAAGATATTTCACCAAATGTAAGAAAGTTAGGCATCACAGATTGAAAACATTTTCCCAAGTCACATTAACAAGTTACATGAAGTGTTTTGTTGCTATCTGAGAACTGGCTTTAGCAGAGTACCTCAAATCATTAGGGAAAGGGGAGGAAATTAGAAAACTTCATTCACATTTTTTGCCTAGAAAAATAGCTAAGACACTGGAACTGTGGTCACTGGAAGACATGAAGCCATTAACACCATAAAAAAATATACAGCTGTAATGTCACTCAAGAAATAACGTGATGTTTGTCATTAGCATTGCGGAGAATAGTTGTGTTTTCTTTACTATGAGGTATTGAATCCATTTGTGAATAAATTGTGGCAATCTCTTCACTTGAATTGGCTGTGCAGCTTGAGACCTTCCACCTGCAGAACAGCTGGCCTTACATCTAGGAATAACCCTATATAAGAGAAGGTAGCACAGAATATGGGCCAGAAGAGTTGTTCTCAGCAACTTTTACTTGCATGAAATCCCTGGCAACACTGAAATTAAGATTTCATTTGTTTACCAAGTCCACTAAGATGAAAAGCTGCAAATAACGTATACGTGCTAAAAATAACTCCTTGGCTCCTCACAAAGGATATGTTACAGACTCATCAAACTTACGTATCCGAGTCATCAGAACTGGAGTCGTCATGACTCTGCTCAGACTTCCATCTCTTGTGCCTGTCAATGAGGTCAGCCAAGTAAGACGTTTTCTTGGAGTTTCGTAAAATGAATTTGTGTTTTAAAAGCTCTTTTGCAGTAGGTCTCTTAAAAGAAAAAAAGAGAGCGTTGGGGTTTTTTTTCCATGTTTGAGAGTGTTAAGTGACTCACTATAAAAACAAAGAAATCCAGAGTTCAGTCTTGATACAAACGACATTTTAAATATATACAGAATCTAAAAATACACCTGTCACTTATGTCACACCATACTAGAAAACCTGAATGACACTTATTCATGCAATTCATGTCAAGCAGTCAAGTTCTTTACTACAAACTGACAAACATGAAACTCACAAAGCTTGGGTCCTTGTTTAAGCAGGCCTCAACAAATTCTTTGAGGGATTTACTGAAGTTTCCTTCTAGTGTTGGTGGATTGTTCTTAGGAATGAGGAACAAAACCTTCATTGGATGTAATTCTGAATGAGGTGGCTCCCCTTTTGCAAGTTCTATGGCTGTTATGCCCAGTGACCAGATATCTGCCTGTAAGAAAAAATGCTTTTAAGATTAGGTTGGAGAAAGAAAAGAAAGTGTTGGCTTGCTATTCTAGTTCAACCAGCAACACACATCTGCTTGCTCACACCGTCCCCTGGTGGAATGGGGGTAGGGGAGGAAGAGAATTTGAAGTGTAAAGGGGAGAAAATTTGTGGGTTATGAATAGTTTAATAATAGAAATAAAATAACAACAATAATAAATGGTAATGAAACAGAAAATAACAAAGAGAGAAATAAAACCCAAGAAAGGCAAGTGATGTAAATGGAAACAGCTGCTCACCACCAACAGAAAGATGCTCAGCCAGTCCCTGAGCAGCAGACCCCAGCCCACCTTCCCCCTGGTTTTATTGCTGAGCATGAGGCCACATGGTACAGAATATCTCTCTGGTCAGCTGGGATCAGCTGTCCTGGCTTCGTCCCCTCCTCCCAGCTCCTTGTGCACCCCCAGCCTGCTCCCTGGTGGGGTGAAAAGCAGAAGAGGCCTTCACTCTGTGCAAACGCTGCTCAGCAGTAAAGAAAGCATCCCTGAGTTATCAACACTGTTGCAGCACAAATCCAAAACACAGTCACATACCAGCTGCTGTGAAGAAAATTAATTTTATCCCAGTCAAAACCACCACACTTGTAAAGGTAGATTTTTAAGCCCTACTGTAAATAACTTAATATGTAAATTGGTTTTGTTGCCATTTTTTATGTGATTAGCCACATAGTCCAAGTAAACAGAGTTTCTTGGCTGTCTTCACTCTACAGTATAGAAGTTCTATTAAGTAGAGTTTAAAACTTTTTGAAATCAACACTGTTTCGCCAAAAAGCAATGGTAGAATTGTTATAAACTAGCATTTTATCTACCATATTCATGTACACTAGGTAAATATGGGGTAAGTCTAAAATATTTACATAAAGGAAAATGTTTTAATTTGCACAAGATTTTTCCTTTACATAAATTTGCTAGAACAACCATCAGAAATTTAATACATTAGAATATAACTTTCCTGAGGTTTAGCACTGTTCTTATAAATCATTCCTATTCACAGACTAGAGAAATGCAGTCTTGAACAACAATATCCAGCTTTTTCGTCCAAGTAGCCTCTGAAAGTTTTCACCATCAGAATGTGCTACTCTTTCTAGGGAATGCTGTCTCCCTTCATACAAATCCTACTGCAAATCTGCCTGAAGTAATGTGAAGTAATGCATTATAATTCTCTTACGTTTTGCTGAAATCACAGACACAAAAGTCGAGAGAATGGATAATAAGAAAAGAAAAAAATTTCACAGAAACATCTATTCCAAGGACAAGATACCAATTAAAAATATTTATGTTTTGGGGTTTTTCTGTTTCTAAGTGAAAGCAGAATAAAGACTTATTCTCAGGAAAACAGGAAAGATCTGACATGAGCTGTCTGGTTTTACTCCCAAACTGAGCATTTGGAATTTTGCTATCCTGTAAACAGATCTATTTCCAGGTACAGGAATTGAACAGACATTTCATTTATCACTGCTGTCTTTACTAAATATCTATCCCTCAACTGCCCCGTGGATTCTTGTGGTTATCTTTGACTGACTTGTACACATCCATTCCACTGTCACAGCCACAGTGCCTGGCCCGAAACAAGCTCCTCCATCCTTGTTCAGACAGTATCCTACTGTTAAGAGCTTAGTTACTTAATTTTGCAAGCAAGAATGAAAAAAAAAAAATCAGAGTCAATTAGCACACCATCAAATTTATGAAATGCCATTTTGTTAGCCCACATTACAGAACAGTTCCTGAGCACAAAGAATTACATAAACACATGAGTCCCGAGTTTCATTTATCTTAATAAGCGCATTAGCAGCTAAGCTCTCCTAAAGACTAATTGTGAGTAACTTCCCTCTAGCAGGAAAGCTTTTCTTGGTTACAAAAGAAAAATGTCACCTGCGAAGATGAGTCTTCATATTAACAACTGAGCATTATTATTTCAAATTTATTCAGAGTTTCAGTTTCTCAAGAGGGAAGCGTTAAAGCCACATAAATGGATAGATTTTCTTCTGCCAGACTTTCAGTCACAGGTGGAACATGTGGATATGTAAGAATAAACATCAAATTTACATGTGTGTGAGTGCAGAGATACCCACTTGTGCGCACACACACACACACACATATATATATATATATATATATATATATAAATACTTCCCTTTCCCCTCAGGTATTTATAACTCTACTGCTAGTGACCTTCCTCTACAAAAATGAACAAGAAAGTGCAAAAATAATGGCTGCACACTAGACTCTTTGAAGTCCGAGATTGGTTTTGGAAGTCCATTCCTGCTGAAAACATCAAAAATAACTCTGGAACCTCTGGAACCATATTCTCCCTTTCACAGATAAAAAAGGAAGTACCAATTGCATTTGGATCCAATCAGGCATTTCTATGATGCACTTGACTGTGACAATGAAACACCAGAACAAGTACAACCAGTCCTCCAAATGGAGAGGGATAAGCATGACCTTAGGAAGTGATGACACAACATTATCATTAAGTTTTATCACATGTTGTGATTTTTACAGTTTCAAATCTTGAACAAAAATCCTTCTTCCAAGTTCAGATGACAGTCAGCAAGTCACTGGTAACTACTATTTATTGCAGTACTGCCATAAGCCTTTCCTCTTCTAATCTAATGAGTAAAATTCAGTCTGGCTTTGAAGCTCCTGTAAGTCAAAGAAAGCAGTCTATGTGCAAGAGAAAGCCATTTTCAAATTAAATATCTGTTTTTTACAGTACAAGTTTTATAGTAGAAAGAACAGAGAACTAGATATGTGAAAAATGAAGCAGGTTAAGAAAACAGGTTTTCAGATAAGACAGGAATCAAAACAGGAAGCAGAGCCCTTTCAAGCTTTTATTGGGAATCCTTCATCAAGTATCCAAGACTCTTATGTCCATGTGACACTGCAGACTGAAACAGCCAGAATGGAAAACCAAAGGGCTGCATCATGCTTTGTCCAAGTGATGGTCGTTCCCAGGAGCCAAACCTCGAAGAAACCAACCCCAACCAACCAAAACCAAAACAAATAAACAAACTAGAAAACCCCCACAAAAACACACGTAGAAAAAAAATCACCAACCACCACTCAAAAAAAGTTTACTCAACTTTAAATTTGGAATTTGGCATCATTTAAGCTTCTAGAGGCTCTACAGTGTTTTGCTTTTTACAGCCTCTTTACAGAAAGATATCAAATAGGGAAATAAGCAATACTACAGCCAAGACCAGAGGCAAGTGGAAAGAAACACCCCAATCTGTCTCACTGCATGGAGATACAACCAATCAACAAATCCCTACAGAGGAATCAGAGGAGATGGGCAAGGAAGATGAGCTCAGGGAAGAACATAAAGAAACACTACTAATTATCATAAAGAAAGCTGATCTTAAAACAAGTGGGGCTTGACGGTGACCTTTGTTTCAGACATACAGCTGCAGCAGTGGGTCATGGGGTTGGGTAAAGAGCCTTCCCTGACACCATGGGCGTCCTGCTGAGCTAGCCAGGCCATGTGACAGGGAGAAGGGAGGGGCAGCAAAGAGCTGTATATGTACCTCAAACAAATGCATAAAAGCATAAAAAGCTTAAAAAGCAAAAAAAAACCAAGTAACCAACACAATGAACTCTGAAAAAAGCAGTAGGCTTGAGCTGGCTTTAATGCACATACTCCTTCCTGGCAATGAGGGACACGCAGTGCCATACTGGTGAGAATACGGAGAACAGTAATGGAATCACATTTCCATTGTGACTCAACTGTGCATTACAATTGATATATTGTTCTTGTGTTGAGATTTCAGTATGCTGATGTGCCACTCTGCTAAATCCAAATCCTGTGTATAGATAAATTTGGTATTAAATATTGACACCCACCAAATGGCAAATCTGAAAGAATATGGTCAGAGTAGCACAGACCCACACAGCACATTCTGCCAGAGATGAGTAACAGCACTTTCAAACAACACTTTCACACCTACCAAATCCATATTCTTCAACTGCATTGCTGGCTATTTTTTCTAAAAACAAGTGGAAGAATACTAACATTTTGTATACATTTGCTCTCTTCTACTTTTAAACAGCCAAAAATACTTATCAATCGAGTGGGATAAAAGGTGATGGGATGTACTCGTGAATACTGTTATTACTTCTTGCCATCTGGATTGTCTTAATAAACTAGGAAACTTAAACTTTGGATACAAATTAAGAAATCTTTCCTCACCAACAGCTTTTAGCTGCTAGGTGTCATCTAAACACACCCTCATGTAGACACAGCCAAAGTTATTAGCTACATTCTGAAGATCAACCTATGTAATTCGAGTTAGAAAATGGAAGGGACTGCAGTAACGCCTTGAAGTACCTTACCTTTGAATCATATGCTGATTGCTTTATTACTTCAGGTGCCATCCAAAATGGTGTTCCCACAAAGGTATTCCTCTTTATCTGTGTATCTGTTAGCTGTCCTGCTACTCCAAAATCTGCCAGTTTTACTTCCCCTTGTTCAGACAGCAATACATTAGCAGCTGGAATAAAGAAGAGGAAAGAGCAGAAATGAAGACATCTGACACCATTTGACAATGTAAGGGTGCTCATTTAGGTTGCATGAGTTCTTCTGATAGTCTTTCAACGCAAATAAAAAAACAATTTACCTTTAATATCTCTGTGGATTTTCTTTTCTGAATGCAAGTAATCGAGTCCTTTGAGTATCTCCCTCAATATTGTAGCAATTTGGGTTTCATCAAGTGAGCCAGGTTCTAGCTAGGAGATGCAAGAAATGTTTAAATATGTATAAAAAAGGGAGAAACAGAACAGAAATAACACTCTGACTATAAAAAGAAATTACTTTTTCTTTCATTCCTCAAAACTTCCAATTTTCTAACTTCATAAAGTGAGACAAAACAGAATATTCTTTTTAAAAATACATAGTTCCAAACTAAATGGCCTAATGAACAACAGGCAAAGAAATAATTTATCTAAACTACTATTTAAAGTTTGTTGAAAGTACCGTAAAGACAGAGTTTCAAGTTATTGCTTTGTGGTCAGGTCATAGATATACTATGCCTTTGAAAAGCATCTGATTGTTAACATTACACGGAACTTAAGATGTGCAACTCCACAGACCCTCTGTGGACCCAAACCTCACAGCCTGAGCAAGAAGCTAAGGCATACAAGGTACTACATCAATCAGTCTATGGCTACATACTGCATTGGATCTTGAGAAACTCTCTAAAACACAACTCAAACGGATAGGCTTAGAGAATATTACGTATTTTACAAAGTTAACTTTTTTTGTGTAATACTGGAAATATAAATCTGCTAATAAAGTTTCCAAGTAATTCTTCTTATGAGAAGAATCAGTAGTGTTAGATAATCCCAAAGATCTTTGTATCTGATATGAATTCTAAAAGTGAGAATAACACTAAACAGACAGAGGAAAGATCACTACCCAGAGAAACTCCTTAACCAATAAGGGCATCTCAAGAGAGATGCTGAAACTTTGTGTCCAACAATTAATACTAGAAATATTCCAGTATTCTAGTTTACTCCACAATAGCACTCATTGAAGCACAATCAAAAAGTTTTATCTCTAAAGCTTCACTCCGTGAGAAGGAAAGCACTTCAGATAAGGATTTTCAGATAAAAATTAAAAATAGTACATCCCTCAGAAATCCTCATGCACAGCAACAGAGGCAATATTTCATGTAACGCAGACAATGCATTTGCTTTATCTCTGCAGCTTTAGTTACAATCTTTTTTGCTTTTCCTTAGCTGTGATAATACACACAATATTACCACAACCTGAAACCCACTAAGACATTCTCAAAGCTTTGCTCCAGCCAGGCTGCGAGCACCAGTTTGAGACTTGGTAACATGACACAGCACATCTAATGGGGGAAAGCCTCTTATGTCAGATTCAGCTCACCTTAGTGAGGCGGAATTATTGAAAACAGACTAAATCTGGGAATATCGGCACTTGTACCTCGATCACAAATTTGAACTAGACTCAAAGTTGAACAAAAATGTACATGCAGTTGCGTTATAGGTACTTTTTCTTGTGAGGCAGGATTTTGAAACCATCCAGCGCATATTCAAGCACAGAAAACACCGAGCTAGCACGACATGTCTGCACTCCAAACATGGAATTCTTGCCTCGCGTATTAAACTGTGGCAAAGCATGCCAGATTCCAGTTGAGAACCATAATGTACATGTTAGAACTAGGAGAACTATGCACCAGAACATAAAGTGAAAATCAATGAAGCACACAAAAGGTGCTTAATAGAAACTTAAAGGATGATTTCAGTTCTATGGCGCAATTTCTTCAATAACATTTTAAGATGTGAACAAGAACTTCGTACTATTTCTAGACAACAAACTTAGAGAATAAACACATGGTCACCACACAAGTGAAATGTGTGTGATAAAAAAAAAAGGAAATATGGTAACATCTGTTTTCATTCTGCGCTTTTATACCTGTACAAAGAAAGAACTAACTAATTTCTAAAAGCAAACCCCATTTCTAATTGCTCTTCTGTCAGGAAGGAAAAAAGCTATCACAATAATAAATAAACATTTTTTATCATATCTTTATGGGGAACATTACGAATTTTTACACAACCACAGAACTCCAAACGGATGTGGAAGCTAAAGGTATAAATGGGTTTGAAAATACACAACTGCAGGAAGACCACGTTTAATACCCCCTTCTGTCTTCTGGATGTCACCAGCAGAATCCCTTTACATTGAGCTTGTTCCCTTTGCTCTTTCCTCAAGCATTTATCAGTTGCCCCATTTGACAACTACAAACTCTGCTACAAAGATATTCTGCCTCAATTTGTATAACAATTTTTACATACTTAGAACATCCATTATTGTTTCTGTAATAGTGTTTTTTAAATCCACAAAAAACATAAGATGGTGTGTCACTTGGGAAGGCGCTTGGGTGCTTCTTAATAGCTCAAGTCAATGTCAGCCTCCAGTCACAGAAAACAATCTGCACTGACCCTTTTGAATTCCAATTCAAACCTGGGTACTCCATCCCAGGTGCAGAATGAGGCACTTGCTCTTGTTAAATTTCATATGCTTGCTAATTGCCCGGCCCTCTGGTCTATCCAGGGCTCCCTGCAAGCCCTCTCTACCCTCCACAGAGCCCATAGCTTCTCCTATTTCTTTGAAATATTATTTTTAATACCAGTCAAAATTGCATTTCTGTCTGTTTAGACTTCAGAAAGACTTCAAACAGGGAACCTTTTGTTTATTTGTTTGCGGGAGGGGGTGGTGAGGAAGATACATTAAAATGTATAAACTAAGAAGAGTTGTGGTGGCAGAACTAAGAGATGCAAAAAACTATTTTCAGGCACTAGTGCTCTCTGGCTCACTGAAGATTAGCATTCTAAGATGTTTATATCCTGCTTCCAATATTATGTTGCTTAGTTCCCTTCCATTTACACAAATAATCAGTCATGCCTCATGGAAAATAACATTTTTCTGACATTGACAAATACTTTTCTCCTTCACTGAAAGTGAACATTGCCACAGTTGACGTATCAAATGACCTATTATAGTTTCCAGAATTATAAGGTAGGAAAATAATTATGTGAATTAAAGTAACAAAAAACCAGGCATTATTTACTTACTAGATCAAGGGCAGAGCCTCCACCCAGATATTCCATTATTATCCATAATTTTGTATCCTGAAAAACAAAAAAACCAAAAAATATATATTAAGGTTTAAAAAAAAAAAATTAGTAACTTAAGTTAATGGGACTTGTTCTGTTCTTTTTGCTGAAGAAATTATCTGTAGTTTTGAAACACCACTAACATTTAGCTGTTCCTCAAAAGCATCTCTGGATTATTTACTCAAGAGTGTGTGCATCTCTGTGCTTGCTTGTTTCCAATTTAATTCTGTTCCTCTAAACTAACAAGAGGAAAGCTACTTCCCATTTCCTGATGGGTAAGAATACAGAACTCAGAAGTTCATTATTTCCAAACAACTGATGCATACCTTGTGACACACTCAAACTTACTCCATGGTGCCTCTTTTTTGTACTGATACTACTAGAATATAGAGAGTATCTGAGGAGAAGAAACTTCTCTTTAACCTCTACGAAAGAGTCAAGCAGCAGAAGGAAACCTCTTGCCTTTGTGCTCACTAGAACCAGCCAAGTATTCTGAGCATCTTAACTCCCAAAAGCCATCCACCTCCTTACTCTTACCACAATCCTTTGTGCATTTTTCCAAGTGTCTTCTGAGACAAGAAAGATACTGACAGAGGCCACTCAGTGAAAACGGAGGAGAATCCATTTTCATTTTAAAATTCCAATTATGGACATTCCAAGTATCAAATAGTAACATACCATATATTTCCTTTCCTTAGAAAATATTATCTCGATTTTGTTGATCATCTTTATTAGTACAGATACCTCAAAATATTTTCTTTAGTAAGCTTGACTTCTGTCTAGTTTGAATTGAATTAGAATTATTCTTCATATTTCTGCATTGCTTCATTGACTTGAACAGTCAAGTAGGTTTTCTCTACTAATGCTTATGCATCTGATATATGGGACATAATTTTGCACAGCTGTGTTCAAGAAAGATGAGGCAAAGTAGTAATAAAGATTATTTAAGATGACTATAACAATTTGCTAGCTTCAGCTAGTAAAATAAAAGCTAACAACAACATCAAGCTACCATATTCCTAAAGAAAAGTTTGGTGTTTATTACAGCATTGTTTAACACAAGATATACAATACACTGTGCTAAGAAAGAGACTGGACCCAGTTGTTTCTTTCCACTGTTTGCAGCATCTTTTTCCCAAATACACAAAGAGAAGCAGTTAGTCCAGCTTTTCCTTGCAGTACCAGCCTTAATACACATAATAAAGCAAAGGCACAAATCTACCATGTAGCTATTCAAATGAAATTGCTGCACAAAACACACTGGTGGTTTAGAGTTTTTTCAGACTATCAAGTTATTTTAAGTTTTGTTAGTTTCAACTCTATGGTATGTACCAAATTTTCACAAGATCTCTAGCATAATAATATAGATATCTCTCTGAGCAAGGAGCACATAAATAGCAACAATATTCATTTACTTTGTCCTACAGAATAAAACTTCATGTAAAAATAACGGCTCACAGCCAGGGCAGCTGACTCTGAATTCTCATCTATAAGGATGGATTCAAATTTTTAGAGAAGTGGTAAACGTATTGCAGGACATAACTTCTTCTAAATCCTCTGAGGGATTAAAATTTTAGTCCTTAGGATTCACTTAAGTCTTTTAGTCATTATTATATCTACAGTTCCACTGCATCCACCCCCTCTCTGGACTCAGAATGCACCTGCTGTAGGTAAATGTGCATTTTTCCTACCTCCAGTTACACATACCATACTATTTTTAGATAAGACCTGGATTAGAGTTCCTTCATCATCCACTATTTTTAACACACAGATTCAGCTAAATTTAGATACCTTTCTTCAGGAATCAAGTCATGCTATTTCACAAACACAGTCTTGTTAAAGATATTTTAAGAGAGCCAGAACACGTTTTTTACAAAGAAAGAGTAATTTAAAAATACTATCTATCTCAGTATCTACAGACAACATCCTGATAGTGCTTACTTACTGCAGACACCACAAATACTCCAAGAACTGTAACTCATCTTGAAAGAGTCCCTTACAGTACTGAAATACTTGCTTTTCTGCTAAAAGTTTTTCATATTTTTCCTGTTCATTCAAGGCTCCAGATCCTAGCAGTTCCAGAACAAGAACATTTCTGAGATGTGTCTTATAGTGAGTCATCCTAAACTTGATCAAAATGTTATATTTATATTTTGCTTCAGTGTGATAAAAAGCTACATGAAATTTCTGAATATTCAAAACTTGCACTTTATTTTAACAGTAACTTAAACACAAACATGTCAACTGCATCACTACGTCCTAGTTCACTGGAAATGCCTGCATGGAAAAGAACAAGGTAAAGGAAGCAAACAAACCCCTTGACCCAAATATCCACAACACCTCACCTAGAGGTCAACAAAAGATGCATCTTCCCTTTTCTACTATCTCAATTATCTCATGGATTTAACAAGCTATGAACTTGAAATAAGATATAATTTCCCCAAAGAGGAACTCTCTGGAACACTAGGTACCAAATTCTCCAGCTGAAAACTAGAAATTAGAGGTAGAAAATAACTAACAAAAATATTTAAGACTATAGTTTAAACTACATAGCTATACAATCATATAACACAATTATACTACTACACATTATATTACTCATAGTCTTTTAAAATCATAATTTATAATTTTAATTATTTTTCTAGTTCAATTAGTCTTTGCTCCTGAAACTTTCATCATCAGCTGCTCGGAGACACGTCTGAATTTACAATACAAAAGCCATTGATCCAGTAAGCTCAGTAATTCTACATTTTAAAACAAGTGAAGTAGGGAAATACAGTTAAGAAAAAACCACACACACACACACAGAGACACACACACACACACACACACACACACAGAGCTGTATCTGTATCCCAGTGTAAAGATAAGTAATAGCAATCTATTACAATTATGGCATCTTTTTATCTGGACCCCTATATTCAAAGTTATTTTTAACTCTCTGTGGTCCCCCCTGGCCTCAGAAATATTACTGAACTTCATTGATGGTTTTGGGTTTTTATTTTTAAAGTTTTCATCATTTATATGAAGTATCTGAACACATTCATATGATGTACCCGAATAGTTTTAATTACTATGGTAGCAAATCTTACTAACACCTTTCCCTAATGCTTGTTGGAATTTTTTTTTTTAGCTTTGTTATACAGAATCTGCATACATTGCTTAACATGAAGATGCAAATAAATCCATTTGGTGAGACAGATGTAATGAATTTCTCTATATGTATTTCATCTTAGAACCAACAAGCTATATATACCAACTTTATGTCTGTGGGGGCTTGGATGCTAGGTATCCCCCAGAAGCACTCTGTCACTCCCTTTCTCACCTGGATATGGAAGAGAGAATATAGCAAAAGGTTCATGGGATGAGGTAAGGACACTGAGAGAACAATCTCCAGTTGCTCTCATGGGTAAAGCAGACTAAAACTAGGGATATCATTTTAGTTTATTACTAGTCAAGTCAGAATAGGATAATGACAAATAAAACCAAATCTTAAAACCCCTTCCCCCTGGTCCCTTCTTCATGGGCTTGAATTTCACTTCTAATTTTCTCCATCTCCTGCCCCCAGTGGAACAGGGAAGATGGGGAATGGGGTTTGCGGTCAGTTCATCACATGTTGTCTCTGCCACTCCTTCCTCCTCAGAGGGAGGACTCCTCATGCTCCTCCCCTGCTCCCACAGGAGACAGTCCTTCATGGATTTCTCCAACGTGAGTCCTTCCCACGGGCTGCACTTGTTCATGAACTGCTCCAGTGCGGGTCCCTTCCATAAGGTGCAGTCCTTAAGGAACAGCCTATGAGTCTCCCATAGGGTCACAAGTCCTGTCAAACCTGCTCCAGAGTGGGCTCATCTTTTCATAACACCAGGAGCCATCTTTTCATAACACCATAACTCCTGCCAGGAGCCTGCTCCGGTGTGAGCTTCCCACAGGGTCCCAGTCTCATTCGAGCACATCCACCTGTGTGGGTGGTGTTGGTCTCCTCCATGGGCTGCAGGTGGATCTCTGCACTCCCATTGAACCTCCACAGGCTGCAGGGTCACAGCTGCCTCACCATGGTCTGCACCATGGGCTGCAGAGGAATCTCAGCTCCAGCATTTGGAGCATCTCCTCCCCCCTTCTCCACTGACGCTGGTGTTTGTAGGGCTGCTCCTCTCACTTATTCTCACTCCCCTCTCCAGCTGCAGTTGTGCAGGTTTTTTTCCTCCCTTCTTAAATTCGTTATCCCAAAGGCACTGCCGCAGTCGCTTACAGGCTCAGCTTCAGCCAGCAGCACGGCTGTCCTGGAGCCAGCTGGCACTGGCTCTATGGGACCTGGGGAAAGCTTCCAGCAGCTTCTCATAGAAGCTGCCCCTGTAGCCCCCCACTACCAAAACCTGGCCATGCAAACCAGAGATAATGCCTTCTAAAAACAGCACAAGGCCAGCGCAGCGCTACTATCAATTGACTTTGGCATCACCACAGCAACAGGCCTCCTTCTTTCCTTCTTTTCTGAGTACCTCCGGCATGCTTCACATTCCCCAACACCTACTGTCACTTTCCTTTTTAAAGCTGCCCAAATTCTTTTTTTGGTTGAACTTCTCACCCTCTTCGGTATACATTCCCCTTTTGCTCTCAAAGAGAACTCCAAAAGCACTAAATCTTCTTCTATAGCCTAGATTAGTAATTATATATTACACATAACCACTTATATTTTCAAGAAGATACTACATTTATATCCTGACACTAGCAACACGCAGTGCTCCATTTTAAGATCTGAAACAAGACCAGTTTTCTTCTTTTAAGCATCAGCCACAACACAGCATTGAATTTTCTTCAAAATACAGTGAAACCATGGTGAGTCATCCATCCAAATTTAGGATTATTATTTCTCTATAAACTTAGATGAGCAGAATCATGAGAGCACATGGAACATTTCCTTTTTCACAGCAAGAATAAGAGGTTTTCCTCTGATACCATGAAACTGTGAAAGGAACAGCTTTGGAATCTAGAAGCTCTGTTAAGAGTTTCTATAGATCCTCTCCAAACTGTGGTTGCTCTTCTTGAGGTCTGACTTCTGATTTTTACTCTGGAACCACAGAAAACCTTACAAAAGCAACTTTACCTCTAATGAAGTTTCCTTCATCAAGTTTCTTGTATACCATGAAAGTACTTGCAAAATAACTGCAGATACAGTAGGTAAAGAATTTCTAGTACATAAAAATCGAACACTGTACACTGGAAAAAAAAAAAAGGCCATCCACTAAAAAACTTCTCTAGAGCCTCAAAGGTATATTTTAACTGAAATCTGAGGAGTACAGAAGACTTACAGAAACAAGTAATCAAGATTAACACGTTTAAGTCCTTACAAAGTTAAAAAACGATCTGAATAAACACAGGAGAGGCCTACCTTCAGAGATGCTTCATATTTCTTTTATGTGAAGAACATACACATTTCTTAGCATAATGATATTATACAGGAGAGACCGAAATAAAGCAATCAACACAAGTATGTACTGATAAAATCGTTTCTAAATCTCCTTTCTTGTGGGAAGGAGAGACTGCAGAGGAAGATCTAACACAGTCACAAAAGAGAAGGACTGGAAGGACTCTGAAGTAAGTGCACTGAATGACTGTGCAATTTGAAAACTGTAGTAACAACAGTAAGCACGTTTGTTCTAAAGTGCAATAAAACCTCTTCATACCTCTGTTGTGAGAAAGAGAATTTCCCAACCTGAATTCATTGTGAGAAAAGGTATTTCCCACCTTAAATTTATGGTACACAATTAGCAGCAGAACAAACTGTATTTATAAACATGCGTAAAAAGCTTGTTTAGTTATGGACACCAGCCATGTCCAAATTCCACTTAGAATCTCAGTTTGCAAGCATTTAAACATATATGAACAATCAGAAGCTAGAAATAATATATTTAATTGAAATAACATAATAGATTTGCTAAGCTGATCTATATACAGAAATTTTACCATCACTGGATGCAACATAGAAAAACATAGAATATTGAAAAACAAGAAGATACAACTTCAACCGATCTGAAAAGAACAAACTAGTACCAAAACTGATATTCACTGCACAACACGATGCACGATAATTTGTTTAATAAACATTTCAGTTATGCCAAAGTAATAAGAGCCAGGAAAAGACTCTTATATTTAAGTACTGGTATAAATTTAGTATTAATACTCATAATTCTCCAAGCATAAGAAACCAGATTAAAAGAACCTTGAAATACACAATGCACGCAACAGGATAACTTCTCTAAATTACATTCCTGCTACAAGTTGCTACCATTACATGGAGATTTGTCTTCAGTTAATTTCATATTTAAAAACCCAGAGAAGCCTGACAGGTGTAGCAATCAGAAGTTTTTTAAATACTTGCATACTGATTCCTAAATGTTTGACTTGAAAAACAAGATGCAGACATCATGGATCTTGTCCTCCATATCTATTTTAAGCCACCTTTCCAACTGATTCTGTCCATTTTCGAAAGAAAGAAGGCTTTTTTCAGAATCTATTCACCCTTGTGCTTTTAACTGCATCTGAAGCCCCTGCTGTTTGTCAAAGCCACCAGGTGGCAGAATCATGTAATACCAAAGATGCTTTCACCCATCCCACACCCACAAAAAAAGAAGGGCCTGCCCCAAAACGAGCCATGTAACCCACCAAAGAAGCACAAAACTCCCTGTCTAAAATGAACCTGAAAACATTTATCACTCCAACACCCTTCATAACAAGAGGAAGAATGATTAACCAGAGAAATAAATCTTAGGGGATATGACAGTTCATATACCTGAATTCTTCAAAGTGCCTTCCCCTCCTCACAATCATCAAGCACAGCTTCAGGCACCGTCTTATTTATTCACCCTCTCCTTTCAATACCAAGTCATAGCTGTAGTCATTATCTCATTATACACAATGAAGAACCCTGGTATTTAAGCTCTCATTATTTATTAACACACATGGACATTGGGAGATTACATACAAAGATACAGATCAAGCACAAAAAAATTACATTTTGTATGATGCCATAAATGATGCATTCAGGCAGCAACAGGAAATGGCATTCACACATTTGTGGTTCCGGCTCCCAAAACTTTCCACAACACTAAAAGTCACCAACTGTCTCAAATCTGAAAACATGTATCAAGAAGCATCGAGACCTCCAAAATATTGTAAATGTCCTTTCCCGGGAGCTCATCTTACCCTAACAAAAAATACACATACAAGAAAATAATTATTTAAGGCTTTATACAGAGGACACCTATGAGTTGATGTACTGCCATTAGATCCTTGAAATTCATCACGATTTGCAAACTTTCCAACAGCTGACTGTTCAATTTGTAGACCCACAGATTATTGTTAGAACAGATACCAACTGCCAAAATTGAGTTCTTCAGGAGTAAGTAAAAGGTGGCTATTATTGTCATTCAGCAAATGAACAATTTTGCTAAGAAACAGAATTCAGATCTACCTCATGGCCTCAATTCTTGTAATTTTTTGACTAGTTATAAATGTTATACACAAATATACGTATTATATATTTTTGGCTGATTTTAAATCTAATCAGAACTACACCCAGTGCTGCTATATGCTAACAGCACAGAATGAGTAGTGTAACACTATCTGCTCTTTCATTCCATTCTTTTCAGTACACAATCCTTGGAAAGGGACAGAAGGTAAGCAAAGCACCCCTGAACTTCAAGGAGCCTATACAGATGCCAGTCTGATTGCTCAATGCCATGGAATAACTCTTTCAACAGACAGCAAGGATGTGACAAAGGACAGAATCACTGATACCAAAAGTCAGATATTCATATTAAGTTTCTCCAAAATTTGAACACTATAGGTACCCAATTCTGTCAGTGTAAGTGGTAAATAAAGTCCTTTCCACTGCAAATGGACAAATCAATCCCATTACTCCAAAACTACAGTCCTATGGCTGTTTAACAGCTATCAGGAAAGGCTATAATATTTTCAAAAGTTTTTGGAACTGTCTCCGCAGAAGACAAAGTCAGAAAAACAAGACTGAAAAAAAAAAATCTTTTTATGCTAATTGACATTATCTTTCTAAGACAGTACAGCTTGTTCTTGAAGGCAATCTCAGTAAGCACTGTATTTTTTTTTCTCCATATCTGAAAGAACAGAAAATTTTTAGCCTCATTAATAAGGAATAAGAATACCACCGTTATTCCAACCCTTCCTATGAAGCACAGAGTTCCACACTGCACCTGATCCTTCACTTGAACTTTCCTCTGACAATCTAATCATCTGCTAACGTTCTTCCATATAATTCCCCTCACTACTACAACACGAAATTGTATAGATGGGTGTATTATTTGAAAGCTATTTGCTTATGCTATTACAGATTTCATTAAGTAAAACTAAACTCTAGTATTTTCTAAAGACGCTTGTTTCAAAGCACTTGAAAGTCAGATGGCATGGAAAGACAACTGTTGGTTTCAAAGAACAAGAGAAACTATTTTATGAGATAACAATATTCCACATACAAAGGTTTTCTTGGCCACCAAAGACATCCTCTGGATAAACTGTCCTCTCCCTCCCCATCCTGACACAGCTAACAATCCATGTTTTAGAGCAGAGTCTTCAAGTACTGTCCTATTTTCTTAGAAAGGTGAAAAAGTGTTGAAACACCAACAGACGCCATGAATTAGTTATCTTTAACCTTGGAAATTAATATACCACCTTGGGGTTTCGAGGTGTAAGAGGACCAAGAGCAGATGCTATGACATACAGATTAACTATTAATCAAGAAAGTATGACTAAAAATCTTGCCATTCCAAAGTAGATCCTCTCGTATACTATTAAAGAAAACAGTTAAAACTGACTTTGCTTTCTAAATGAATGACTGAGTTCAACTATCAATTTAAAAGGCTCCAAAGAGAAAGAATGTTGCTTTGAATATCAGCTTCCTCCAGGAAAAACTGACAACAGCAATAACTAGATTTGCCTTTAAAAGGAAAGCTTTAAGTATTTCATGAATTCCAGAGCCTCCAAATATAACACTTCCCACCTATAGCTACGTCTCTCATTTTACCAGAAGAAATGTCCATCAACACTTTCTGACTAGAAAGCAGTCTAGCAACTCTCAGTCTTGTTTCTATTCTTCCTTGCTGAATTTCTAGAGCAGAGGCATAAGACCAAATTTATTTTAAAATGCCCCCCAAAAACAAACAAACAAAAACCAAAAAACCCCCAAATAAACAAACAAACAAAAGAAACAACACACCAAAAAAGCCCCAAAGAAAACCACCTCCACTTTCACTGACAGTAAAAGGCAGATCAAATGAAGGAAAGAAAAGTTGCCTTTGTTTCCTTCTCACCTGCTCAGAGGGAAGAGAATCCATTAATAAAGATAAAACTACATTTGTAATATACTTTGTCTTAAAGGAAGAGAATGAACCCAGTAATATTTACACAAGCTGCAGTGCACTACTGCTCATGTTGGCACATTCAGTAATGCCTTATAGAGATAAGAAAGACGTGTCAGAATAATTCCCAGCAAAAGACCTGCAGTTTTCTGAAAGATTCCTTCTTTGAAACTGAATTTTTTTTTTTTGCCTTTTTGAACACCAGAAGAAGAGGTATAGAAATAAGACATTGTGGTAAGATTACGTATTAAGAAAAAAAGTCCAAATTCCTAGAGTTAAACAACATAAGAAGTGTAGAAGATTACAAAAGAAAATTTTCCAGCAAAACTAAGGAAGCTGACTACTGTAAAAGAATCACAGAATCATTTGAGGAATAAAACCACCAAACACAAAAAAAACCCCTCCAACCTATATAAACCAATAACCGAGTTTCTTTTGAGCACAGTCAAGCACAATTTAAACTGATTTGATTTATCAGCATAGTCAGGACCTGTAAACATTTTAATTATTCAGAATATCCATGGGCAAATCTCTTCCCCATATGTAAGTGTAGAATTAGGCATGATATTATTTTCCAGGACAATTCACTTCTTTACTACCTCAATATATTTAAGTTACCATCTACAGAACCTTTGTGCTTATGTGGTAGAGCCCAGTAAGAATGGCTAGATGGCAGGTATTAAAAGTGCTCTACATAGTCAGATATCTCTTATTTAGGTTTAAAGAAATCAGACTAATAGCTAAGTAATATACTCTTGTCATAAATGGAAAAAACAAGGCAAAATTTTACAGGACTTACTAATAGATAAAGCTTAAATGGTCTGAGTGCCAACTATACTCTCCAAATCCACACCCTTAGGAAAAAAAAATAGTACTCGTTCAGCAAACATATGATCATCTTCACTAATGGTCTATTACATGCCCAAATATTCCCACTAAAAGAAAAAAAAATAAGAAAGAAGAAAAAACTCAACACAGCAAAAACCCCTAGAAGGGTCTTCCTTATGATTCCAGTCATTTTCTTAGTTTTCATATATAAGAATATATTGGAATATGTTATAATATATATACATATATAAAATATACATAATAAATATAATATACTGGAATAAGAATGTGAAAAGAAAGATCTAGAGCTGAGTATTCATACAATTCACCTGAATTAGGTGGAGAAGGGGTGGAAGTCACCCCTAAAAAGTCTGCTTTTACAAAAAAATAAATTTTAAAAAGCTACCACGGGCATTTTGTGTTTAAATTCATGATATCAAAGTAAACTTCTGTTTATTTTATATTGCTTTCTCCACAAAATTACTTTTCCATAGGCATTTGGAAAACTGTGCTTCAGGTAGGTAGCATCTCTAACATGGAAAAATAATTCCTAAGGACATATTTCTCTCAAGGAGAATAAAATCCAGTAATTTATTTCTACAGAACTTTTCTGGAATAATGCTCACTAGAAATTCAAGACCACAAAGAGTTAGGTGGAAATCATCTGGATATAAAGTGATAATTCAGAATCTACTTAAAAAACAGGTTTAAAACTGTGTGAAGTAAGCAGTGTTTGGTTTTGGTTTCTTTTTTGTTCTTCCTCCAACTTTAACCGTGAAGATCATGAATTGAGAAAAGTTCAAGTTTGAACCTCATCCAAAATACGAAAACAAAAAACTAAGGGAATGATGGGAGCATATGTCTGAGTTACACTCCAGAAGTGTAACGTCTTTTTCCCTTCCACTGGGGGCACAACCTTAAGCAAATCGACATCAATGGACAACTTTGGGAGTCTTAAGGGGGCTGCAACCAGCTGGTGAGACCCCATAGAGTTCTTAAAAAGTTCTCACGAAGGAGCCATGAATGATGGTAATCCTGTAGTAAAGAATATTACCATGCTGGGGTGCAGGACTGACAAGTATTTTGTCTGGGAAGCGTTTCTGAGGCGCTTACCTCCTTTGAAGTCTCTTGGCGTCAGGATGAATGCTAGCTGTCCTGGGGCTGCCATCCCTTTGAGGGGAGGGAGATACAGATGAGCCCAAAGGTTCTCTTCTAAACACAAGTCCTTACTGCAAGCTGGCCAAAAGGTCCCTGCAATCAAAGAAATCATTGTGGTTTTGCATGTGGCGCATTTATGTCCTTTAATCAAGGTTTGTCAGCCATCTAACATGTTCAACCACAAAGGAAAAAGTAAAGGCATCTGCTGCGTAGCCAATGCAGAACAGAAACTAAGTAAAGAGAAGAACTATTCATTCCAGTTTGGACTCTATGAAGTCCATGAAAAACACAGGTAACATGACACTTCAGACTAAGCAGAACCACCTCAGTACATAGTATTTTATGCATGTATACATGTATAAAAAAGCTGTTTGCCTTTGGAATCATTCTCCAATGCTCTGAAACTCCTGCCTTCTTCAGGTCTCAAGAAAAAATGTCACATTTTAATTCCTAGACATACATACTAGTCAATTCTACTATCTAATGCAGCAGACACTCTTCAACAATTACCTCTTGCAACCACCACAGCAGTATACAATTAATTTTTAAATGCATCCTTTTTGCCATAAGCTAGTTCTAACAGAGCTTGCAGAGCCACTTGCTTGGAAAAAAACCCACAACAATGAATGTTCTGTCACAGGGCTGAAAAAAGATTCCTTCTGCAGAGCATTTAGCAGACTTTTGTGTTTGCATGCCAACATGCTAAAGCCACGAGCTCCATGTTTTCTGTAGTGTGAGTCATCTCTAACAGTGTCCATATTCACAGCCTCCTTGGCACATTTCCTGGGCATATGCCCTTCCACCATAGAAATGATTCTTTATAGCCCAGCTGTCACAAGCCTAGGCATGTCATATTAAGCACATGATTTCCCAGAGCTGCAAACTAGCGGGCGATCTGGATTTATAACTTCTACCAAAGTATATTACAGTAGAAGCATATAGACGTATATTTCTTGAACTGGCTGCTCCTAGCTAGTAAACGCAAGAAACTTGCACAACAACAGAAGAACAGCACACATTTCACTTCATAAAGGAATGGGTAACCCCTACTTTGGAACGCTAAGTGTACACAAACCCATACTCTTCCTCTTCCCACCTGCCTTTCCCTTTCCTCGCTTCATAACACAGTGGTGGAAGAGTGAAAAATCCTGTCCCTTACAGCCACTATCCTTTTAACTGTTACATTTTTTATTCTTAGTGAGGCTGACAAGAATCATCCTTCCCTTCCCTGTCCACCAGGCAAATAACTACTTCATAATCGTATCTACCAAGCCATTGCCTTATGTGGGGAAAAAAACCTAACTGCTAACTGGGGAAGATCTTTTCCCATGAAGTCCACTTACAGAGACACAGAAAGATTAAGGAGTGACTTCTGTGGTCCTATGACAATCTCAACAGACCATCTACTCACCTCTTATGAATAGTCATCAAGAAGGCAAGAAATACAAAAATGTAACCCTTAATCAAAGCTCCAAGTGGAACTGAATTTTACTGAGTGATACTGGTTATTGATGAACTGCACAAGGTCCCAGAACAGAAAATTGGAAGCAAAAGCAAATCAAGAAATTGGAACCAAAAGTAAATCAGCATTAGTTCACAGAATTCTTTATCTCAGATAAACTGCGTTACATCTAAAGCAGAACTAACAAAAGAACCTTGCAGCCAATGAATACTGAGATTAGCAATTTTCCCCCCCACCAAAATGTCACCCTACACCTGTCTTAAACCTTTTTCACTGGAGTAGTCCACATCAATAGGACACAGTTTATAATTACTCCCTTCTCTATACCAGAAACAAACTTCCAACAGCAAGTATGAGGCACACAAATCCCTCCTCCGTTGTCCAAAAATACAATTGCTCTAATGCTTACATCTGTTCCTGTTTACCCATTACATCAAATTAAATTCAAAATTAAAGTTACAAATCAGATTTACTTCATAGCTCAGATATCAATTCACTCATTGGCTTAATCCTTTTTTTACCACTTACCACAATTTCTAACATCTTTTGCACCCCTGCTCTGCAGATTATCAAGCTATAACCCTCTTTTCCTACTCCTTTTGCATTCACATGCTATTAAATTCCACTACTCCCTTTACAGAACACACATAGGCCAATCCTTTTTCAAAACTATTACTACTAATGGAGTTGTACGCATGTATCAACCCTACAATAGCTCAGGATGCTCAAGTCGGATTTCTGTCAAGCTCATCATTTCAGTCCCTGAAAAAGACAAAGTTTTTCTGGAAACCCCTTATTATTTTCTATTTTTTGTCTTTACAAATTTTACCCTTACTCTAATTACTGGTAAAAAAACCTTCTATACACGTAAATAATTTCCATTCTTGTCTTCCTCTTTCATGTTTTTGTTTTGTTCTTACAATTTGCTGTTTCAAGGAACTGTTGAAGAAAGCAGAAAGGGAGAAAGCTCAGTACCTCCAAATGATCATTTTTATCCCAACAGTTATGCAACAGCTTAGAATTTAATAGTATAATGAAAGAACCTTAAGAAATTGTTTGAAAACACTGGCTACTGAATACAAGAACTGCAATGTTTTAGAACTAATACAGTCCTTAAACCTATTCACTGGGAAACTTCCCTTTTAAAGTTCAGTATTTCTGAGTCTAACCAACTTTTTCCAAATAACAATTTCTGAAAGTTCAAAAGTCAACATTCAACCATTTAAAAATGCTTACCAACACACTCTGCAACATGCCATAATGTTCCCTTAAGTGTAAAGAATGTGACTCTTCTGCTTTTATACAACTATGTGCATACAGACCACATGGACATTTAGAACAAGTAACAAGTAATTTGACCCAAAAAAAACTGTATAAATGCCAAAGTATACTTAAGTAAAAGAAAGTTAACTGAGCAATACAGACTACCTAACATTCATATTAAAGATGCAACAAAAACATAATAACTGTGTAAGAGCACCGGATTGTGACGGAGGTAGGTAAAGAAGTTTTCAATCAAAATGTTTTAGAGGTTCATGAGAACATCAGATTAATAGACTGGCAGCCACCTGATGGCAGGACTATTCACATTCTAGATGAGAAGCTTTGTGCCAGGAAGTCTATCTAAGCAAAAAATGGGGAACCAGCCCACAAAACTAATGCACCTAATCCTGGGCATAAATACATACACACACTCTCTTTTTTCAGCTCTACCGTTGGCTGATGGAAGAAGCTTCATAAACAATGTATTGGCAGTGGGCTTGCATAAAACTTTAGACTAATCTGAACCATCAGTGTACAAAGCTCTAATCCTTAAGACAAAAGATTTAAAAATACAAATAAAAAAAGAGGTGATTAGTCCCCTGCCTACTCAGCGAGCTGAACCACTTCACTGAAAGCTCCAATGGCCCCTGTGGCCACTTGCAAGGCAGAATTGGACCTCCCCTTTGCAGCAACAGCAACAAAAAGCTTGCACCTCAATGCTATGTTAATACTCTCTTTTTAATTATTTCAGACACCTGCAGAAACAAGTGTAGCAGTTAACACACGTTACAGAAGGACATTTGACAGAAGATTACATATGATTAGAAAGCAATGCTATGTCATCCTCATCTGTATGCCCAAAATAATACAGGGCTTCACATTACAGCTAATCTAGAAGCAAGCCATTACCAAAAACTGAGGTCCTTTTCTCTCCTCCCACCTACCAGTTTTTAGGCCACTCAAGTCTACCGGTTTTTTATTTATATTTTTTTGCACCTGACCTAGCAGCTCTGTAGACACAGGTCAGAACCGGCTGATTGGTTAGTGTTCGGGGTTTGCTCTTTTCAAGAGCCAGGTTGTTTTTGGATGGGACGGGAGAAGACATTGAGGAAACTTGTTTCAGACATTGAGGAAACTTGTTTCCCAGGTGAACCAAGTCATGATGCAGCCAACAGATCTAGCACAAGTAAAATGGCAGGAACACGTAAGCAGGATGGGGAACAAGATACTGCTGGTGCCTATTTTTCATACTTGTTAGATCTGCCTAAAAGCAGGTACTGAGATGTGAAATTAAACACACACCATACAGAGGTCAGCAATCATAGCAGTACAGAGGCAGCTTTTAAGGCCATCATAAGGACAATACAAACATATGACTTCCGACAAACATTTTACATTAAGCTTTCTAAATTTTTATTTAAAACAAGATCAGAATAACATTGTACAGTTAAGTACTTACACAAAATACAAAATACAGTTACTACAGACTCTCAGTTTTGAGATATACTGGGTGATGCATCCCAACCTTGATGTACTTGTACAGCAAGAATTATTTAGCTGTAAAAGGCTAAAAGTGCAGAACTGATTACACTGATGAACAGGAAAATTCTTGAAGTCACCATTGTTTACTAAGTAGATTTTTCAACAGATGTGAAAAAATAGGGCAATATGATGCAGATTCCAAAAAAGTGACAGCAATCCCTTTGACTGCTGAAGGAAAATACTGGAATAACAAGCTTCTAAAACCACAATTTGAAACAGTACCTTTGAATAAAGACAATGCAAACAAGGGACTTTTTTCTCATTAAGAGCACAGCAAATGTCTACAGGGAAAGACAGAAGTAGTAAAGACTATGGGCAACAAAGGTTCAGAGTTCAAGGTAACATCTCTGAAACAAAAAGGGACCAAATTATTTTAAATATGAAAAAAGGACTTCACAGCAAAACAACATGACTCTAGAAACGGAGTTTATGGGTTCTTTGGCCTTTGTCTTATTTAAGGCCTTTGCCTTTGTCTCATTTATGGCTACTAAAGGCTCTCTCAATGGAAGCTTTCTACTCGTTCTCTCAATCAGTAGACTAACAAGATCTGAGAGCCTATCAGAACCATTACAGAAACCTTGCTACCTCCTGAGCTGTCCAGCCACGTCACTTCCACATTTACTACGGACAAACGAAGGCAACACTCATTCAACTTCTCTGCAGGCTAGAGCTGCCTAATGAGAACAGAGGGTTACTGGGGCTTCAGAAGAAAAGTAAGCATACCAGAACACAGGCTGGCTCACAGGAAAGTGGGCCTCATTTTGTTCTCAACATTGCCACAGTAACAGAATTTGCAACCCCAGCCTTCCTCTCATTCCAGCTGCAGGAATTCCTACAGGTGAAGACAATTCCTTCTAGCTTTGGTCAAGAGAATGAAGAAGGAGCTCCACCACCTCAACCCCTCACAAAATGCAATGATGACAACATGGCCACAATTGTAGTGGGCAAAATGAAAGGTAGTTCCAGTCTTTTTTCATTTAATCCTGCCTAAATGAGTCCAGAGAAGGACAGTGGAGCTAGGGAAGGGGTATGGAGCACAAGTTTCATGAGGATTGTCTGGGGGAGTTGGGAGTGTTTAGCCTGGAGAAAAGGAGGCACAAGGGAGACCTTATTGCTCTCAACAACCACTTGAAAGGAGGCTGCAGTGAGGTGGGGGTCAGTCTCTTCTCCCAGGTAATAAGCAACAGGATGAGAGGAAATGGCCTCGAGTTGTACCAGGCAGAGGTTTAGATTAGATACTAGGAAAAATTTCTTCACAGAAAGGATTGTAAAGCATTGGAACAGAGTACCCAGGAAAGCAGTAGTCACCACCCCTGAAAGTGTTCAAAAAATGTGAAGACGTGGTTTAATGGTGAACAAGGTGGTTGTGGTGCTAAGTTGATGGCTGGGGCTCATCTTGAAAGGTCTTCTCCAACTTTAACAATTTTNTAAATGGTCTGAGTGCCAACTATACTCTCCAAATCCACACCCTTAGGAAAAAAAAATAGTACTCGTTCAGCAAACATATGATCATCTTCACTAATGGTCTATTACATGCCCAAATATTCCCACTAAAAGAAAAAAAAATAAGAAAGAAGAAAAAACTCAACACAGCAAAAACCCCTAGAAGGGTCTTCCTTATGATTCCAGTCATTTTCTTAGTTTTCATATATAAGAATATATTGGAATATGTTATACCACTAAAAGAAAAAAAAATAAGAAAGAAGAAAAAACTCAACACAGCAAAAACCCCTAGAAGGGTCTTCCTTATGATTCCAGTCATTTTCTTAGTTTTCATATATAAGAATATATTGGAATATGTTATAATATATATACATATATAAAATATACATAATAAATATAATATACTGGAATAAGAATGTGAAAAGAAAGATCTAGAGCTGAGTATTCATACAATTCACCTGAATTAGGTGGAGAAGGGGTGGAAGTCACCCCTAAAAAGTCTGCTTTTACAAAAAAATAAATTTTAAAAAGCTACCACGGGCATTTTGTGTTTAAATTCATGATATCAAAGTAAACTTCTGTTTATTTTATATTGCTTTCTCCACAAAATTACTTTTCCATAGGCATTTGGAAAACTGTGCTTCAGGTAGGTAGCATCTCTAACATGGAAAAATAATTCCTAAGGACATATTTCTCTCAAGGAGAATAAAATCCAGTAATTTATTTCTACAGAACTTTTCTGGAATAATGCTCACTAGAAATTCAAGACCACAAAGAGTTAGGTGGAAATCATCTGGATATAAAGTGATAATTCAGAATCTACTTAAAAAACAGGTTTAAAACTGTGTGAAGTAAGCAGTGTTTGGTTTTGGTTTCTTTTTTGTTCTTCCTCCAACTTTAACCGTGAAGATCATGAATTGAGAAAAGTTCAAGTTTGAACCTCATCCAAAATACGAAAACAAAAAACTAAGGGAATGATGGGAGCATATGTCTGAGTTACACTCCAGAAGTGTAACGTCTTTTTCCCTTCCACTGGGGGCACAACCTTAAGCAAATCGACATCAATGGACAACTTTGGGAGTCTTAAGGGGGCTGCAACCAGCTGGTGAGACCCCATAGAGTTCTTAAAAAGTTCTCACGAAGGAGCCATGAATGATGGTAATCCTGTAGTAAAGAATATTACCATGCTGGGGTGCAGGACTGACAAGTATTTTGTCTGGGAAGCGTTTCTGAGGCGCTTACCTCCTTTGAAGTCTCTTGGCGTCAGGATGAATGCTAGCTGTCCTGGGGCTGCCATCCCTTTGAGGGGAGGGAGATACAGATGAGCCCAAAGGTTCTCTTCTAAACACAAGTCCTTACTGCAAGCTGGCCAAAAGGTCCCTGCAATCAAAGAAATCATTGTGGTTTTGCATGTGGCGCATTTATGTCCTTTAATCAAGGTTTGTCAGCCATCTAACATGTTCAACCACAAAGGAAAAAGTAAAGGCATCTGCTGCGTAGCCAATGCAGAACAGAAACTAAGTAAAGAGAAGAACTATTCATTCCAGTTTGGACTCTATGAAGTCCATGAAAAACACAGGTAACATGACACTTCAGACTAAGCAGAACCACCTCAGTACATAGTATTTTATGCATGTATACATGTATAAAAAAGCTGTTTGCCTTTGGAATCATTCTCCAATGCTCTGAAACTCCTGCCTTCTTCAGGTCTCAAGAAAAAATGTCACATTTTAATTCCTAGACATACATACTAGTCAATTCTACTATCTAATGCAGCAGACACTCTTCAACAATTACCTCTTGCAACCACCACAGCAGTATACAATTAATTTTTAAATGCATCCTTTTTGCCATAAGCTAGTTCTAACAGAGCTTGCAGAGCCACTTGCTTGGAAAAAAACCCACAACAATGAATGTTCTGTCACAGGGCTGAAAAAAGATTCCTTCTGCAGAGCATTTAGCAGACTTTTGTGTTTGCATGCCAACATGCTAAAGCCACGAGCTCCATGTTTTCTGTAGTGTGAGTCATCTCTAACAGTGTCCATATTCACAGCCTCCTTGGCACATTTCCTGGGCATATGCCCTTCCACCATAGAAATGATTCTTTATAGCCCAGCTGTCACAAGCCTAGGCATGTCATATTAAGCACATGATTTCCCAGAGCTGCAAACTAGCGGGCGATCTGGATTTATAACTTCTACCAAAGTATATTACAGTAGAAGCATATAGACGTATATTTCTTGAACTGGCTGCTCCTAGCTAGTAAACGCAAGAAACTTGCACAACAACAGAAGAACAGCACACATTTCACTTCATAAAGGAATGGGTAACCCCTACTTTGGAACGCTAAGTGTACACAAACCCATACTCTTCCTCTTCCCACCTGCCTTTCCCTTTCCTCGCTTCATAACACAGTGGTGGAAGAGTGAAAAATCCTGTCCCTTACAGCCACTATCCTTTTAACTGTTACATTTTTTATTCTTAGTGAGGCTGACAAGAATCATCCTTCCCTTCCCTGTCCACCAGGCAAATAACTACTTCATAATCGTATCTACCAAGCCATTGCCTTATGTGGGGAAAAAAACCTAACTGCTAACTGGGGAAGATCTTTTCCCATGAAGTCCACTTACAGAGACACAGAAAGATTAAGGAGTGACTTCTGTGGTCCTATGACAATCTCAACAGACCATCTACTCACCTCTTATGAATAGTCATCAAGAAGGCAAGAAATACAAAAATGTAACCCTTAATCAAAGCTCCAAGTGGAACTGAATTTTACTGAGTGATACTGGTTATTGATGAACTGCACAAGGTCCCAGAACAGAAAATTGGAAGCAAAAGCAAATCAAGAAATTGGAACCAAAAGTAAATCAGCATTAGTTCACAGAATTCTTTATCTCAGATAAACTGCGTTACATCTAAAGCAGAACTAACAAAAGAACCTTGCAGCCAATGAATACTGAGATTAGCAATTTTCCCCCCCACCAAAATGTCACCCTACACCTGTCTTAAACCTTTTTCACTGGAGTAGTCCACATCAATAGGACACAGTTTATAATTACTCCCTTCTCTATACCAGAAACAAACTTCCAACAGCAAGTATGAGGCACACAAATCCCTCCTCCGTTGTCCAAAAATACAATTGCTCTAATGCTTACATCTGTTCCTGTTTACCCATTACATCAAATTAAATTCAAAATTAAAGTTACAAATCAGATTTACTTCATAGCTCAGATATCAATTCACTCATTGGCTTAATCCTTTTTTTACCACTTACCACAATTTCTAACATCTTTTGCACCCCTGCTCTGCAGATTATCAAGCTATAACCCTCTTTTCCTACTCCTTTTGCATTCACATGCTATTAAATTCCACTACTCCCTTTACAGAACACACATAGGCCAATCCTTTTTCAAAACTATTACTACTAATGGAGTTGTACGCATGTATCAACCCTACAATAGCTCAGGATGCTCAAGTCGGATTTCTGTCAAGCTCATCATTTCAGTCCCTGAAAAAGACAAAGTTTTTCTGGAAACCCCTTATTATTTTCTATTTTTTGTCTTTACAAATTTTACCCTTACTCTAATTACTGGTAAAAAAACCTTCTATACACGTAAATAATTTCCATTCTTGTCTTCCTCTTTCATGTTTTTGTTTTGTTCTTACAATTTGCTGTTTCAAGGAACTGTTGAAGAAAGCAGAAAGGGAGAAAGCTCAGTACCTCCAAATGATCATTTTTATCCCAACAGTTATGCAACAGCTTAGAATTTAATAGTATAATGAAAGAACCTTAAGAAATTGTTTGAAAACACTGGCTACTGAATACAAGAACTGCAATGTTTTAGAACTAATACAGTCCTTAAACCTATTCACTGGGAAACTTCCCTTTTAAAGTTCAGTATTTCTGAGTCTAACCAACTTTTTCCAAATAACAATTTCTGAAAGTTCAAAAGTCAACATTCAACCATTTAAAAATGCTTACCAACACACTCTGCAACATGCCATAATGTTCCCTTAAGTGTAAAGAATGTGACTCTTCTGCTTTTATACAACTATGTGCATACAGACCACATGGACATTTAGAACAAGTAACAAGTAATTTGACCCAAAAAAAACTGTATAAATGCCAAAGTATACTTAAGTAAAAGAAAGTTAACTGAGCAATACAGACTACCTAACATTCATATTAAAGATGCAACAAAAACATAATAACTGTGTAAGAGCACCGGATTGTGACGGAGGTAGGTAAAGAAGTTTTCAATCAAAATGTTTTAGAGGTTCATGAGAACATCAGATTAATAGACTGGCAGCCACCTGATGGCAGGACTATTCACATTCTAGATGAGAAGCTTTGTGCCAGGAAGTCTATCTAAGCAAAAAATGGGGAACCAGCCCACAAAACTAATGCACCTAATCCTGGGCATAAATACATACACACACTCTCTTTTTTCAGCTCTACCGTTGGCTGATGGAAGAAGCTTCATAAACAATGTATTGGCAGTGGGCTTGCATAAAACTTTAGACTAATCTGAACCATCAGTGTACAAAGCTCTAATCCTTAAGACAAAAGATTTAAAAATACAAATAAAAAAAGAGGTGATTAGTCCCCTGCCTACTCAGCGAGCTGAACCACTTCACTGAAAGCTCCAATGGCCCCTGTGGCCACTTGCAAGGCAGAATTGGACCTCCCCTTTGCAGCAACAGCAACAAAAAGCTTGCACCTCAATGCTATGTTAATACTCTCTTTTTAATTATTTCAGACACCTGCAGAAACAAGTGTAGCAGTTAACACACGTTACAGAAGGACATTTGACAGAAGATTACATATGATTAGAAAGCAATGCTATGTCATCCTCATCTGTATGCCCAAAATAATACAGGGCTTCACATTACAGCTAATCTAGAAGCAAGCCATTACCAAAAACTGAGGTCCTTTTCTCTCCTCCCACCTACCAGTTTTTAGGCCACTCAAGTCTACCGGTTTTTTATTTATATTTTTTTGCACCTGACCTAGCAGCTCTGTAGACACAGGTCAGAACCGGCTGATTGGTTAGTGTTCGGGGTTTGCTCTTTTCAAGAGCCAGGTTGTTTTTGGATGGGACGGGAGAAGACATTGAGGAAACTTGTTTCAGACATTGAGGAAACTTGTTTCCCAGGTGAACCAAGTCATGATGCAGCCAACAGATCTAGCACAAGTAAAATGGCAGGAACACGTAAGCAGGATGGGGAACAAGATACTGCTGGTGCCTATTTTTCATACTTGTTAGATCTGCCTAAAAGCAGGTACTGAGATGTGAAATTAAACACACACCATACAGAGGTCAGCAATCATAGCAGTACAGAGGCAGCTTTTAAGGCCATCATAAGGACAATACAAACATATGACTTCCGACAAACATTTTACATTAAGCTTTCTAAATTTTTATTTAAAACAAGATCAGAATAACATTGTACAGTTAAGTACTTACACAAAATACAAAATACAGTTACTACAGACTCTCAGTTTTGAGATATACTGGGTGATGCATCCCAACCTTGATGTACTTGTACAGCAAGAATTATTTAGCTGTAAAAGGCTAAAAGTGCAGAACTGATTACACTGATGAACAGGAAAATTCTTGAAGTCACCATTGTTTACTAAGTAGATTTTTCAACAGATGTGAAAAAATAGGGCAATATGATGCAGATTCCAAAAAAGTGACAGCAATCCCTTTGACTGCTGAAGGAAAATACTGGAATAACAAGCTTCTAAAACCACAATTTGAAACAGTACCTTTGAATAAAGACAATGCAAACAAGGGACTTTTTTCTCATTAAGAGCACAGCAAATGTCTACAGGGAAAGACAGAAGTAGTAAAGACTATGGGCAACAAAGGTTCAGAGTTCAAGGTAACATCTCTGAAACAAAAAGGGACCAAATTATTTTAAATATGAAAAAAGGACTTCACAGCAAAACAACATGACTCTAGAAACGGAGTTTATGGGTTCTTTGGCCTTTGTCTTATTTAAGGCCTTTGCCTTTGTCTCATTTATGGCTACTAAAGGCTCTCTCAATGGAAGCTTTCTACTCGTTCTCTCAATCAGTAGACTAACAAGATCTGAGAGCCTATCAGAACCATTACAGAAACCTTGCTACCTCCTGAGCTGTCCAGCCACGTCACTTCCACATTTACTACGGACAAACGAAGGCAACACTCATTCAACTTCTCTGCAGGCTAGAGCTGCCTAATGAGAACAGAGGGTTACTGGGGCTTCAGAAGAAAAGTAAGCATACCAGAACACAGGCTGGCTCACAGGAAAGTGGGCCTCATTTTGTTCTCAACATTGCCACAGTAACAGAATTTGCAACCCCAGCCTTCCTCTCATTCCAGCTGCAGGAATTCCTACAGGTGAAGACAATTCCTTCTAGCTTTGGTCAAGAGAATGAAGAAGGAGCTCCACCACCTCAACCCCTCACAAAATGCAATGATGACAACATGGCCACAATTGTAGTGGGCAAAATGAAAGGTGGTTCCAGTCTTTTTTCATTTAATCCTGCCTAAATGAGTCCAGAGAAGGACAGTGGAGCTAGGGAAGGGGTATGGAGCACAAGTTTCATGAGGATTGTCTGGGGGAGTTGGGAGTGTTTAGCCTGGAGAAAAGGAGGCACAAGGGAGACCTTATTGCTCTCAACAACCACTTGAAAGGAGGCTGCAGTGAGGTGGGGGTCAGTCTCTTCTCCCNAGTCCAGAGAAGGACAGTGGAGCTAGGGAAGGGGTATGGAGCACAAGTTTCATGAGGATTGTCTGGGGGAGTTGGGAGTGTTTAGCCTGGAGAAAAGGAGGCACAAGGGAGACCTTATTGCTCTCAACAACCACTTGAAAGGAGGCTGCAGTGAGGTGGGGGTCAGTCTCTTCTCCCAGGTAATAAGCAACAGGATGAGAGGAAATGGCCTCGAGTTGTACCAGGCAGAGGTTTAGATTAGATACTAGGAAAAATTTCTTCACAGAAAGGATTGTAAAGCATTGGAACAGAGTACCCAGGAAAGCAGTAGTCACCACCCCTGAAAGTGTTCAAAAAATGTGAAGACGTGGTTTAATGGTGAACAAGGTGGTTGTGGTGCTAAGTTGATGGCTGGGGCTCATCTTGAAAGGTCTTCTCCAACTTTAACAATTTTATGACTCTGTGGTTCTAAATCCCATCCAAAGTGCAGGGACTGTAGTTTGCAAGGGTACTAGCTGCTGCTGTGGGGCTGGGCACAACAGACAATGATGGATCCTCAAGAAACTACTCACACATTTTATTTCTCTCTGTGCTGAGGTAGCAGTCCTCGTTGAAGTGGATTCTACAGTCTTAAAGTTAAGCAGGAAAAATCTGAGTTCCACTCTCCCACCCCTATAAGCATGATGAAACCTGCCAAAGGCTGCCTGCCATATCAAATGATGACAGAATGCACCAAGTCTATTAACTTCTGGCTGACCCACAGCATACATTTAAGGTCACATCAGTTCAGAGATGCTCATAAATGTTAAAGTAAACCAGTTAAACCTGTAAAGCAAAAGAACATCAACCTTAAACTTATTGAAGTCCCACATAAATACCCACATTCAAAGTTACCTTAGCTAGAATATTCAACACATCGACATTGAAGTTCTGAGTCTCCTAAAGCATTTGAGCTCAAGCTTCTTTAAATTCAGCAAACACTGATGTAAAAAATCCCAAAAACCTGCTACTGGCATAAAACCCACCTCATATAATGTATTCCAATATTTAAGCTATCTTCCCTTTAAAACAGCACGTGAGATTATCAGATGAAATTTGCTTATCCTGACCATTCAGCAAATATATCTTGTCATATTTTGGCATAACTGATTAAAAGGACTAAACTATCAGCACTTAAACAGAGAAAGGCTTTGCTATATACACACACTAAGTCACTTCCAACCTCCTCTTTAAAAAACAAAGCCTAGCCTGAACTTCAGTCATCCTCTGGAATACAGGCTTTCCAAACCTTAAACTGCTCCTGAGAAGCTCTTTACTGACTGCATTGCAGTTTTCCAGCCCACTGTGAACTGGCCGTGTTATTCCAAGAAGAGTATCACTGATCCTGTGTATACCAATTCCCTAACTAATACAAGACTTGCTTTGGCTCAGCCATAGCACTGCTTACCAACCTCACATTCATCTGATTACCAAAAATAAAGCCACAGATTAATTTCAGAATCACCATTTTTCATAATTTTTTTTTTTCTTGCTGGAGTTCATTTGACAGAAGTCATTGTACTACAGAGTTCAGTTAATTAAACTTCATAAAAGCACTTTTTTATTAGGGTAGACTCTGTCACTCATAAAAGTTAACCAGAAGCTATTTTCTGTTTTCTTGCGGTTTATAGAAACACCAGCTTGACTTTCAGCAGTAGGTATATTATATCCTAGACATGAAATAAAAACCCATACGCGTTTTATGTAACAAGTCTAAAGTTAAAATTATCAGCAGCTATCCTTTATGAACCTTCTATCACTGCTTCCTAAAAATTTTTTTAAGGAGTTCTTAAAATACTTTTATAAAATGGGAAGCTGTCTGTGTGAAACAAAGGGGGAAATATACTACAAATCTTACTCTTCTTGGGTCAATAAATTTAAACAGTTCAAAAGAGGGTATTCTCTGAAGCTCCAAAGCGTGCTAGAAAAATATATTTGAAGGATGAAGAAGCACAAGCTTAGAGACAGTAATATTTTTTAAAATAGAGTAATATTTTTTGAAATACACACTACAAGACTAGTTCAATACCAGTTTGATATCACTTGCATCTAGTTACAATGGATGATGAAACTACTTATAAATTATTTGCTCTGCCATTACATACATATGTACAGAAGTCTAAGATGAGGAAATGAAAGAATTTTTAACATACACATACATTTAAACACATCAATTTCAGCTTTTCACCATATACATTTATTAACCTAGGCTTTGAGTGTAATGTACATATACATATATACAAAAAAGTCAAGTGTCTTTAATCTTCAACATTTTAAATATAAACACAAATTAATTTGCTCATATATTTCTAAATAGTAAGACAAGATCAAGAAATATAAAAACATTACCAAGTTATAATAAAGCAGTACTTAAAACTGATGAAGCATTATCAGAGACGCATCTGAATCTGGAAAATAAAATTGATTTCAAACAACAAGGACAGGAGAAACAACCACACAACCAAATCTAACTAAGCTCTTGAAAAATTGGTAAAGCAGAATAAGATACAAAAAGCAGAGCTGACATGCTTCTAGATTGAAAAACTTTTAGAATAAGCAGCATAGCAATACTTCCTAAGAGTAACAGCACAGCAAAACTCAGAAGAGATAGCAAATTTCAGACAAATTTATAAGAAATTTTTTTTAAAAAATTAACAAAAACAAAAGAATCCCTAATCGATTACAAGGAAGAATGTGGATACTGTTAACCTAAAGTCTAAAGAAGTAAATAGACCCAGAGAAGTTTCACAAATTAATTCTCTAAGGATCTAAAAAGAACTACAATTCTTCTATCCTTGGAGCATTTAATCAGATCATAGAGGAACAGATGAACCTTTCATTTGGAAGACAGCAAGGAACATTGATACAGGTTTTTAACATACCGTGGCAGATAAGGAATGGCAATCCCTGCAGATAAATGCACCCATGTAAACCATGACACTGCAATCTGCTTTAAGAGCAACATTGCAGTTACTTACTATATCCTACAGTAGACAGAAGACCTTTTTTCCCCCAACAGAATGGGAACATTAAGACATAGTATTTAAAAATACAAAGCCTTCAGAAAAGGGCATTTCTGTTTTCTATAAATATATCTTGATTTCTGACAAAAAGATGTACCACAAATAAATTTATATGCAGAATGACAACCTCAACTGATACCACTTCACTAGTGCTTTTGCTCTATTTGCATGAACTCTGACCACAGCAACTGCACACAAACCTCCAACAAGAGATGCACAGAACAAAGTCTAGAGGGAATGCAAGATTTGCTTTATGGGAGCAATAAGCTGCTTCTTATTTAAGACTCACTGTGCTAAAGCAGTAATATTTCATATGAACAAATATGGCTTAGTCTCTGAAAATGAAAGAATAATTTGCTATAAGGAAAACACATTTCCAAAATATTCAATTAGGATATACAGAGAATTGTAGAGCAAGAAAATTTAACAAGGCTTTTGGGTATGTCACACTATTCTAGATAGAAATTAAACAGTGTTTTTAAAAAGTAAATTACTAGAACAAAGTAACTTTCATTAACTCATTAAATTGTAATAGTTATTTCAAGCTGTTCTACCATGTATATCATGCAGTAGGCACGAAGAGCTTGACAAGCTCTTCTCACATCATCTCAAGACAGCAAGAGGCCTCAGACAACCACAGTGGTATTATACAAGCCTTGTAAAATTTCAAGCAGCAGGTTCCTGAACACATTGGCATGTAAAATCACATAGTTTAATGGAAGAAGGTGTGGAATAACACAGAATGAAGAACAATATAAAGATTTCTCAAAGACAGATGATCCAGTTTATTAAAAAATAACCAAATATTAAAAAACTCAAGCCCAAAAGAATCTGCCTCCCAGAGAAAGGGTAGCAATTCCAAAAACTTCAATCTGTCTGCCAAAAATAATTAACAGAAAATCAAATTAAGAGTTCCCTATAAACAGGACCTCTTTCTATCCAACATCCACCAGACACATGGTCAACACACATGAGGCTGCACAGACCACAGGACAAAAACTGGTGAAATGGCTGGCAATACAAACTGAGATCCTATTGTTTTCCTACTTGCTCACTCCAAAGAAGTTTGTTCTGCGAGAAGACACTATTATCTTTCTCGTAATTAGTGCTGAACTGTCCAATCACAGAAGAAATAATGTCTCCTAATCACTCAACACACGGAAAATTAATGTATTGAACATACTCAGTGATGGATTATCACGCTGTTAGAAACAGAGTTAAGATGGTCAGACCCTAAGAGCTACATATGGCAGTCCTGGCTTCCAAATACAAGAGACCTGCAGCAAATAAACCTACATTTCTAGCCAAGAATATGAACCAATTCATTTAAATATTAATATTGTGTGTGTGTGTATGTGATGACACATTATCCAATAACAAGACCTGACTCTTATTTTAGAAAGCAAACAGAACTGCAAAATGTTTCCTTTGCAAAGATTCCACCACTTCAGCATCACCTAATAATCACCACACATTAATTTTTAACAGCATAAAGAAATGAGCTTCTTGTTTTGAAGACCAAAAGTTCTGTAGTACCAAGTGTCTTACAAACAACACACATTCACAAAGAACTGAAGCAATGATTACGTGAGTAGTTGCACATTCTACTAACTGTAGAACAAGGTGTACTTCACTGCAAAAGTAACTAAGTCATACACAGCCACTATTGGTGCAATATCTTAGAAAGCTGACACAAGTTGAAAAAAATCACAGGCTACTGCACTGAACAGAAAAAGGGATGGGGAAGGTATCAGAGGGTCTCCCTCACAACAATAAGCACAAATATCCCTATTGACACTTCAACCCAGCCAAACTCATTCAGGGTTCAGAGTCCTACAATCTCCTCTCACTTCCCATTAGGAAAAGCAACCACTGCCATAAGACCTTCAAAAAACATTGACATTCACTTAGTTCAAATTGGAACACTGGATTTTCTTTTTCAGTCCCATTGTTATTATAAATTTTTAAAACTAATAAGAGGTTTTCCCATCAGACTTTTTCTTACATTCTATTTCTTATCCTGTAAGAGCTAATACCCCTTGCTGGTTTCTTATGTGGGTACAAATGACACCAAGGGTAACTAGAAACCATCACATTCCATTTCAGAGCTCTGGAGATGATGGTCAAGGGTCCGGAGGCCCAGGTAGTCTTCTCCTTGATTATGCCAGTTTGGGTAAATGACGAGAGGAAAAGTAAGTGGATTTACAAAGTAAACAACTGGCTGCATCACTGGTGTCAGCAACAAGGTTTTGGTTTGGGACTCTGCTGACTGGAAGAGATGGAACCCACCCCACGAAACAGGTCACACAAGCCTTTGCCAACAGAATGGCCAACCTGGTAAAGTGAGCTTTAAACTAGGAAAAGTGGGAGAAGAGGAGAGGACTGTGACATTCCCTTGCACCCCTACTGGGACATAGACACACAAATACCTCTGTGAAGTGCCGGCACACCAATGAAGGCAGCATAGGGAACAAGCAGCAGGAATTTGAGATCGGTGTGCCGTCACAAGGCTTTGATCTCATTGTGATTACCAAGACATGATGGGACAGCTCACACAACTGGAATGTCATAGGGAAGGGCTACAACTGTTTAGAGATGACAGACCAGGAAGGCATAGTGGTAGAGTTGCCATACTTCATTTAACTATCAATCCTAGACCATGTAATTTCAAAAGTAGTAGTAGAAGCCATGAGAAAAAATTTATCCAATTTACTGTGCTCAATTAAGTGCCTTCTGATGCTTCTGAGATCAAACCTACACATAACATCTAAGTCCTGTTCTGGTAACAGGTTACCAGGTCTAAAAACCACTAACAAAGCCCTTCACTGATAAGATATCCAAGCAAACTGGTTCAGAGCACAAGGGAGAAAGGAAAAGCTGTCTCTCACTTGAGTAATGCATCTCTTGGATCCAGAAAAAGTCCTTTTTTCTTTGGAAACTAACTGGCAATCTCAGAAATACAGATATAAAGCAGGGTCCCCCTTTCAGAACCTTCATGTCTTTGCTGATAAACAGAATACTTCCACATAAGCAAAAGCAGACTGAATTAAAGTATTTTATGCCTACTTCTAACTTCAAATCCTGCCAAGACAATAAACTCCTATCTAGATTCTCATCTCACTGTCATAAAAGAAAGAGCTATCGAGATGAGAACAAAGTCTGCCCAAAGGAATAAAGTAATACCAAAAGCTTCCAGGTATTTCCACTACCTTCACGACATAATACATCATTACATCCATCCAATTAAAAACAGTAACAAAAAAAGAAAACCAAAACAAAAGAGCAAACTATCTGGTCCACTTAAAACTGAATCCTGACAATAATAATAGGGCAGTGGGAGGAAAGGGAAACAGATTCACAAGACAGTTAAGAGAAACCCCTTCCATCATTTGCTTCACTTATGTCTAATGTGCAAAAAAATTTGCTTTCAGATTTTAATTTTTAAATCACTCAGATCAAGGCTAGGTTCAGTCTCCTCAGAAGGACAACCCAAGCTTAGAATGATAGGGACCAAACCTTGATGAAAAATCTCAAGCTTCGCAGCTGATACTACATTGCTTTTAATGTTTTGATAATTCAAATGCAGACTTAGGTTGAATTTTCTGAATTTAAATAACCTAATATTAAGAGAATCTAAACATATTAGAGCTCAACAAACTCATGTTATTTAAAGGGTTTTCTGTACAGAAATAGCAAAAGATGTGCAATTTTTCCTATTAAGTTCTATCACATACTTCACAAAATAGAGTAACTCATTCTTCCATTAGAACTGAAAGGACAAAAATATATTTTTCTTCAACTGAGGTCTGAAAAACCTCACCAACAAAAACAGGCACAACTGGATAGCCTGGAAAAGAATTACTTACAAAATCAAATCGCCACCATCTGTGAGTATCTTACCTTCAAATAGGATCCATAATATTTAGTTACATATGGACTGTCACACTGACTCAACACTGTGATTTCTTGTTGGATGTCTTCTATTTCATCTTCTGCTTCTTCTAGGTCAATAATTTTTATAGCAACAACTTTCTGAGTCCGATTGTCAATTCCTTTAAAAACTTCTCCAAAAGACCCCTTACCAATTCTCTCCAGTTTTGTAAACAGTTCTTCTGGATCTGCCTTCAGAGTCTGTGAAAAATAAAGAGAAAAGTCACTCAGTATTTGTAACACTAAAACAAAATGTGGTATTTTTAAAGGCAACAAACACATCAAATTCCACATATTCCTATTTAGCTACCTTTTTCTACCTCCATAGTTATCACTCTCTTTCTACATCCCTTATATGCACACACTGATAGGTTTTTGTTTCGCTGTACATAAAGAACAAATTTAACACTGTCCGTGTGTCAGGGTTTTATCCTATCTGGCAAGAGAAAATGCTGCTATCTCAATTTCTTTTTCTTTGCCAATAAAGAGTATCCAGAATGAAAGATCGTTACAGATTTGCTTTTTATTAAAAGCAAATAGATCTAACACCTCTACTAATAAAAGTAAACCTTTTGTCTAACCTTTTCTCTTGAAATTGGTTCCCTCCCAGATCCCAGAATCCTCTTCTTTTGTATTTTTCATGTACCTCATCCTCCTAAGGATTTCATTCACCTTCTTCAGTGCACAGAGTACTACTTCCTTTTGTTTGATGTGACAAAAAATCCTCTTCAACTTTCTCCTACTAAGGATCACCTGCACGAACAGCCATGCTTCCTCCTTCTCCCTGATGCCAAGGTTTTCTCAATCAGGATTTATCTTTTTCTTCTTCTCTCAGTTGCATAAAGTCATTCAGTCCTAAAAAACATCCTGTTCCCAGCTTTCTTGATTTGAGCAGTCACATAAAAGCCACAAGTGCTCACCTAAACATGCAAAAGTAAGACTTAGGTGGACCACGCTGTCACATTTGGTTTTTCTCCACTATCAAGTATTCAGCTCACTACTGCTACTCAGACTTCTCACTTTCAGTGCACAGATGGTAAGTTCCACAGTGTCTTGTACCTTCTTCATCTAACAGCATGGAGCCTCACTAGCTAAAAAAAATACATACATTACAACTCTAGGGGGATTGGACTATATGACCTTTAAAGGTCCCTTTCAATCCAAACTATTCTATGATTGAACTGGAAAGAATAGAGAATAGAGGAAATAGTGATGAAATTAAGAAATACAGGATAGGATGACTTAGAGTCTAGTCCTTAAGAAATAAAATTAATACTTAAAAAGACTTCTTTGTGTTTTTAAAAGTATGACACTTATGTTAGCTATGTGAAAATACACCATTCATAAAGAAAAAGGCTCATACAGGAAGAATTCAGTAATGCCTAAATAAGCATAAAACCACAATTTCTACTTAGCCGAACTTTATAGTAGCACGAAGAGGGGAATGAGAATTTCTAGGTTACCACTGACAAGCACCGAAACATTTTCTTTAACAAGTAAATTTAGCTTATAAAGCAACTCCCACCCATACTTCTGTCTACTTCTGCTCTCACACCTCAAAGATTACATAATTAACCCATGGAGCTACAAGAGGAAGATAGCCTAGAACATAGTTTCTCTGGAGGTATCTGAATTTCACAGCTGAAATAGGTGTTTTGAGGACCAGGTAGCTGGGACTGACTGAACCCAAAGATAAAGCCACTCGGTTCTCAGAGCATTTTATCATCATCTGGCACAAACTGGGAGGACACTACTATGTTTAGTGCTTTAAAGTCAGCTACAAGACATCACAGCTTTCAGATAATCATTCCAGGAACACATCACTGGTGAGATCAGCCCAAAGCAAAAACACTCTAAATGTACTTACTGCAAGACTTCACCAGCCCCAAGAAGTTCCCCCTGCTTTACATCTTACGATTGATCCATCCTTTTATCCAAAGTCAGTTTCGGGAAACAAACAGAAGGGCATGGGGTTTTATCACTCTTTTGCCATTAAAGGAACAGAGCAAAAGATCCAAATCCCTTCCAGCAAAAGAAGCTTGTTCCTCCTTTAATTTCAATGTAATGAGAACAACATACTATTACACACTATGAAATATTATATACATGATATGCTAATATATCTCCCACTTGGAAACCAGACCAGTGCACTTCATGTTTTCTGACAGTCAACCCTTAGCTACAGAGTAACCCTTACCAACGCTTCCAGGGACATAATTCCTAAGAGATCACAAAACTACAAACCAAATTGTGCTTACTGGTTCTTCTCATGCCTCACAGAATGCTCTGTTGTCAATATTCAAACCAGTCTTCTCTGAGAACTCTTCATGATTAAAAATAACACCTGCATCAGATATTTCACAATGTGGAAAACAATTATCCATCTACACTTTCATACATCCTGTGTTGGAATTTGAGACGATGTGCTGTAGAGAGCTGTGCATGCCTAATCCATCCACACAAGCCTTCTAGCTCCATTCACTAGCCACAGGAATCTGAGCATTATATCATTACAAAGGCATCTGGGTAAGCCACAAACCAATCCCAGTCACAGCTGCCTAAAAAATTCCGTGTTTCACCTCCTGAGACTAAAAAGCCAGCACTGCACAAAGCTGCAGTGCGCTGCAGTTGTTCATATGGAGAAAATGCAAGAGCTACCTGCCAGCAGCTCTTCAGGCTCTGCTGGCTGTATGTATACATTTTCCCTTTTCCCCTTAACTATGTATTACTATCATGTATTAAAGCCCCTTGTTTCACAACACCACAGTCTTCAGAGACTTTCAGGAACCTCACTGCTTCTTTTTTACAGTGTCAAACTCTTCAGATTCTGGTGTTAGGCTGGCAGTTTTATAAGACAAATGTAAAAGAGAATTAATAACTACAGAAAAGCAAGGAAGATAACTGTTGCTGGAAGATCCAATAAGAAGGGAACAACTGTTCCTGGTTGATTTTTTATAATCAAAATTTTGCAGACATTTTGAAATGCTAATTGTTCAGTAATAACAGGACTTAATGGGTTTAAAATCATTATCAATAATAATGATATTTCAGAAGTTTCTTGTGAAAAGACTAATTATTAAACAAACAAGCAAACCTTTCCTTACCAGTTCACAACTTTTGTAAATACATTCGTTCTAAGATATAACAGTTGCCATTCCCGAATTTTGTTCTGAGCAACGGGAGATAGCAGTTGTTCTGAAAAACCCAAATAACACACTCTTGCTCCGCAAGGTCTCAGTTTTCTTCTCAGAACACCAGGTGTTTGAAGTGAGAGCCTTAAACTACTGACAACCTGTGTTTTCGCAAAAACTAAGAGTTGGTCTCTTTAATGACCTGCTGTCTTTCAAAAACACAGACATCAGGCCTCCAGATACATAAATGAACTGCTTGAATGTGAAAGTACATGAGTGGTCAATTCCCACCCATTTTTCCAAGATCACATCTGGAAAGAGTTCTTGCCGAAATTTGTTTTTGTAAATACTTCCAACAGAGACAATATAAACAAATAGCTTTATACATATTCTCTCTACACAACTCAATAGAGGAAATGACTTCCACGGATACTTTCACTGCGGTTTTGCCGACGCTATTGTTTGCAAGCTTTCACTAAGCATATAGTTTATTCCTACCAATATTAAAATAATGGGAACTGATAAAAGAGCCTCCATGTAATGGAGCACATCAAATATTGCTAGAAACCACAGATTAAAACATCAATATCTGCTGTAAATGGGTAAAGTTAATCACTTGGATTAAGAATTAGATCTCTACCACTACAACATTTTTTTTAAAGCTTGTCACGGAATACCAGAATAGATAGTGCGACAAATCAAAAACAAATTATGGAGCATTCAGATTGAATGATTCCAGAACTTTCGATTTCCACAGACACTTGAATTACTTCGTTTTTTATTTCAAATAGTTTTTCACACTTCTGAACACAAACTGCAACCATCTTGTCTCAGTGTCCAGCTTGTTTAGCCATGCAGAACAAAGTCCTTTTTACCATAAGCAAAGCCACCATTCATCCAATAATTTGAGTAATCTCTCTGTACTTGTTCCACATTGGATTCATTACTTTTGACCTTAATCAGCCAGAAAAACACACTCCATTTAAAATTAACTCTTCTTAGTACCTAACAACACTGTTGCCTACTTCAACAGAATAAAAATAGTCTGATACATTCTCAGAGCCTATTTGTTCAATTTGGCCTCATGGCTCAAACTCAGCTGCAACCAACTAAACCAAATCACCTCTTCCTAATGCTCTGCATTTCCAACTAATGAGCTCCCAGACTCTTGCAAAGGTTCTTTGTAATGCTCATGCTTACGACAAGCCGCACTTTATGCTGGTTTGTTCAGTAATTCCAATCCCCAGGGTTGCACAGCACTTCAGCACAGCTGGCCTCTCAAGTGTAACGGGTGCCTTTAAATTTTGTACCATCGGCCATTTTAATCAGCATGCATTGCCTTTTTCTATGCAAAGGTCACTTTTCAGTCAGCAACCGATGAGAACAGTCCTGGAGAAACCAGCAGTATCACCCACTCTGACACCACCTCTGTGGTACCCTCCTCACAGCCAGGATTACACACGTCTTGCAACATATTTATTTTTATGAATCCCCAATTCTCATCCACATTAACTGTCCCTTAAAGCTCAACAGAAAATGTTACTGAAATTCAAACTAGTTAGATCCAACTTTATCCATAACCCTTCTGAGTGAAGATACAGCTTTGAGTCTTTTTCCACATCTCACTCCAGTTCTTATTTCTAACCTCTTTTTATGAAGAGTTATTCCAGTTATTGTAGAAAAGTGTTAAAAATATTTCTCTTTAACTTACAAGAATTATAAAGCATCTCCATAATTCAAGTTCCTTTTTACTTGCAGATCTGTAATTTCTCTATGCAGCTCATTTGAAATAGACAATCATCTTTTAACAACTCATTTTGTGTACTTTTCATTTCACGAAATCAATTTCCAATTTGTCAATCCAATTCTCATTCCCTATCAAGACTGAGCCCAAAATATGATAATCTGAAGAGCTTCATGATTTCTGGGGATTGCTTAGCTTGGAAAACAGAAGCCTGTGGGGTTGGAAATCTTATTGTGTGTGAATACCTGATGGAAAGGAGTAAAGAACACAGGGCCAGACTCTTCTCAGTGGTGTCCAGCAGAAGAACAAGATGCAATGGCCAGAAACTGCGTTATAGGAAACTTCATCTAAACTTCCAAAAAAAGAGGAAAAGAAAACCAACAAAAACCCACCAAAACAAGCACAAAGGTAAAACCCCAACCCTCCTTAATGTAAGGATACTCCAACACTACATTAGGGCTGTCCAGGCAGGTTGTTGATCCTTTGAGGTATTCAAAACTAGGCTGGATGTGGTCCTAAGCAATCTGATGACTACTTTGAGCAGGAGGTGGACTAGATGTGCTCCACAGGTCCCTTAGAATTTCAGCTGTTCTGTGATACACTTCCTATCATACCAAGAATTAGTTTTGCTGCTAAATTTACTGCACAAAAACGTAATTTCTTCAGAAATGAGACACCATTACTGCACATAATTTCTATATTTTAATTTTTTTCTTTGGTCAGATCAGAGAAGAGAAATCTGCCTGAGAAGTTCATACAGGAAATTTTCCCACATACCCAGAGAACTTCGAGCCTAAAACCAGTCAAAGTGAACAGCAGGCATAGTTGATGTCACTCTTCTCCACACAGTTCCCCATTTCAAGAAGGCACTGCAAAGGTTTCCTTAGATCACCACTTGCAGTCTTTCAAAAGAACATTTGAAGTGCCTTCATCTTAACACGGTATTAAGCAGCTCTCCCTTTTTATGCTGATCCCCACAAAACTAGCAGCACAGGAGGCAGTAGTGGAGATACATAAATTTGGGTAAATTGCACAAATTCAAGTCATGCAGCCCTCCCACAAACCTGGGCTACCAAAGCAGGGGGCAGGGAATGAATAAACCCACGGCCAAAGAAAAAAAAACAACGCAAACAACCAAAAAAACAAACAAACAAACAAAAAAACCAACAAAAACAATGCAAAAAAAAAAGCAACCACCAACTCCCCAAAATACCCATATGAGATAGTTTTGCATCAGGGAAAAAACTACCTCCAGGAAGGAGAAGCCTCATAAGTTTGCTACCCATCATTTCAGCTTTCTCAGAAGCTCACAAGTTTTTGTCTTCAGCAATATATATATACCATATATGAACAACTGATACAACACACAAAATTATTTCCTGCAGCTGGTGTGAAATTGAAATAAAACAGAGGCAGCAGGCAGATTATAAACTGTTCAATGGTTCAGTTGTATCAATCCCTACCTGTACTTTCAAAGAACCTTTAACCCAAAAGGACAAAATATAATCAAGTATTGGGATTTATAGTCTGGGACTTTCACACAAACAACGATAAAAAAAAAAGACATTTTTAAGAAGCCTTAAAACTGGAACCAAATTTGAACCATCTCTCAGTCTTATCTATCAATAATAAAGTAAAATGAGATAAACTACCATAGCTATCTTATAATTATCATGAACAGCAACAACTGATTTTTATTTTATTTTAAGAAGATTAATCAGCAAAACATTGAATGAAAGGTACAAAGACTAGAATGAAAGCATTCATCTATAATAACTAGGTGTAGAATTTGTTAATTATTGGAAGTAACAAATACTTGTTTTCTTTTTTCTTCATACACATTCCATATTTCTAATTTTCCATCTCCCATACTATAATTATTCAATTCACACATGCTACCAGAAGGAAATTCCTTTTTTCTGGAAGAAATAAAATATACCAAAAATACAGAGAATTAGCAATAGCAATACTTTAACTATCAAGAAAAAGGAACAACTGCCATAAATTCTGCTGTGAAACTTCAGTGGATTGAAACAGGGGAGAGAGGAAGCAAAAAAATAAAGCTGTAAACCTTGCATCTCAAACACTGAAGGTAAAAACATACAGCATGAATCACTATGGCCTACTAATACTCATATTTGTCACACAGTTCAACTCTCTTGTTCTGATTTCTACCTAGATTGAAACAGAGTTTAAGCACATTTCCAGCAGGAATAAAAAAGTTGCCTCAAGTTAGCCTATCATAAAAGTATTCCTCAACCCTTGTATAACCATCTTTCCACTTATTTTCAAGGAAGATGCACTTATCTTAGATTCAGAATACGAAGTATTCAATTCTTCATCAGTAACACAAATATACACAGCATGCTTCCAGATTTCTAATTAACCAATACCATTTTCTGGGTGCAATGTCCCCTGCACACATCAGTCTGAAATTTTCTGATATTTTTCTTTCAGAAAGCTGCTTAGTATACAACTCTAAGAGTTTAATACCAAAATGAATAGTTACCTAACCACAGCCTGCTTCCAGAAAGCATATTTAATTGGAATTTATTCTGAGTTTATGAAGTTTCTCAGTTTTTAGTGCAACATCACTAAAAATTTTCGTAACATGTAACTGACTTCCTCCCTTCCATCTTATACTTCTAAACTGTAAATTACTGCAATTAAAAATCTCTCCGTGCCTTGAGCGCACAATGAAAACAACACACAAGTATCAGCAGCAGGTACAGTATGGCAGTGAAACACAAGATGTATTTTAGACACAAAGAGAAAGACAGCTAAGGGAAAATGTCCCCAAAACAGTTTTAGAATAATGTCTCTCACTTGTTTATACTTGCTAAAAAGCTAAAAGTTGTAAAAATCACTCTTAATTAGCTAAGCTACTGATAAAAAGAAAAATAAAGTAATAGCTCTTTGTGGAAAATCCCGTCATTATGACAAATGGCTGAATAAATAGTGCTAATAGAGGCAATTAGAAAGTTACGTTGCACTAACACTACTTGAGAAAAAGAAGAAAAAGAGCAAATTTTAGGTTCTACAGCAATCCCATAATTTGAGGGGAGACTCTTCTTGCACCCACTGTATTTGACAGAAAACCCTGATGTCTGTCTAAAGAAGCTGCCAAGCAGAGCAACTAAGAACACAATAAATTCTCCTGATTCAAGCCTCACTTTTAATCAAGTTACACTGCAGAAAGCTCTTAGTTCTATACCAAAATACAATCAGCACACTCTGATGTTCGTGTAACCTAAACATTTATTACTCTCATTCGTGTTCTTGTCCACTAAGAGGGAACAACTCCATGCACAAATACTTCCAATAAATAAAATATTTTTTGGTTTATGAAAGCCGTTTCACTAAAAAAAAAGAGTGTCTATTCAATACAACTCTTCCAAAGTAAACTACATTTATCTGAGTTTTGGAATTTCCTGAACATAGCCAGGAGTCTGGTTTCAGGTAATATACTAAAGCTTAAAGCAAGCTTGGGAAAAACAAACAGATTTTACTGCTATCAACTATCTTGTGAATGCCAACATCACCTTGCACTGATCATAGCTCAAGACTCAATTCGGCATATAACCCAAACACATCAGCATAAGGGAGTTAGCCATTTTGGCAGAAACAAATTGCTACATTCACAGCCAAACTTCACTGTATTAAAAAAAAAAAAAAGAATATGGAAGCTGAAGTTGACCATTAAAACAAATAAACAAACATTTTTCTCTGCTGAGAAAGGGAGATAATCTTAATGATGGGTTAGGAAACCCAAGATTAAAATCTTTCTAATGTAACGTAGTATTATTATCTCATGTTATCTTCTCATAAAACTAAGTACTGCCTTAAAGAATTTCTTCCTCTACATCTCAAATCCAGTACACTGAAGAGATTCTTCCGATGTATTGTATTTGTTATTAATTGTCAGGTGCATACCTACACACGGAAACTTACCCAGATCAACAAAGAGTCTACAAGTAAAAACAGTTTTGATTATATAGCTGCATCCACACAAATTATTACTTTTAGGCACACAGAACACTGCTAAATTAAATAGTACTCCACAAATGCAGCCAGGTGTATCACCACAAAAGCAATAACCAGATCAAATTCAATCACAGAATCACAGGATACCAGGTTGGAAGGGATCTCAAGGAAAATCTGGTCCAGCCTTTCCCAGCAAAAGCACAGTCTAGACAAGATGGCCCAGCACCCTGTCCAGGCAAGTCTTAAAAGAGTCCAGCGTTGGGGAATCCACCACTTCCCCAAGGAGATTATTCCAATGGCTGATTGTCCTAATTGTGAAAAACTTTCCTCTTGCGTCCAATCAGAATCTTCCCCAGGGGTAACTTGTTCCTCTTACTCCGTATCTTTCCATGTGATTCTAGTAAAAAGGGAGTCTCCATCTTCTCTGCAGACACCTTTTAAATACTGGAACGTGGTGATAAGGTCTCCCCTAGGCCTTCCTTTCTCAAGGCTAAACACATCCAGCTCTCTCAGCCCTTCCCCATGTGACAGGCTTTCCAGTCCTCCAATCATCTTTGTGGCCCTTCTCTCAACCCTCTCCAGCTGTCCACATCTTTTTTGCAAAGCAGGGACCAAATTATTATTGGACAGATGCAGTATTTTATATTATTATTGATTTATACTAGATGCCTGGTTGACTTTGTTAGTCAGTGTTTGGTGCATCCTCCATTCCCCTTCCCACTCTGCCCCCAAAGAAAGGGAGCATGAGAAGAATCTAAGCAAATTTTGAAAATGCAGCCAAGATACATACTTCCATCTTCTAGTTCAGAAACACAAAAGATGCCACTATGTAAAAGATGACATCAGAGCCTTGTATAACCCTCATAACACGAGGCCCGATATTTAAATGTGTTCACTACATCAGTAGCCTTTTGTCTCTCTCGGGAACAAAGATGACAGCTGGCTAAGAGGGTACCTTACTCAAACATGAAACTGGTACATGAAACTTGCCATGACACAGGACCAGTCTGACTGGTCTGTGAGGATACCTGAGAGATACAGTCGCCATAAGCAGTATCTATTTACCTATTCTGGAAGGCCACACCATGAAAATAGGTTTTCCTGACTCCTCTCAAACAGCTCCATACATCTACTACATAGCCCTGACACAGCCTTTGTCTACAGAGTGAGAAGATGCCCACTTCATTTTCACAAATTAAAATTCTGTCCTGGCACCCAAGGGCTGAGCTTGTAATATGTCCCAGAACCATGACATCTGTACTCAGGATATTTTAAAACTGATTAGCCAAGATCATAACGGTCCAAGGATCTGTCCAATATTTAAGTGCTGTAAGTTACTGCAAAGTATTTGTCAAACTATAACATAAACAGTCACAGTGAGTACAAACTCTCAAAAACAAAAGAAAAAAAAAAAAAAGAACCAAACTGGGGAAAACTAATCTCCTACACAGAAGCTGCAAATGGAAAGCATGAGAAGCTAAGTGGCCTTTCCACAGTCCCTTTGATTTAGCAACACAATATTTTGCAATTACCAAACACAGAGCTCTCACACGAAGTAGTTAAAACAGTTTATTGTAAAAGGAGAAGGAGTTACAATAAGGAAGACAGTAACACCTATAGCGTGTAACTATGAAAGAACAGCCATGCTGGATCAGAACAAAGGTCCCTCTACGCCAGGACACTCCTCCTACAACAGTCAAAAGTGAACATCTTGGGAACAGCTCAAAAAGAGAGAAGTAAACAGCAGTATTTCCCGAAACACCCTTCCAGTCTCCAGCAAACTGACACTTCAGACACTTTCTGAGCCAGAAATGGTGCCTTTATACTTAACAACCTTTCTTTTCTGTTCATTTGTCAAGTTCCCACTTAAATTTAGTCAAATTTTTAGCATTTCTTGAAGCAAGGCAGCTTGAATGTCAATGCTTATTTACATTTTGCATGAAGAACCTGTAGCTCTCGTACTGAAAATACAATGAAGAATGAATAAAAATAACTTACTGCATAAACACTCTTATTGCTACAGAAAAACTGAAAGGGAGGAAGATAAAAAAAGGGTTTTATCACACAGAAGAGGCTTGTCTTAAAGATGATGGAATTTTAAAAGCACCACAGGAATTTATTACCATAAATTTATAAACACAGTACTTGATTATTTAAAATACAGCTTCCATAAAGAAGCTCCAGAAGCTTACCACAGCCTTGAAATGCAGGCCAGTCTGAAAATCAAGGTCATATACACTTACTCCGAGCCAGCCTTGCAGGAATCTCACACATTTACAGGCAAACACACACTCTCCTCAGGCCACTTCCATAAGGCATGAACAAGCAAGACAACACATCCTCAGTTTAGTAATGAAGCAGCTTCACACTGCACACTCAAACTCCTATCTATACAAAGCCCTAAAAACAACGACAGCAAAAACTTTGAGTCCAAACTTAAACTGCACACACAGAAATTTAGGTCAAAACCCAACTCTGTTTTTATTCAGGTTACAACATGCCCACTTTGCAGCAGACAGCAAATCTCAGGTTTTGACAATCTTCCAGCACCATCCTACATTTCCTCCACAGTTTTTCACTCCTTTGGCTCACTCTCTACCCACTCACTTTTTATGCATCACTCTTCAAACATCGATCAGACATCTTGTTCGGGGAGAAATACATTAATCCTTCATTCCTCTGCTCTATTTACACTACCAGCACTCACACCAAACAGCATTAATAAAGTGATGTCCCTCCAAGTGATTTTTTGGGGTCAAGAAGTTACTCTGCTCACACAAGCACACTGGCTGCTCTCTTGGGTAAGTACAGCAAAGAATGTCAGAGAAAGCTGCATAACTTGTCACTGACACTGCTTCCACCGCTTACGGCAGAAGCTGGTAGGTGGGGAGGAGGGATCACACTACAGAAAAAGAAGACACAGTCCCGTGATTTAGGCAATTTAATTATAACTCAGAGAACTAAACTCTATTCCTCTCTTCTACACAATGAAAAAGTCCCAAACCTTTTTCTTATCTAAGCAGATGTCACACACTGTATGTCCTTTACTCTTTGAACTTTTATTTGGAAGTAAAATCGAAGAGAACCATGTACTGAAAACAGACCACTATAAAACTGCTATATATTCTGACAGAATGGAAATGGATATAGACGTCTTGAACTGGGCACAGAAAATTAGCAAGCAGCATTCACATTGCTCCCAGACTTCACGCCTCTACGTACCAGCAGGTCTTTAGTTTGGTGTTCTGGAGGGTTTTTTTAGACTATTAAAGTTCACACTGGAGCAACTCTCAAAATAATAGAATAAAAATCACAAGAAAAATAACACCCTCCTGAATAAAAATATTTGAAGCAAGGTTCCAAATTATGTGGACTAACAATAACCCTGAAGATCCACCCATTTAGTACAGCTAACAGTACTACAAACTAAATAATAAGTCAATAAAAAGCACAGGTCCTTAGATCATGCAGTGACACATATCAGCAGTACATGCATAATGATGGAATAGTCGTCATTCTCTCACTTACAAGCAGCTACAAATCTGACTTTTTAATTCTAAAGTGTTATAGATTCTGTTTCAAAGTAGATAGTCGTCTCAGTTCTAATATGTCTCAAAGGAATAAATAAAAAAAAAAAAGCCCAAAAAATATTCATAGTCAATCAAGAAACCCTTATTTCTCTGTCTCTGGCAATCAGCAAACTGCTCATATTTGGAAGGTGAACTTGAACTCTCAACAGCAGGACCTAAGGGAGCAATAAACTAATCAGCTCAGAGTGTGGGCCTATGTAGGCTACGGGGCATCCAGTACTATGTATGAACATATAATTCATGCCATGCCTAAGCATGTAACATTTTCAATTCAAATCCTCTGATTTTGGGAAGAAAAGAGATTCATGACTCAGAAACTTGACTCACAATAAAACAAACCACGGTAAATCAATACTTAAACCAAATGATGCACAAATACTTTCAATCCAGGAGACAAATTGAGGGAAACTCTTCTTTGTCATTCATAAGTTGTTCCTTTGCAGATTAGGGCAAGAAAGTTTCTAATCAGATGCGGGAAACATTAGAATTACAACACACAGACACCAATGACCTTAATGTTTTCCGGACAGCAGTTTCCATTTAAACCAAGAAAAACGAGGCGGGGAGGCGAGGAGAGCCCAGCTCAGCCAGCACAAAACAACTATATTTTTGAAATAACTAATGTGAAGACACAGAACCAGAAAATTCCGCCGTGTAACAACAGCAACCGATCAACTCTCGGAATCAAACACAGGAGCCAAACACGATCCCCGAGCACCCACCTAAGAGCAGCACCACAGTCATGGGCACTGCAGCATGCGCTGAAGGTCAACATTTCCAGGCCCTGCTCTTACGTACTGATTTTATGTATGCTTCCCCTATCCACCTCAAATTAACGAGGCCGAAAAGCGCCCACTGAGCCGCGGTTCGCTTCAGGAATTAAAACACCGAGAACTCCGGGCCGGGGGAGGGGGGCACACGCCACGCTACGCTACGCTCCGCTCCGCACGCCTGCAACGACACAGCGGCTGCCGAGGACAGGGATGGAGGGAAGCACAGGCAGGCAGGGATCCACTGGGCCGAGGGAGCTCGCTGGGCACCAGGCCAAGCGCTAACAGCACGTTTCGTCTCCATCCCGCTCCTCTGCCCCCAGCCCAGTCCCCGCGGCCGAGCCAGGGCCAAAAGGCGCTTTCTCCCCTCGCCCTGTCCCCCGCGCCCCGGGAATCCCCCCCTTTACACCCACCCCCGCCCGAGGTACGTGTCCGTGCCTGCCCTTGGGGCAGCTCCTCACCTGCATCCCCGGCAGCCCCGCCTGCACGGGGGAGTGAGCCATGGCGGCGGCGGTGAGGGAGGCAGGGAGGGAGCCGGGTCTCCTCAGGCGGCTCCAGGGCACAGAGCTGAGCTCATCTCCACGCTCTCTCACACACAGCACCGCCGTCCTCCTCCTTCTCCTCCTCCTGGCCCTTCCCCCGGGCGAGCAGCGCCTGTGCACCGGCGGTGGGAAAGGGGCCGTCCCAAGCCCGGGCTCTCCAGGCCGCCGTCACGGATGCAAAGGCGGCAGCGGCTTCCTCATTCCTCCTCCTCCTCTTCCTCCTCCTCCTCCGGGCCGTGCCGGCGACACGATGACAAACCTGAGGCGGGAGGAGGAGGCGAAGGAGGAGGGGGAGGAGCGGCAGCGGCGGTCCCGCCTCCCCTGCGAGGGTACCTGCCCGCGCCGCCCGCCGGCATGGGCGCGGCGGGAGCCTCACACGCGGGGTGCCGGTGCCGCTCCTGCCGCCCCTCGCCCGGCACTCCGGGGAACGGCACCGCAACACCAGCGCTGCGTGCAGGCTGTGCTGTCAGGAAGCGCTTGACTTCCTGTCAGAAGCTGCAGAAGCCCCAACCCAAAATGCCAGTCGTTCTTGTCCTGTAGTTCCTAAGCGGGAGCAGAGTGGGTCAGCACTGGGGTCTCTCCCACACAGCAGAAGCTCTGCGCACATGCAAATCCCTTGAGAACTCGACAATGTTCTATTCTTTGTTACAACTGGAGTTTAACAGCTCAGTCACACAACTTCCCATGTGCCATGGAATGCCCTAAGATTCTCATCTTTTTCCTCCCCGGCACAAAAACCTAGGGAGTTTCATGAGTGTTAAAGTTACTGAAACCTGTCAGCCGGTGGGGCTGGGATCCGTAGGACAGCGCGGTTCGCTATCTTTTCAAGTGATTTTTAAAAATGAGGTGAGCACCCACTGCAGCATAAATTGCTTTTCATTAGATAATTCACTAGAGTTTGTACAAATCTCTTTACTGCAAGAAACACTTTAAAATTGAAAATGGTCTTATTGAAAAGAACTTGCACTGAAGTTTTTCCTATAGTTATGATATTCTTTGTTGTCTAATGTGAGCTGAGTTAATGCTACACAATTTTGTTTTCCTGAAACTTGTAGACACATAAATGTTCCTAGGATCTCTACCTCAATGTATTATTCAAATAAAATTAGCCAACAGCCTTATGCAGGCAAATAAGTGTGCACACACACAAGCACATTGGTTTTGTACCTGAGAAGATAAACTAAATATACCAGCCCTTGAGTACAGTGAAACAGGAAAGGATGACGGCTAGAAACTGTGTAGAAAAGTGAATCTTTGGAATTGTTTTTTTAGTTGTTCATGAAGGAGTTGATAATTTCCCCAGTGCAAGGATGGAGTTTAGATTCTGTGGGGCGTGGCTTCAGGAAATATGGCCAAGTTTCTACTGTTTACTGGTATGTAATTTTCAAAGAAATGTAAAGTCTTTTCATTTGAGTTCTACCTCAATCAAAAATAAAATACCAGGCAAGAGAATCAGTATCAAAACTTTCTATTTAGATGGTTTTCTAAAGTGTTTTTGCAACCTTCTTTAAAAAAAAAAAAAGTTTTAGTATCTCCATGGTTGCTGCACTATTTGCAATAAGTTTTTCTAGCTTGCTAGGGAGAAAATCAGTGGGCTACAAGCAAACTTTTTCCTTTGTCTCATGAATATCACTGAGCTTTTGCTACATCATATAATATTAAAAATCCTCATTGAGAAAATGTCAGTTTTACCACTGCCTACACAGTTTTATTTTTGCTGTTTTCTGTATCGTCATTACAATACAGATTTTATCAGCTGCTTTACCTTTTCTGCAGTTGCACATTCAGTGTGGAGTCAAAATAAAAAAGGTACACAAGTTTTCTCTTTTGTATTACAAAAGATATACAACTGTTATTTTCTGTCCGTGAGTATATTCTTTGCCACTTAAATAATTTTCATAAGGAACATATACTTGATTTGCTAGAGTTGATTCTGGTTTACCTTGTTAATTCCCTTTCTATGTTTAGGTTGTAGGTTCTCCAGCTCAAGGCACATAAGCACAAAAATGTTCCCATGCTGCTCTGAAGTGACTTCCACCGTGTAAGCTCCAGGCCTGGGGCCACTGTGAGGTCTTTCTGTTGCTTGTATACCATCATGGATTTATTTCATCTCAAGGTTTTGAAGTTCTGCATTATATGGTCAACAAGAATCTGTGCCTGAAAAATTATTGTTTGAGCCATGGAATAAACTCTGCGGGCAGATTTACTTGTCAAATGCAGGAAAACGAAGGAGCAGATTCAAAACTCTCAAGTCATAAACCAGATACCAGTCCAAGTTAAGTTCTAATGAAGTCAGAACGATGTATTAGAAGGTCTAATATCTTGTCAGCTTCTAAATTTTATACTGTATCTCGTATTCTGATACACTTCCAATTTCTCCCTGGACTTGTAGAAATTTTAAACAAATAGTTTTGAATGTAATTTTAAAATAAAGAATGTGTGTGTTTGCTGTTCATTTTGTAAATGCTGGTCTTTCAGTCTAAATTTCAACTCTATCTCACAGACTAAATAACAGAAGCCTTGCAAATTCTCATCTCCTTTTCTCAACTTTTTGTGGGTTTTTTTAATCTTTTCTGAGAAAAAAAATATTTTGTGTATTTTAGTCCAAAGAAAGGGTACTCTTGCAGAAATCTTTATAAAAATAGAATGATTACATGTTATGCTAGCCAGCCATCCCAATTCAATGACTGACACTTCAAAAATAAACAGTTCTTATCATTAAGACAGTTCCTTGATGTATCTTTTTGAATCCAGATGTTCCCAGCATTCAAAGATGCAATTTATTTTATGTGTCAGCTTCTCAATAACTGGCTTGCTTTCAATTTAACATGATACTTTGAATATGCAGAGATTTTCTGCCTTGCTGGTTATGTTTAAGCCATAAATTATAACATTTCAGTCTCCTTTTCAGTAAGAAAAGAGTTACAAAAGAAAAATATAATTACATAATTGTAAAGGCCGTGACTATGAACTTCTGCTTGTAAATACCTGTGAAGAAAAGACGTTTTCCTTACTGACAAAGACTGAAACTTCTCAAATGAACAATGTAAGACCAGGTGTTTTGTAAGATGAAAGGTGCACCAGAAACCCAGCTCTTTTTTAATTTATAATTGTAGAGGTATGGCACTTGCCTGTATGACACGATGAACAGCAGCTTTAACAAAACTCTTCACAAATGGACCTTTAAGAATTTAAGTGTTCCTGGGCAAGAGAGGAGGTCCTCACATGGGTCTCTAACTGATGATAAAGAGGAAAGAAGCAGACAAAACCACTTCACAGTGGGGGGTGTTACCAGTAGGCTGTCACAGGGCCAATATGGGACCCATCTTGCTCAGCATATCCATGAATTACTTAGGAAAGAGACTAAAGAAAATTGACAGTCTCATATTGCCAATCATCATGAGGAAGAAACTTAAACAAAGCCCAAGGAGTTGAAGAAAAATGTCAGAGTGAGTGACTGCTGAGTGACTTGCCAGCAGATGGGGGTTCAGCACTGAAAATGTGCTCCTTCAGCAGAGTAGAAGAATGTCAGAATATGAGTGCTATAAATATCCTTAATGTGGCCGTACAGAAAAGCAGCTTTCTGGGTAAAATTTATAAGCATGAAATAGCTAAATCAGTGAATTAAACCCCAAAGGTATAATTAATGTTCATTTCTGCACACTGAGTCATCCTGACTATGGCTTCTCTTTTCAGATCAATGCCCAGTCCTTTCGGCTTTCCTTTCTGGGGAATCTGCTCAGACAACAACTTACTCTCCCAGGAACAAGCCAAGGAAGCAGACAAGGGTAGGATGCAAGTTTATTTTTTAAAAAAGTATGTTTAGTGCTAAAAAGCACATTTCCTTGTAAATAACAAAAAATATCCGTGTTGTCCAAGACTGATATTTTCCCTGCCTTTGGTTGGGTAGTGTATACTCCACAAGATTAATTTCCAGTGTACTTCCAAACTATGCAGCAATGATACACCTGCAAAACCTTGGGGTTTTCTCTGTTTCCACCAAAAATTTAAAATTTCAGTTTTCAATTTCCATTGCAAAGGGTGTCCCTTCTACAAAGTTTGTGATTGAGCCTTTCTTCCTCTCAAGATGCCATTGGTAACCCTGCAGCTGTGTATTTCTTCCAGCAGAGGAAGCTTGTGTAGTTTCAAAAGCATGCAGCTTGCCTTCCACAGCTAGATTTGGCTGTGCATTTATGTTCTGGTTCAACAAGCCTCTTGCCAGAAAATGGTTTTGTCAATTACAGAAGTAGAGCTGGAACTTCAAACAATTACATTCTACTTTAGGTCTTGTGAATGCTGAAGGGGAAAAAAAAAATGGTTATTAAGTTATGTTCCCCAAAGAAAAAGCCAATTTTTTGCTATGTTTTTATAAAACATGCCAGTTTATACATATTTCCCCTCCTGCAGTGATGTTATTCATATCGTTTATAGAAAACTGCAGGTTTTTGAGATTCTCATTAATAGAAGAAAATTCACTTTCTTTAGCACTGAGAATCATAATGGATAAGCCAGAATGAGGCAGGAAATGGAAGAAACATCTTGAGTGTTATATGCTGTTTATTAATAACTAGCAGAATATAAGTGCCTGAAAGTATTTTAGTATTCCAGGCAGACAAAATTAGATGGAGACCTAGAGCTCATTAAGAAACATGAGACTGATTTTACTGTCCTATGCCTCTGCCCCTGAGGAGCATCATTGCATTATATCTTGCTTTTTATAAGCCTTTCTCTTAGCCCTTTGTCACACAAACCAAACATATACAAATGGAAGAAAACATACCTTCTCTATCTTCTTCTCACATTTCACATTTTATAATGGAGACATCCATTCTTATCTCAGGTTAATGTCTGTGTACACAACAGACTAGCAAAGTCTCCGGACTAAATGGATCCATTAAGTGTGACCTTTAATGGTTTTAAACTAAAATAGAGTCGATTTAGATTAGGTAGAAGGAAGAAGTTTTTTCCAATGAGGGTGATAAAACACTGGAACAGGTTGCCCAGAGAGGTGGTGGATGCCACTTCCCTGTAAACTTTAAAGGTCAGACTGGATGGGGATCTGAGCACACTGGTCTGTTTGAAGATGTCCCTGTCCCCAGCAGAGGGGTTAGACTAGATGACCTTTAAAGGTCCCTTCCATCCCAAACTATTCTGTGATTCTGTGACCCTGTAATCATGCTGAGACACTCACCCTAGACAGTCCATATCATCACAGATGTGAAATGTTTGCTTGCAGGTTACAGTTGTCCCAGCAGAAGAAGTTGCACTGTATCTCACTGATAACTGATAAATAGCAGTCTTACAACTGATTGCAGTATTTCACTATTTTAATTCAAGAATTATCCCATTTTACTCATCATTAATTTCATTATATACCAGGTGTTACCTGTAAAATCTTGTGTTGACAGAACTGTATTGTATTCATCCATTGAATAAATAAACATATGGATTCCTGCAAGTACCCGTTATCACTCTGGGGTGTTGTTACTAAATTAAAATCATCGTTATGTGATGAGTTTTTTAGAGTACAGCTTTGTGCTGTGTTTAATCCAACTTAACTGCAGTCTACTGCCAAAGTGCTGATCCCACTCTTCCTTTCTCCCAGCCCTTGGCTCCGGTCCTTGCATTAGCAATCACATGCCCGCTTGGTGATTTGGATCAGTTCACTGATCCCACAGGAAATGCATCCACATCCTGCTGGATTGGTGTCCTGTGGCAGCAGTCTCTGGGTGTCACGCAGCAGGGACACCATGCGTGAGGGAGCGAGGGCAGGAGGCCAACATCTCCCATCACTGGTAGCCCACAGTTAGCTCAGATGAGCTAGGAGGTGCAACTCCATGCAGAATGTCCTCTGTGGAGTGGGATGGTGGCTCCAGCTCTGTCATACTACAAAAGCCACCTTCTCAGCTTGCAGGAATGAATGCTCCTGCCTGTGGTTTAAGCCCAGAGCTGCGTATTCATAGCAGTCAGTCTTCACAGAGCATGTATGGAAGGAAACAGTGGAGGGATGACTTTGCTGACACTATAAATCTCTTTGCTAGGTAATCATAGACCCTCAGCCTGCAGCCTTCATGTCCCAAAATTTAACACCCAAAAAGGAAAAGACAGAAATCAGATACCCTCAAAAAGTGAGCTTGTTATTTTGGGAAGGTTTCTATTAGGAAAATAAATTACAGGCCATGAGCTGTTTTCTAGCATTTGAACCTGCCATCATCCTCACTAAGTATGTGTGGGGGACAGCTACAGCTTGTAACTGTGCCCCACAAAAATGCAGCTCATGTACCTTCCTACTCTGCCCATCATTCCCATTCCACAGTCTTCTAAAAGTAATTACCCAGTAAGTTCCTGTTGTGCTCACAATGCTCTGACACGATCCAGCCATCTTCCACCTCCTCCTGCAGACCTCTCCTCATTCACAAAAATCAGCTACAACCTCCCACTTGCACCAGACCTTTGGCAAGATCCCAGAGCCTTGTGCTCCCTTGGCATCTACAGTTGCCAGCTCGGTTTTCCTCCTATCTCTTTCATGAGAGCAGGCTTCCTGGGGATTTTGGACTGAGTATATCTCCTCTGCCAGCTGAGGCAGTAGGTACCTGTTGCTTTTAAAGAAAAGCAGATTTTGCCGTTCCACATCAGCACTACTGTTCTTCCCTGCACAGAAGCAAATTTACAGGCTGTAGGCTTCTATTTGCACTTCAGTGGAGTAGCAGAGCTGCACAGTCTTCCCATCCCACAGTCTCCTGACAGCAAAGGGATTTGCCTCAGCATCACAGCTGCAGAAAGCCAAAAATCTACTTTTTTTTTTTTCTGTTGAAGCTTAAGTGAGAAAAACACATATAAGCCCTTGAAACTGCTACCAAGAATTACCATCATGAAGAAATACAGAGATGACTCTTCTAGACACTTTGTACATAGACTTACTTGGGTTAAATGCAAATTTCTGCTACAGTCAGTGTGCAGAACTCACCTTGACATTCTGTTCTTCCTGGATGAGGTTCTAGTTTCTTATCTGAATGCTGAAATTTTGAAAGACATTTACTCTCAGTTCTGCTCATTCTGCATCTTCCACGTGGATTATATCCTGCCTCAAAGTGCGTCGTCTTCTCAAACTCCCTAGGTGCAAGTCATGACCTTCCCTACCATTCTCCTGAGAAATTCTTCAGTACCAACTCACAGGTACTGTGAATCATGTATAGGTCATTATATGTATATATATGTATGTATATATTTATTTATATTTTTATGAATATATATATATATATAAAAATCATATATATATATAAGGTGATGTGGTTATGTGCACTGATGGGCTTAGGCAAAGAATACTGATATCAGCACAAAGATTTTCATCAACTTCACTGGACTATTGACTTCTGCTGTTTGTAGGTAGTACATGGCCTTCTCAGCCTATGACACGTCTTCCTTTTCACCTGCATATAGGCTGACACTATTGTCACTGACTTATTTCCATGAGCAGTTTTCTCAAAGAATGCATTACAACCCTTTGCTAGCTTTTATTTGTATTTATGAAAGTAGAATTAAAATTTCTAACCTGTTCCTTGTTATAGCTCAAGGTTTTACTATGTGTCTTTACATCATTCTTCCAGCAAAAACACAAGACCACACAGTTTTTGTGTTCTGGCTGTTAA
>VZTH01002253.1:120210-139641 GCA_013397815.1 Aleadryas rufinucha | reverse complement strand
ACAACTTAGTTTTGACACAGAAGTTCTTTATATGTGTAGGTTGACAGATAAAGTTTCTTGCATTTTGTGTGTCTATTAACGTAGAATACCTGACAAAAAAGGTTTATTTGTTATTATCTTTATATGCCTAGGATTTAGCGTGATGATGGAGACAATATTAGTTCAGAAACCATTTGCAATTATGTCCAGGTACTTGATAGCAGGATATGACTTTAAACTGTAGAAGGAAAGAGAATTACTCCCAAATATTTTGGGGTTTCTCAAAAAAACTGGAAGCACATTATTCATAGAAATAATTATTAAGCTCTCCAACAGCGGAAAATTTGTGCTTGCTCATTTCCCTTGCATGTTATTAAGAGGACGGCTTTTTGTGGGACATCAAAAAAGGTTTTGGGGATTTCCCTTCCTGTGACAGGCCACAAGGTGCAATTCTGCACTGCCATTAAGGAGGACCCAAATGTGTTCAGTGCTTTGGGAACTGCAAGTACTGGGGAAAAACAGATTTGCACTGTGAACAAAACTCTCCTTGCCCAGTGCATTTTCTTCTCTGTGTCAAGGAGAGTTTGATAAAGAAATGCAAGGGTACAGAAAAACAGAAATACAGCTTGGCAACAAAATTTTCTGCCACTTAGATACCTTAACAGAGTAAATTTTTAAAATCTAGGTCTATTTTCTTTATAAAGTACATTACTAGTCTTAAACACACAACACTGCTGCTCCTGCAATGGACTCTTGTTTTAGGACCTCAGGGTGTGATCTGGCTAAAGACCTGAAAAATCACGTTAGAAAGAAGAGAAACAAGGGCTCCACTAGTTCAGTGCAGCAAACAATGATGAAACTGAATTTTGGAACTTTGCCACGGACATACTTCAATGATCCATGCTCAAAAAAGGATATTAAATATATATCAGATATTTATAAAAATCCACAGAAAGCTTCTGCTCTATCATTTTTTTTTTTCCAGGCACAAAATGCTTATCATAAACCTTGCCTTCCATGACATCTAACATTTTCTTCTTGACATTTTAAAATCAGAATTGATAACAGCAGGCATGCTGGGAATTAACCGTACCAAGGATCTAAAGGAGGCATTATAGAAAAGTGTGGTATGGTATAAGGATGTTGTTACCCAGCCTTGCTATGCTGCTAAGATTGTGGCAAACAACATCTCACCCTAAACACAGAGACACTTCTTTCAGATAAATTATGCAAATTTAATTTTAATTTTAGCTGCATTTCTCTTGTGATTGCCTGGTCGAGCAGATCCTTGAAGCAGAATCCTTCTAAATAAGTGCACTGTTGCTAAATGCATTTGCTACAGCAGAAGTCTGAAATTAATAAAAAATTAATCTTCTTCAGATTCCTACTGACTTAGAGTTACTGCCTCTGGGAAGAGCTACAGAAGAGCCTGGGGTTTGTGCCCTCAATCAAAGACCGGGATAATGGAGAGTGAAGAAAGAGCCATTGACTCTTGAAAGAATCAGTATCATCTTTAGGATGGAAGTACCAAGCCTCAGTGATTGACTTTGCAACCAGTTTATTCGTAGACATGCATGGTGGAGCTTTCAGGCTGCTGTTTTCCAAAGGTTGTGTTGATATCACAATGTTTCCATCAGTTTACTTGTAGAATTAAAGCCCTGGGAAACACAAAACTGAGGTAGAGATGAAAGCCGAGGCATTAAGTTTCTTTTAGGATTATCAATACAGTTTGGAATCTCCTTAATGGACTCAAAATATTTATCAAGCCATGTAATCTGAGGTTGCACTATTCACAAAGGAATTACCTCCCTGAGATAAATGCAGATGATACATAGAAAAGCCACATTTTTGTTCAGGCTAATAAAAAAATGATATGCTTAAATAATTGAGAAAATTTTCTCATAATGGAATGCAACAAAAGAATGTGGCTGATTATATCTCAAATTCCAGTGGGAAAACTGCCAAGAAGGTCTTTAAGAGCAATACATTTACTGACCATTCCATTTGTGTAACAGGAATGAAACTCCAGATGAGCATCTGGGTTTTCAGTTCAGGGTGGACACAAAATGAGAAAACTCCACCCATTCATAATGCAGGACTGAGGAACAGAAAGGCATTGTGGAGTTGTGAGAGTGAAATATCTCAAAAGTTTTGACATCTCTAATTCAGGTCTCTTCTTTACTCAGTGAACAGGGAAGTCACCCAAGGCTAGTCTCTAAGTAAGATGAATCTGGAGACTACCCAACACTTAAAAGACTTAAAACTAATTTTTAGACTGGTAAATTTAGGTTAGCTTAATCCTAATCTATGATAACAATTGTTTTTTCCTCCACTGGAAAAAAGCTAATTGTTTCTACCTCTAATNAAACTGCCAAGAAGGTCTTTAAGAGCAATACATTTACTGACCATTCCATTTGTGTAACAGGAATGAAACTCCAGATGAGCATCTGGGTTTTCAGTTCAGGGTGGACACAAAATGAGAAAACTCCACCCATTCATAATGCAGGACTGAGGAACAGAAAGGCATTGTGGAGTTGTGAGAGTGAAATATCTCAAAAGTTTTGACATCTCTAATTCAGGTCTCTTCTTTACTCAGTGAACAGGGAAGTCACCCAAGGCTAGTCTCTAAGTAAGATGAATCTGGAGACTACCCAACACTTAAAAGACTTAAAACTAATTTTTAGACTGGTAAATTTAGGTTAGCTTAATCCTAATCTATGATAACAATTGTTTTTTCCTCCACTGGAAAAAAGCTAATTGTTTCTACCTCTAATTCTCTCTCTTCATCCATGAAGTAGAAAAAGAAAGAAGGAGCATCTAGATATCTGAAGACTGCCTCCCACATACAAAAATAATTTGGCAGAGTGGAGTTTTGGCGGCTTTTGTGACATTTAGTCTGAGTCACTGTGTGGCCAACAAGAACAGAACAATACTTTCAAAAGGCAATTTACTTGAGATAGGGGTCTAAGATTGGAAAACAGAAAGGTGCCTCTTGCTCTCTGTTGGCTATTGAGAGTCTCTAGACCCCTATATTGTGTAGATAGGTATCATTTGAACATCTGAAGATAGCTGAGAGGAATCTAAATTCTTTATGTAGTTTATTAGTGATTTTTGTTATTGCTGTGATAGGCTCTGGGATCCTGTTCTGGGAATTTTAGAAGATGATGTAGAAATAAGAATGAACAGGAGCTTTTCCTCCTAGATATTGGATGACTGGATACAAAATAAAAGAGGGGTAGAGATAAATAGAGATAGTAAATGGAGAAAATAAAAACAAAATAGGTTTGACCTATTTATAAGACAATATCCACAGACTAGATCTAGCTTACTGCACTGAAATATTTTGTAGGCATCAAAACTAAGAAAATCCAGAAGTAACTGCAAATGTTTATTGATCACCTTCCCATAACAAAATTAAAGGTGAAAATGTACCAATTAGCAGATGAAAGTCATCACCAGGTGCTGAAGGAGTCATGGACAGAATCTGAAGAGTGAGTGAAAGATGAATGTCAGGGGACAAAGAGGGGCTCTACGTACCTGAAAAAAAGGAAACAAGTAGCTTATGACTGATGAGATGGAGCTGGCATGAAAATTTTAAGAAAGACAAGGAATTGTATTCATATTTGCCATGCCAGGCATAAAGAGTCACTGTAAATGCCTGAGACTAAAAGGGATTTGATGGAGAAATAAGGTTTATATAATCAGCCAGTTTGCAGATGATACAAACCTGAAAGGAGGGGCTCATACACCTGGTGGTTGTGCTGCCATTCAGAGGGACCTCCACAGGCTGGAGAAATGATCTTTCAAAGTCCCTTCCAACCTGAGATGCTCTGTGAGTCTATGAAAATAAACTATAGGAACAACTTACGAAGTGGCATGACAGAATATTCACAGAAACATTATCGGGGGATAGGTTGTTGTTCTGAATCATTCTCTTGGGTTTACAGGCAGCTCTTACACTTGAGTGGGGAGGTGATTCACAAAGTCTCAGTGTATATTAGGCAGAGAGATGACTGACAAGCATAATAGGACATAGCCCTTACCTTATGATCCATTGCTCACTGATCACCTGCACAGAACCTTTTCATTAGCAATGGCTATAATGATCATGCTAATAACACTTGTTTTCTCATACAGCAATTAGAGGTTCCCACTGCAATTTGTCAAACTGTCATATCTGTCAACAAGTAAAATAAGACAAGTCTCACTTTGCTCCTCTCCAGCGTAAACAACATAAAAATCACACAACCTTAGAACAGTTTTGGTTGCACAGGAACTCTGAAGCTCATCTGGTCCAACACCACGTTCAACCTCAAGTCTGTGTTGTAAAAGAGTCGATCTCTGCCTTCTCCCTTTCCAACACAGTAGCTCTTCGCTGGGTCTACTCCATTTTGTTAATGCCTGTCTTGTACTGGGGACTCTAAAACTGGACACAGCAGTCCCAACACCATTTCAGAATTGCTGAAAAGTGAGTTTAATCACTATTTTCAGTACGTGCACTATGCAGTGGCTAAAGTGCAGTTTGTGGTTCATGAAGACTCTTGTGCAGCTTTTCATAGAATCGTTTAGGTTGGAAAAGACTTCTCAGATCATCCCTGCCCATGGTGGGAGGGTTGGAAGCAAATGATCTCTAAGGTCCTTTCCGACCTAAACCATTCTATGATCAAGTCCAACACCTAAAGTATCTTTGTAGAGCTGCTCCCCAGACAGTTGGTGTCTCTCAATTGTTTGCTTTCAGGTCTTTTCTGTCAAATTACATCTCCAGCTTTTTGAGGTTAATCTGAATTATTTTTATCCAGCATATGGACTCCTCCCTGCAGTTCGGTGTCAACCCCAAACTTGCTGGCTGTGTGTTCCTCTCCACATAATTACAAACCATCAAACCACCCCACTGCCATCGTGTCTGGCAGAGCCAAAGTGCTGCTTTCCCAGGTGTGGAAAAGCAAAGGCCTGTTCTGAAGGCACAAGAGGGACTCAGGGAGGAGCTGAGTGACTATGAGGAGTGGAGATCTGAATTTAAATAGAAAAATGGCAACATGTAATATGAAAGCAGACAATGACGGCTTCTCTGGTCAGGAATTAGTGGAGATTGAATGTGGACAGAAGCAGTCAGTGCACACAGAAATGCCCTTCTGACCCAGCAGTGTTCCCATCCATCCCATCTCACCCCATGTACCTGGAAATGCCAAAACAAATACATCTTTTAATGTTAGTGCACATGGCAAACTTTTAATCTTTATCCAGTTTTCAAATATAAATTACAGAAATATCCTTGTTTCCTTCTTTGGCTTTTACACTCCAGGACCAACGTAAGGAGGCCACGGCGTGAACAGGAACTTGGCCCAAGACTTTTTAAATCCCATGGAAAAATCAATGGATGAGATTCCATCTTGGTTACGTCAGTCTGCAGACATTGCTAAATAATAATAATAATAATAATAATAATAAACTCAGTAGCCAGCTGAGTTTATTTGCATTGCTGGAGATTAGGATCAAATGTTACTACAACTGGATGTGTCAATCATTAGCAGAGAGAGTTGTACCCGGTGTTCCCATTGACTGCAAATTTCATATTTAAGGCGTAATACATCCAAAAATCGTTTCAGAGAGTTCCATCTCTTCCAGTACAAGAAGAGGAAATTAAAATGGAACACAAGCAAACAACCTCCTTTTTGGATGAATTTGTGCTTGAAAAATGCGCTGTTCTACATGGGCACTACCTGAATGTTTTAATACCTGTGACGTTGAATCACCTTGTCCTATCAGGAAACAAGAGAGCTATAAATCACCCTCCAGTGAAGAATTCCAGCCAATTCCACAACTACCTGAAAAAGCACAGAAGAAACTTCTGATCTTCCTGGAAACAGAAGGTAGGATTTGCCTTGATGTTTTGGCTTAAAGTATTGTGATTTTTTCATGTATTAAAATACCACCTATCATCAGAAGGCTTCTTGAAAAATTTAGGGCAGTCACAGTAGAGGATTTTATTCAGTGAAAAATAAGGATTATTTAGGCAATAGTGTAACACAAGCTAAAACAAAAAGGTAGAGAAAATGGATGAACAATCAAAAATACAAGAAAAGCCACCTGTGTCAAGAAAGCAGCATCTTAGTAAATTATATATACATAGAGAAAGGGAGGACAGTAAAACACATTGAATGGGATATTTATTCAGCTCAGTAAGTTCTATTGGTTCATGTTTCTATCACCACCTATTTTCAGATTGGGGAAATTACCACTTTGTTTAATTTACTCCTCTTCTGCAAAGTGGCTGCTAAGTAGGACTTTGCGCAACAATGCTCTACAAGTACAATGACAGAGACATTGTTCTATTTCAGGTCTTTTTCAAGGATAAAAAATAATGGGCAGGTGGGTTTTTTTTGTAATGGATATTCAATTAAATGAAAAATTTAAGATACACCTTTTTTTTTTCTTTTTCTTTTTTAAGAAGGAGAGATGGGAAAAACATATTCACATGAGTTTGCCAAACTCATACAAACTAGGGATGCTAAAGCACCATCTTTCAGTGGCAGATCCTGGTATACAGATGGATTTGCAGGAAAGTCAGTAAGACTTGGCACATGTCCTGATTTATGTTTGATTGAGGGGGAACAGGGGAGGGGGAGAGAGAGACTGATTTTAGGACCAGTGCCTAGAAATTAATGCAGAGCAATTAAATTTACATCTCATAAACTGTAAGCATTTGGTTGAAATCAGTGGGATTGCCAAAAGTATGTTAATATCTTGGAGCAGGAAACCCACTGGGTCTTAAAAAGCATTCCAATGGCATTTTGAAACTTGTATCATGTATTAAATTACCAATTATATTTAATTGTAAGTTAATTCATAGAAAATATTACAGTGAATGAATACTTTGACCATGTCTTTAAGTTAGCTTCTTCAGCTTGGTTTGCAAAATAGAAAGCTTCACAATTTCAGTAAAGAGTTATTTTTCCTTTAAAATGTGTTTTATGTGGAAAAAGGGTTGTTTTCTATTTGCATCTCATCATATTTTGCACTCAAAAGGCATATTTTTGCTTGCAACTTGAGTACAGCTAAAAATAACCCCCACTTCTATTTACTTTCTGGGTAGAAATTAAGTGAAAAGCATATTTTTTTTCATTATATTGGGAGTATAAACTTTTGTTGCTAAACACCTAGGTCAGATAAAGTACAAAGTTTTGGACTGGCTCTGAGAAATAAGCACTAGAAAAATTTATAAGAAAGAAATCCTGTGCTTCTAAAGCACTTCAAGGAGGCACAGGTGATGTCAAAATTAAAGCAAGGGACATAAAGCAATACTAAGAACAGGAGATCAGTGACTTATTCTGTTAAATACCAGTATGGTTTCCCCTGGATCAACTAGATCTTCCCTCAACTCCAAGTGCTTGGAATAAGCCACTCTATTTTGAAGGCTGTGAGAGTTTAATTGGACAGATGTGACCAGTCTTTCCAGTTTTTTGGCCTCTGAGCTGCAGCTGCCCATGGTCACCGTCCATGGGCTTTGTTGTTTAGCAGAGCTGGAGCAGCATCCCTGCCTAAGGCTGGGCACTGTGGGTCACCCCCAGTGCAAGGCAAGAGGCTGGTGGGGAACAGGGGCCTTGCTGTCCCACCTGGAAAAGGATAGTTTTTCCTAACCATGTGTTCTCTTCAAGTACCAGTGTTCTCCAGAGCACCTCGTGTTTTGTATAAACTGATTGCCTCGAGGTAAAGGGGCTTTGCTGAATATGAAAGGATCAGCAAACCCTACTGGCCTCTCCCCAAGAATAATTTAAAACTAAAACCAGCAGCCCCTCAAAACCAAACAAGTTAAGCTAATAATATACCTCTGTGATAACATGCCCATAAATTCCCTCAGAGTGGGAGGCTGGGAAAATTGCCAGAACAAGTAAATTCCACTCTAGTCACCTGCTGGCCTGCCCGAGGTAGCTGAGCAGAAACAAGCTGAATGTAACTCGTGTGACTGATTGCAGATACCTGAACTTTGCAGTGACCTCCTGGCTCGCTGGGGTGGTGCTTTGAGCCTCCCAGGCAAGTGGAGTCCAGGATCTGGTGGATGCTTCTTCAATTAGAATCAGATATTTGTACAATAACCTGAGCTGGAGATGACCCACAAGGATCATCAAAGTCCTACTCCTGGCCCTGCATAAGAAACACCGAGAATCACAAAGTTAGAGAAGGCCCTAATTTCTGTTGTCATTCCTCATTATCTGTAATGTAATCAAGAGTTGTCTTAAAACAGATAAAAACAAAAACTTCCTGAAACAAGCCTTTCCCAGTTCTGTCCTAGCTATCATCCAAGATTTCACAGTGCTGGTCATCAAGTTTTTAACGGGTTTTGAATCCTGACTCCTACACCCGAGTGCAGAGATCACATGGACTCGGTGTCTAATTCCCCTTTCAACCAAAGCACTCCAGTCAGAGCAGGCAATGGGGAGTAGGGGAATTTTCAGACTAGCCTAGATGTAGAAACAAGCTAGGAACAGCATCCCATCCCATTCCAGAGTTTGGAAATGAGAAATAGCAAAGGGCAGCAAAAATACCTGTGAATAGCTGTGGAGCTGCTCCACCAGGGTTACAGCAGGAAATATGAGATGTAAAAAGCAGTTGATTTATAGAAATTTGGAAATGAAGAGGGGGAATTAATTTTATTATTTTAGTTCTAAAAATATATAAGGAAGGAGGGAAGGAAGGAATGAAGGAAGGAGGGAAGGAAGGAAGGAAGGAAAAGGAAGAGAAAGAAAGAGAAAGAGAAAGAAAGAGAAAGAAAGAGAAAGAAAGAGAAAGAAAGAGAAAGCAAGCAAGCAAGCAAGCAACTTGATCAAAAGCCAGCAAACACACAGGAGAAGGATGTATTTTGTATTCAGAGAAATTAAAGCTCTGTAAAAAATAAATTAATTCCTCATTCTCACCTTTTCAGAGATGATTCTGCCAGTGGTGTTCCTGTGTCTCACAACTGTGCTGCCTCCATCCACTGGACAGGTAGAATACACGTTTCTTAGAAAATTTGGGTGGGCCCTGAGGCACTTGTTGGCTGACTGAATATGGCTTTTCCTATGCACACCAAACATATGCAGAAAGAGTCTGATGAGATATTTAGGATCTGGAAGGCATTTATCCTTGAAGTATTAGATATCTAGAATATGGAAAGCATTTATCCTTGAAGTCTGCTTCATTTCAAAGCAGTCATCTGGTTCTATATTTGCATTAAAAGCATCTAAAGATTCAGCATTACTTGTGAGTTGGGTCAGAGATAACTGTATTTTCCAGAAGTTTCCATACACAGATCCAGTGATCTGGACCTGCCAAAGATCCATCACTCTTCCCATTTATTCCATACAGGTTTACAGATATCATTTTTCTACCCCTCTGCCTTTCTCATCCTATATGTCCCGAGGTATTGCCTCTCCCTCTGCTCACAGTCCCATCCGCTCAGCCTGTATCCCCAATTTCCCTCAAACAGTTAAATTAACACCCTGAATGCACACACAGAGTGGCTCCTCTCAACCCATACTTAGCCTGAAATGTGTAGTTTGCTACTTCTGCTTCAGAAACAAAGAATGTGACCAATGGCATGAGTCCATTTCCCCCTAATTCTTCAATTTCTCCTCTCCATGCTGCAGTCTAGACTAGCTGAGAATGGATGTAAAGAGGAATTCACATTTCTGTTTTTTAATTAGACAACACATGAAAAGCTTGAAAAATTTTATCAGTTATGATGGAATTGGGAGAAAATCTATGTCATGATAGTTATAGACGTTTTCTGTTCAGTGGGATGTCCTGATGAAGCACCACAAGAGGCTTGTGATTATCCTGTGATTAAACAACAGATTTCTTCAACAGAAAAACATTGATAGGAATGTTTAAAATACAGCAGAAGAGAAACACATCATAAACACAATTCATGCATTCAGATGATTTTTAGATCCTCCTTCTGCAACACCTCTTTAGGAAATTATGATAATAGTAAATAAGTCTGATTCTGTTGCCTAAATGTAGGAGTCTACAGGCACTGAGGCATTCCAGAATAGCTCAGTCCTCCACAGCGGGTTGGAAGATACAATACAGGAATCAGTGTTGTTACTGCTAAACTCTACACTATGGAACCACTGAAATGCTGCTCCACATGGAAGCACCCCTAGAGACACTTAGGAGACAAACCAGAGTCCTTCCTCCCTCACAAGGTCAATATTAGCATTTTGGTACTTTAAAATTTTAATATTTCCTACACAAGATGCAGGATTTAGTTACATTCAAATAAAACAGAAATACATTTTCTTTTGATTTAGGAACCTGAAGCTCTCAGTGCTCTGTCAAGTAGCAGAGCAGAGCAGCAAAAGCTGATTGTTGACAGACATAATGCCCTCAGGAGAAGAGTGAAACCAACTGCCAGCAACATGATGAAGATGGTAAGTTGTGTGCTCTGAATCTATTTTTGATGAGTAGTGGACTCTATGAGAGATACAAGACTGTATGCAGGGTCACATTCTTTTGTTTAGCCACAGATTCCATATCCAGACCTTTCCTAAGGATTGTGCACAGCCAGCACGAAGAGAAACATAAGGCTAGGCAGGTGGAGGAAAAAGCCTGGAAAATTTTGTGGTGTATGAACAATATTTCTTTCTTTTGAAAGAAAATTAAGAAAAGAAAGATACATAGCATTATTATTTTCTTTCAGATACATCTTCATCAGGCTTCACAGTTTCTATTTCCTGGCTGCACAGTAACTTGGCTCCTACCTACATCTCCCCTCAAAAAAATGAGATGAAAAGTATTTTGCATTTGACTTTTTTCTTATTTTAAATTCAATGTCTAAATGTTGCTCCTTCATGAGGGGTTATTCATAGGTATGTGACAGATATTTTCTTTTTTCGTGAAGGAATGGTGTCCTCGAGCTGCAGAGAATGCCCAAAACTGGGCCAGTCAATGTACTTTAAGGCACAGTCCTCCTAATCAGAGGAGAACCAGTAAGTGAAGCATGAGTGGGACTGAACCACATCACACATGTTATTGATGTGACCAGTCTGGGGTTTTGCTTGTTAGGGGGAAATGAGAAGCAATTTATATTCCATTTTGATTTTTTTGGTCATGAGACAAAGGGAAATTTCTAGGTAGAAATCTGCCGGGTGAGTGAGAAAAGTTCAATTCCATTTCTCAACAAAAACTTCATCAGTTTTACATAGGTATATTCCATTTCCTACAGTAGATGAAAAAACAAATCACAGTGATAAAGCATATCCTTCTAAAATATCCATCAGAAAGAAGAGAATCTAGACCCACTTAAGGGCAGAGACCAGTTTGCATGTGCTGGTTCAAAATGTCTGGAAAGAAAGAGGCAAAGGGTGAAGGTGTAAAACTGGCTGGTGGTGCTGAGCACAGTTTCTCAGACCAAATTTCTAAATCCCCCAGCAAACTGCAACCTAGAACTGTCTTTGAGGTTCAGATTAACACTCCAGCCAGTCACTGGATATTGAAGTTACAGCTGCACCATGTTAACAGCCCAGTGTGCTGCTGACTGACTTCTAACCACACCATATCTAAGACGTGGACAGTCCTGTCCATATTTTTTCCTAAAATCCAAATCCTCTGTTTTCTGCCAGGGTGAATCCCATTTAAGGACTAAAGCAGCGGGGTTGGACCTGAATACAAACACTGGGTGAAGGCAGTGTAGACACTTCCTTGTGTACCAGGAGTAAAATTTGGATTATTGGGATTTTCCCAAAATTACTGGGCTGTGACTTGAGTAGTGGCTATGTTGGCAACTTCCAAACAGCAAAATTACAGTCATGAACCTGTGGTGCACCTGTGCAGGTGTTCCTACAGTCATGCAGAAGATCTGCCCACAACCAACCTCCAGTCACACAGGCCATGCTTCAGTATTTACAAAGGGTGATGTCATTTAACTGGAGAAAAACAACACCCTGCTGCCCCATTTAGGATGAGAATTTCTATGGAAATGATCCCAACATTTGCTGGTTTGTTTTTGGTTTTGGGGTTTTTTTTCTCATAGATGTATTCTTTATGCATTTCTCAGCACCATTCTCTTTTCAGACGTACCATGTGGTGAAAATCTCTTCATGTCCTCTGCCCCGTTGTCATGGTCAGATGTTCTTCAGTCCTGGTACAATGAGGAGAAAAATTTCAAATATGGAACTGGAGCAAAAACAGAAGGTGCTATGTTTGGCCATTACACTCAGGTAGATGTATTTTTTTAATATATATTTATATTCCAGGCTGAACAAATAAATGTTAGCTAAGCAAGTTTTACCCCCTCATCTTTAAAGGAAATAAATACAATGGAGACATGAGAGTTATTCTGACAAAACAAGATGAAAACTTTTCAAAGTAACAGAATTAGAATGAAAATAATAGGCAAAGCAACAAAATTAAAATTAAAATAATAGGCTAAGTGTCTTTAGGAGTAAAGATACTGGTATTTCAAGACTTCAGGAAGAAACAACTTACTTGTTTAACATCTGAAAATTGCCCAGAGGCTAGAAAAACAGGGTTATTAAAGTATTACCAAGGAAATATAAATAGGTTTGTTGCAGTCCACAAAGCTTTTTTGACTCAGAGGAGTTGGACAATTGCTTATCCTAAACTTCTATGGTACCTGCACAAAACACAGGATACAAAATTTTACATCATCATGCCTACATCAACAGTTTCCTTTGAATGAAGACATAAATACAAAATCAAAGGTTTTTTATACATGTGTTTTAAATTATTATTGTTATACCCCCAATATCCTTTTGTTGAATAGGGGTGAAAGCAGGTTTTCATATTTTACTACACAGGGTAAATAAAGTGACAACGTCACTGCAAACATTTCTGTGATGCATATTGTATTTAAATGATTTTCAAATGTACGTTTTCCATACTCCCATGATTTTTATTTTTATACCTACAGATGGTTTGGCACAATTCTTATAAAATTGGATGTGGTTTAGCCTTCTGCAGCAACACTACGTACAGTTACTTTTACGTCTGCCAGTACTGCCCCGTGTACGTATTGATTCTGATTTTGGTACTTATTACATTATCAAAATTAGTCAGGAGTTGGTGAAATTTGTAGCAGGGCACATCACCAATAGCTGAGAAACAGGTTTGAAGACTGTATTAGGAATATGAAAAGACAGAAACATACTCATCAAAAGAGCTGTCAAACAAGCAAAAGCATAAAATACATAAACAATGTTTTTCAGATTAAGTGTCCCTTGCCTAAAAATCCTAATTTTCGTGCCAGTTAATTAGAAATAAATATTTTCCACATTCTACTTAAAATCTTGGTTCAAAAAGGTAGATCAGTATGTGTGTTACAGTAAAGACTATAATTAATACCAAAAAACTTTAATGGGAATGTTAGGGTAAAGTGATGATTTCAAATACTGCCTAAAATTAATTTGCACATCCACAATATCTTGTTGTGGGATGACCTTGACTGACCACCAATAGCTCACCAGTCTCTCTGACTCTTCTCCTCAACAGGACAGGGGAATTAAAAAATATTATAAAAAGTTCATGGATCAAGATAAGGGCAGGGGAGTTCACTCACCATTTACTGTCCTGGAAAAAAGAGACTCACCTTGGGAAAATTAACTTAATTTATTGTTAATTAAATCAGACTAGGATAATAAGAAGTAAAACCGAATCTAAAGCACCTTCTTCCAGCCCCTACCTTCTTCCCAAGCTCAACTTGACTCCTGATTTCCTTTACCTCCTCCCCCTCTGCAGCACAATAGGATGGGACTGGGGGCTCTGGTCAGTTCATCACATGCCACCTCTGCCTCTCCTCCCTCCTCATGCTCTTCCCCACATCCAGTGTGGTGTCCCTCACACTGGATGGAGACAGTCCTCCACATACTTCAATGTGGGTCCTTTCCACAGGCTGCAGTTCTTCCTAAACTGCTCCATCATGGATCCCTTCCATGTGATGCAATCCTTCAGGAATGGATTCCTGCAGTGTGTGCCCCTGCAGGGTCACAGGTCCTGTCAGGAGCCTGATCCAGCGAGGCCTCCCACAGGGATCACAGCCTCCTTCAGGCATTGTCCTGCTCCAGTGTGGGGTCCTGCATGGGTTGCAGGTGGATCTCTGCATCCCCATGGATGTCCATGGGCTGCAGGGGCAACGCTGCCTCTCCATGGGCTGCACCAGGGAATCCCAGCTCTGGTGCCTGAAGCGCCTGCTGCCCCTCCTTCTGCACTGACCTGGGTGTCTGCAGAGTTATTTCTTTCACTTATTCTCACTCCTTTTGATGCCATGACGATTTTTGCCTTTTTTTTCATACCCCTTTTATATACCTTTTTTATAGCCTCTTGTATTCTTGATGTTTTTAGCCTACATTCTTGGACTTAATATTTTGTTAAGCTAAAGAGACTAAACATCTCAGAAGCCTCAGACACCAAGGTCTTCTCTGGAACACATTTTGTAAACTAAGATAGGCCTGTCCAGCGGGGGAAAGTTCCTCGGGGAGGGGGGTTCACTCAGCCTCTCATTGGGGAACCTTTGATAGATATGCTAACTGGCAAGGCCTATAATGTTATACCTGAAATATTGTGGGTGCACCAAGGATCCTTAAAATAAATACTGAGGTAAAACCCCTTTTTCCCTTCTAACCGTGTTTAGCTCTTGGTTTTAAGACCAAAGATAAGCATCACTTTCTTCTGGTTGCTGTTGCACAGCAGTACTTACCCTTCCTTGAATGTGTTATCACAGAGCCACTATCACCATCACACAGGTCCGACCTGGAGCTGGCCAACACTGGCCCTGCCCGGAATAGAGACAGCCTCTGGTGTCTTCTCACAAAAGCCATCCCTGCAAATTCCTCCCTCTCTCTTCCCATTGCCAAAACGTTCCCAAATAAACCCAACATATGTAAAAATTCATTGACATATAACCGAAGACCGAGTGTAAATGTAACAATAAGTTATATAAGTAACTGAGTGTAAATGTAAACATCTTTATAATTAAGTTTTCCTCTCATATATGGTATAAGTTTTCCTCTCATATATGGTGTGGTGACTTCATAGCTTATGTTGGTAACATTGATGTTTCAGGGGAAACATTATAAGTTCAATGAAGACACCCTACGAGGAAGGAGAGCCCTGTGGGGATTGCCCGAATTCTTGTGAGGATGGATTATGCAGTGAGTTCTAAGCGTTTTAATTGTGACCTGGGTAAAGTTGATGCTTAAAAACCCCTTAAACAACAATTAATTTACACATATTGATTTTTAAAAAAATTATTTGCTTAAATACTAGGCCAAAAGCACTATTAGAGACTCACGTTTCACCATGCTGGCTGCTTTACCTATGTGAGATAATATTATTCCATGTCCAGGAGAGATGAATCTCATCCTTGAACCTAGGAAATTCCAGGGAAGGAGGGGGCATCTTAACCTTTTTATTTCTTCTTCATCCTTTGAACAAAAGTGTCAGATCAAATGGAAGTAGCAACACACTTGATAAGAGCAAGTGGCAAACCTGAGTTTTTAGAATTCTAATAGGAAATAAAAACATAGGGCTGAGTCTCACAATGCAAGATTTATTTCTTATCATCTGTTATGGAATTAACCAAATTCTCATCACAGGCTGTAGCATAAAGAAAGAAAGATTTAAAACACCTTTATGGATAAGTGAGAAATCTCCTTGAGAGAGCCACGTGTTTTGTGTGTGTGGTCAAAGGGTTTGGATACTGCTGGGGAGTAAATGGCAACAGAGAGGAAAATATTAGAGAGAAAATAATGTTGATGAAAAATTATTCTGAAAGGACATCCTGTGGGTTTTCACTTCCCACTCATGATTTATTTTGTGTTTCAAATTGTTTTTAGCCAACCCTTGAAAGTTTGAAGATGCCTTTTTCCACCACTCCTGGCAAAGTGTCCAGCATGTACCAGAGCTTCATCAAGTCCACTGCCCTGCTCCTGCCAATGCAAAACTGAAATAAAATAATAGGCTCAACTTTTGCCTTCCTGGACATCCATTTCCTTAATGAATTCTTCCACAAACACTGATTCCATCCTGCCTCTCCCACACATGGAGAAGGACTGACTTCAGTCCAATGACTCACGCAAGAAAAGTCTGCAGCATGATGTATATATTCTATTTATGTAATGGTCCAGAACATGGTAGAGATCTTAATTTAAATTTGTTGTTTGGTTGGCAGATATATTTAATTATTAGCTTTTCTCGTCTTTCTTTTCCCAAAATGTTATCTAATAAACGTTTTTAAAGTTCTGTGGTTCCATATGTTTATTATGTTCTTGGCATAGATGGATAGTGCTTGGTCATGTAACTACTTTTAACTTGATTGAAATTTTAAACTATTGTACTGTTAACAGGACCAGAAGATAAACAGGATTGCTTGAAACATGTAATTCTTAAAAGAAATTAGGAGAGCAGAGCAGTTTGCTCTAGATCTATTCTGGTTTAGAATCTGTTGCTGACATATGTTCTACTGTAAAATGCTCAGTCGTGAAAAAACACAAAAAATACCTCCAAAAATAAACCCCATGTAGTTAAATTAAATTAACAATCGTGATTATAGTGCAAGATTGCACTTAAATGCAGGTAACCAAACCTGCCTTGTAATGAAAAAGTACTTGTCCGAGAAAAGGGCTTAATTAACAATAACAGATAGTTAAAAGGGGGAAGGTCCCAGCATTTGGAAACTGTTTTTAATACCAAGTAGAGATGTCTTCCAAAATGCTTTTTTTAATATCTTCTTTTGCTGTATCAGTCATTAAATAACTCATTTTTCATTGACCAATTCATCATAATTTTCATTCTTATTACCGTGAAATAAAATTCATTGACTTTGTAACTTTATTAGCACCAGGTCCTGAAGGAAGCCTAAATATTTAGCAGCATAAGCAGAAATAGGTCATGTGAGAAGATTTCCCAGGCAAAAACAGAAGTCAGGCAAGCAACCTTCCATCAGATTCCCTTTCAGAGAGAAATAACAATTAGCATAAATAACCTGCAGTCCTCACTCTGTGACGTTTGGGAAGCAGATGTTCTTCTGTGCAGTTAATGATGGGGCTAAATATTTCAGTCTCACCTTACAAAGGTTTCACATTCCAGTCCTCTTTTAGTAAGGAAGCTGCTGTCATAATTAAGATTTCAAGTCCTAGAGTCCTTGGTACAGAATGATTTCATCACACATTTCTGACTCATTCGTTCCAGTGGCATTTCTTCGAGTGTGAAAGATGACTATTAAGTTAAAAGTTCAATTTCACAACTCAAAGTGCCTATGGTTTGGGTTGGTTTTTTTCCTTGTTCATCTCCACCACTTGTGCCTTCCATGACACACTGCCCTCTCAGCTGGAGATGCCTGAGCATAGGTGTGAGTGCTGGAACATGACGTACTACACTCTGAAATAATTACCACAGGTCCAAGTCAGAATGATTATATTGCAATAGTTAATCCAGTGTTGTTATCAATAAGGAAGTGGGCAGAACCATTACCCTCACTCCTGAAAGAGTCCTTTACCATGAATAATGGGCCAAGAAATCATAGAATCATTAAGGTAGTAAAAGACCACAAAGATCATTGAGTCTAACCATTTACCTATCACTGCCAGGCGCATCACTAAACCATGTCCCTAAGAATTAGAGCTGTATATTTCTTGAACACTTCCAGGGGTGGTGATTCCACCACTTCCCTGAGCAGCCTTTTCCAATGCTTGATAACCTCTTCTGCCAAGAAATTTTGTGACAATATCCAATCTAAACCTCCCCTGGAACAACTTGAAGCCGTTTCCCCTTGTCCTATTGTTTGCTACGCAGGAGAAGAGACCGACCCCCACATGGCTAAAACCTCTTTATAGGGAGTTGTAAAGAGTGAGAAGGTGCCCTCTGAGCCTCCTTTTCTCCAATCTGAGCCCCCCCTCCATCTCCCTCAGACACTTCTCATCAGACTTGTGCTCCAGACCCTTCCCCAAATCCATTGTCCTTCTTGGATATGCTCCAGACTCTCAATGTCTTTCTTGTGATTTCTATTCCCTTCCACTACAACCCAAACCAAAAGAACTTATTTCTCAGTCACTCATAAGAGGAAAGAAGTAGTGTAATGAGGTAAAAATCAACATCACACATCTGATACAGGGAATAAAGGTCAATAAACCAAATTTAGATCTCCAGGAAGATAATGGAACAATTTTTTTACTTGTCATTTTGCAACTAGTAGAGTATTAAATGTCAGCATGGATCTTTCATGAACTGATCTTGCCAAAATAAACTCCTCAGTGAGTCACTCAGATGAGAGGATCTTGTGATGGCTTTAGTAACAAACTCAAGAGGTGTGGTCCAGATGAAAGTACTAAGCCATGGCACATCCATGAAGCTGAACACACACATTGGTGATGCTCCTGTGCTGGGGGCAGAGACAGAAACCTCTGGCACCTCAGGGTCCTGGTGGGTGACAAGATGTCCATAAGCCAGGAGTGTGCCCTGTGGGCAAGGAGACCCGATGAGGCACATCTGGAGTGCTGTGTCCAGTTCTGGGCTCCTCAGGACAAGACTGACATGGAGCTCCTGGAGTGGGTCCAGTGCTGGGTGGCAAGGATGATGCGGGGACTGGAGCATCTCCCTGATGAGGAAGGTCTGAGGGAGCTGGGGCTGTTCAGCCTGGAGAGGAGACACAGCTGAGAGGGGCCCTCATCCCTGTGTGTCCCTGTCTGCAGGGAGGGCTCAGGGCAGGGACCAGGCTCTGCTCCAGGGGCCCAGCAATGGCACAGGAGGAACGGGCAGGGACTGATGCCCAGCAAGTTCCACCTCAACAGAACTTCTGTAGAAGAACTTCTTTCCTGTGCAGTGCCTGAGCACTGAACAGATTGTCCAGAGAGGGTGCGGAGTCTTCCTCAGTGGAGATAATCCAGAACTGTCTGGAATCACAATCCTGTGTCCTGGGCTCTGGGATGACCACTGCTTTACGTGAGGCCCAGCTACTGATGTTTCTAGAGCATGAGAAATATTTAGTGACTGACCATCATATCAAAGGGCCATGTTGCAATCAGGCAGTGATGGTAAAAGATTTAACGGCCATTAAAATACACACTTCCTAACACATTGCAAGGCAGTTTGCCTTGTCCCTGATAGCTCCTGTGGGCACTGGGATCCCCACAGAAGAGCACACATTCCTCCTAGCACATCCTGCTCCTGCTTCCTTCCGCCTTTCAAGAGGAAACCCTTGATACCCTCCCTACCTTTAGCAAGGATCCAGAGCAAACGAGGAGATGCCATGGGAGGGCTTGTGGAAAGGGATTATTTCTCATTCCTTTTTCTCACCTACTCCTGATGGAGCTCCTTGCAGAGAACTGTCTGCTCTGGGACAGAGCCTGACTTATGTCCCATATGAAGGAGCTCTTGGTTCACTCTGATAAAAGTACATGATGATGGGATAGGATAGGATAGGATAGGATAGGATAGGATAGGATAGGATAGGATAGGATA
>VZTH01002253.1:0-120099 GCA_013397815.1 Aleadryas rufinucha | reverse complement strand
GCAGGGACTGATGCCCAGCAAGTTCCACCTCAACAGAACTTCTGTAGAAGAACTTCTTTCCTGTGCAGTGCCTGAGCACTGAACAGATTGTCCAGAGAGGGTGCGGAGTCTTCCTCACTGGAGATACTCCAGAACTGTCTGGAATCACAATCCTGTGTCCTGGGCTCTGGGATGACCACTGCTTTACGTGAGGCCCAGCTACTGATGTTTCTAGAGCATGAGAAATATTTAGTGACTGACCATGATATCAAAGGGCCATGTTGCAATCAGGCAGTGATGGTAAAAGATTTAACGGCCATTAAAATACACACTTCCTAACACATTGCAAGGCAGTTTGCCTTGTCCCTGGTAGCTCCTGTGGGCACTGGGATCCCCACAGAAGAGCACACATTCCTCCTAGCACATCCTGTTCCTGCTTCCTTCTGCCTTTCAAGAGGAAACCCTTGATACCCTCCCTACCTTTAGCAAGGATCCAGAGCAAACAAGGAGATGCCATGGGAGGGCTTGTGGAAAGGGATTATTTCTCATTCCTTTTTCTCACCTACTCCTGATGGAGCTCCTTGCAGAGAACTGTCTGCTCTGGGACAGAGCCTGACTTATGTCCCATATGAAGGAGCTCTTGGTTCACTCTGATAAAAGTACATGATATGATAGGATAGGATAGGATAGGATAGGATAGGATAGGATAGGATAGGATAGGATAGGATAGGATAGGATAGGATAGGATAGGATAGGATAAATTCAGTTAAAAGGGACCTACCTTGTCCCTCTGCCTGACCAAAGATTAGTTTGGAATAAGTTCTTTAACTGCAAGAATCGTCTCACTTGTGCAATGGTTTAAGAGCGGCATGGTGATGTGGACAGTTCATCCAAGGCAGTGTCCTGTCTCTTCCCATCACAAAGAGAATATCCCTTAATGGCAGTTGGAAAAATCTTGTCGCAGACAGAACGGAGTTTTTTCTTTCTCCAGATTTGATGTCCAACAGTCATGACATCCTTTCAATGTCAGCAAGAGTTAATGCTGAAACAGAAACTTTAATGTCATTTTGAAAATCAATCATTAATTATGAAGCTTGTGGATATTCCTATTCCTATTGCAGCCCTCTGAGAGCTGTGAGATGGGTGGATGGATTTTACACCTCTCCCATATTGTAAACCTTGATTCACTTTTATTTTTTTGGTTTAAAGAGATGTTTTTGAAACCTGAAGAGGAAAAGCATGCAGTATACTCCTAATGTGTGCCTAGAGCCTGGAGCAGTTTGATGCTTTGAAGTGTTACAATGATGTTTCAATGGAGAGGATGGAAAAATTTTGAGAATCCCTCCTAAAATCATGGACTGCAATTCACTTAAACTCTCCTGGTTGCACGAGGCAACAGAACTTTCTAAAATTAAAAAAATAAAAAAAAGATATTGTGTGTGCTTTAAAATAACATTTGTTCTCTGGGAAAGGGAGTTGAAAGGAGCAAAGTGTGTGTTCTTCTGAATAAAATAAACAAACTTTAAGTAAATTACAATGCATTCCAAAGATGGCAAGACCTATAGTAACTTCCTAATTATTTATGATGGTGTTTTTATTATCTGCTACCTACTATGTTGTATCTAGTTCCAGACTGCCTACAGTCTGCATCAGCCAGGTCACTATTCTGCAAAAGCAAAGACATCATAAAAATACAGTGTACTTTATAATGACCTTGAAAAAAAATGGGACTGTTGCACTTGAAATATTAATCATCAGAGCAGAAAGGTGCTGCCCTTTCTACTTGTATGGAGATAATCCTTACTGATTTTCTTTGCAACAGTTAGCCACAGATAAGCTTTTTACATAAGTGTTAAACAACAACAATAACAACAAAGAAATGAAAATTTTACTAATGTAAAAGAAATGATCATTGTAATATGTTAAAAAACCCCTCTTACTCTCAGCCTAAACTGTCAGGGACTGCCCATTTATTACTCCTACTGGGCCATTTTCAGATCCATTTCCTGACTTTATGTCAGTATCCATCTGCTCTGCTGCATCATATTGCTGAACAGGTAAGAAAGACAAAATTTAAAGAAAACAGAAATAATCTACAGATAGTTTTACGTTTGTATTTTATCATTTTATCATTTTGTAGCTGGAAAAGAAAATATCAGGTCTATACTCAGGAGATGCATGTTGAGATCATAGAGGGGCCTGAGAACATCTGTGCCTCAGCTGATACAACAAATGCTCCAGAACCTGGTGCTTTGCACCCTGAAATCCAGCTGTGGCACCCACAATCCTCTGTTTGGTACCCAGGCTGCCCACACTGTGACTTACATGAGAGGGAAGTGTCTCCAAATTAGATGTTAATTGCAACAAACGACTGAGCAAGAAGTGACCTATTTCAATTTAATAAGAATCAAGGTTTTAATCCTCCCACTCCCTCCATGCTGGGGTATACACAAGGGTTAAAGATTTCCCTTGGCATGGCAGAGTGCTATCAGAGGCAGTTAGGACCACACATTTGGATTCAAGCAGCTGTATTTCTCCCTGAGCTGTCTGTAGGGATCCTTTTATCTCAGTCTCAGCCTGTCCACAAACCAGCACTCACTGTAATATATTCATAAAAATCCTCTTACTTTCTCAGCATAAAGTGTCAGGCACTGCCCATTTATAACTCTGTCTATAATATGCTTGTTCATAGTTTGCTGGGGTTATCACTTAGTATCAAAAAATTGCAGTCAATTTTCCCATAAGTTTTGCTGTTAATGCTGTTCTGGCCTCACCATGGAAGTGAAGTTACCTGATGTGAGTTACACAGGTCAGAAGAGGAAGATCATCCCCACTGCCACCAATACATTTCCTCCTTACTGAATTGATCTCACTTCCTAACCTGGCAGAAAATTATCCACAGCCTGGCTGGTACTGAGACAGTCAGCCACAGAAAGGAATAACTCAGGACAATTCAGGATAAGAGGAAATGTTGTCAAGTTGTGCCAGGGTAGGTTTAGATTAAATATTGGGAAAAATTTCTTCACTGAAAGGGTGGCCAGGCATTGGAACAGACTGCCCAGGGAAATGGTGGGTTCAAAAAATTGTGAAGATATAGTGCTTAGGGCCATGGTTTGGTGTTGAACATGGAGCTCCCAGGATTGGGTGCAGCCTCAGGATTAGGGACAGACTTTGAGTCTTCAGTCACACAAGACTCACACCATTACCACCAGTACTAAGATGCTACATTTCCCTAATCCACCCCTTTTCTCCCTCCTCACCAAATCCATGCCTAGTTGTGATAAGAAGTAACCAAGGCAGTTTTAGCTGTCTTTAACAAAAGTGTTCTGGTCCCTGATTAACTCTTGCTGACATAAACCAGGACACTAACCCAGCAGAAATATATTCCTCTGGTTAATTTTGTCTTAGAGGGCGTAACTCCTCTCTAATCACAGCATCAAAGCTAAAAGCAGGACCTTAAGCAACTGGATGTGTTTGACTTGCCTATACCCTGTAGCTGCTGGAATTAAACACATTCACAGAAAGACACAACAGCTCCTGAGGTATGGGGAGCAGCTAAACAAGATTGTGTTTCTGGTTTAAACATGCCTTAAGATCTGCTGCAGCAACACTCAAACAAAATAGAAAAGAGGTCAAAAGAAACACTCGTTAGATGAAACCCCTCTACAGAGCTACAGCTCAGATTTTAGTGCCAGGGGAATACATTTCAGAGTCTGTCATGTGTTTATCTCCCATCTTATCAGAGGATGGTGTCAAAAGAAATGATAAGTAAAAGATAAGCTACTTTGAGACTGACAAGACCATGTTGTCTAGGTTGCCTGAACAGCGACACAGCAACATGTTAACCAGCATCGTTAGCAAAATCAGGGACGGGAATTGCACGTCTGATGGCACTTGTGAGGAGCAGCCACCATCTAATGAGTGCCACGGGTCCGTGGTTAGCACCGTGTACTGCCGGCTACATCTGTGAAACAAGGTGGAGATAAAAGATAAGGAATAATAAAGTGGGATGTCATTAATCAGCTTCCACAGAAGGAGCGTATCAGTAGATAGCATTTAATAATGCATCGCCCCAAGCAGCTCGGTGTCTGAGCCTGATCTCATCCTCTGCACAAAGCATCTCCCCTGAGCCCCCGCTGTCTTTGTTCACTTCATGAACTGCAGCAGCAGAGCTGCTTTGCTGGCAGTGGGTGGGAGCAAGAGGCTCATCCTGCCAGGAGGTGATACACAATGCATAGGTTGCCTTTCTGCTCAATTTAAGGAAATGACAGCAAATAACAAGGCTGTTTAGGCTAGACCATAACTGCCAGCCAGCCCACCCATAACCAGTTAAAATGAAACAAGATTGTACAGGTTTAGCACTGAAGACCCTGGTTAGCCAAGATGGACCACACAGCCTCTGGGTTCAACCAAATCAATTGAGTTTGACCATGAAAACCTCAGGAATATCAATATGAATGAGTGTATCAGCTCAGTTCTAGGGAAGTAGCAGTCACGTTTCAAAGACAAAACAGCCATTGTGCAGCATGCCTGAATATTCCAGAAATACAGAATACACATGATGTGTGCACTGTTGTCCCGCCTCATGCCCAGGAAACATGTCAACAACCGCAGAGCACACTACAAACAGCCCTGAGATCCAGGCAGGAACGGGAGATGTGTGTACACACGTGTGCATGAGGTAGTTATGAGTAACTAAGTAGATGAAGAATTGGAGAAGTGTGATTTTGCATTGCTTCTCACTGAAGAAATGCAGCACATTTTAATCATTCCTACAGATCCTGTGGACACACCATCAGACAGGCTCCAAAGGTAACACACTGATGAGAAGATGAGAAGGTGAATCCTGTGTCTATTGCAGTCTAACACCTTCCCTGTGTATTTCAGAGGATACCTACGTATTCTTGGTCCCTCACCAATAGCATTCTACAGTAGGACGAGGAAATGCTTTCTCCATGGCATGGCCTGAATCTGTTCTTAAGTTCAGGCCTCTTTTTAGATCTTGCTCTGAAACCTTTCCATCCATTCCTTTCATCGTGTCTGTAGTGACAGGTTCAACAGAGCCAGAACACAGGTCTGAGCACTGAAAAGGTTTTCTGTGCCTTTATAATCTTAGACCTTGACTCTATTTTGGCTTAGACCAAATAGCACTGCCTTCCAGAAAAGCCTTGGCATGTTTGACAGGTTAATAAAGCCAAGGGCCCTTCAGCATCCTGAGAGACATGGTTCAAGAGGCAGAGTTCAGCTCTACTGACCAGAGCCAAACCAGTGGCCTTTAGACCCAAAACGTTATCACAGACAAATTGTACCATTTGTATCCTTACAGCTCTTCCCCAAACAATTGCTTTCCTCAACTTTACCCTGAAAGAGACATAGAATAGTGACTGACTTCACTCATACAATGCTTTTTTAAAAAATAGTGATGTCAAGGCAGTCAATTACCTTATCTGCTCATCCAGCCTGTCTCAGACATCTCCTGTAAGAAGAAAAGGTGAAATACAGACCTGAAATACCATTTCAGGTATATTCCATTACCTCTAAAGGCAACATAAGGAGAATGGCTTTGAAGTAGAGCCCTGGTGATATGAATCCCTCTCCAGCAGTCTGGATCATGCTCTGGCAGGGACAGGTCTTCCTCCTCATCATCATCTGCAGGTTCAAGAGACCTGTAGCTATAGTGAGGTTGGTTTTGATGACAGCAGGTCTGGCTGGGGTGGAGCTGGAAGGTGAGGGATCTGCAGAGAAAAAAGGTTCTGGATCAAAAGCCAGGAAGTGAGTAGTGGAGACACTGTCAGGGAATTAAACACTGACACATTTTCTGCAGTGGGTCAAAAGAAAAAGTTTAAGAAGTACATTAAGATAAGTAATCATGAAACACTCCAGAGAAGTGAAGTGACTGGTCCCATTAGATGAACCAGTTTCCCCATATTCAAATCCTGAAGGCACAGGGGTCATCTGCTACATCACACATTCACAGAAGATCCATATTCCTTATCTCCCTTTGATTACATTAGGAATGATGGATTTGGCCAGAGCAGACAGTGGCTGAAGCATTTGCTGGAGCACAGGGGAGAGGTGTCACCACATAACCAGGCAGCCGTAGTCACCTTCACACAGCCACAGAAAGCAGAGCTGTAACCTGCTGGGAAAAGAAAACAACAACTCTGACAGAAAAAAAAACGTGCCAAAGGTGTCCATAGCAAAAATACAAGTGAGAAGAAAGGACTGAAAAAATGACACATGCTTATACCTGTGTTAGCTCAGCCTGGCTCTCCCCTGAGTTGTCTCATCTGGGTGCAGTTTAACAGAGATGTTTCCTTGGAGCAGAGCTGAGTGTGACAGTCTGATTTCAGGGTATTCCTTCTCTCTGATTTAAGAGGAAGGGCAAAGTATTTACCTGATCAGCTTATGAGTAGCTGTGAGAATCTGTCACTTTTGATATGGTGCCAGAACATGTAAACTGCTCAGTGCATCATAATTCCAATCTCTGCTGACTCTGTTAATATATATTTTGGTCAAATTACCAGAAAATCTAATTTCCCCTTTAAACTGCTTTTTCCAACTATTGCAGTAACTAAAGAATGAACCTGACTTTAATAAATCTTTAGGAAGCAATTCAGACTTGAGAGTGCCTGTTAAGAAATGTGGTTTACTCTTGTATGCACAAATAAAACAAACTTCTAATTTTCTGAAGCATTTTTCTTCAGAGCCTTGGCTTTTTTTATTTTTCCTCCCAAAATAATGATTTCTCTTCTATCATCAAGAAACGAAGTGCCTGGATTTCCTTCATTCAAGTATATCACCTAATTACTGAAAATAATTTGAAAAACAAGTAAAAAAAGATAAAAAAAGAGTTAAAAAGTCGTGTAATCTACAATAGAAAGATATACACACACATATGGGGATACACATACAATATAGGTCTCTGACAGAGACACAGTCCAGCTAAAATAACAGATTCTTCAGTTTCTACAGATTTGACTGCAGATAGTTCTTTTGCATTATATATTGATGTAAAATGCTCAGTATCAAAACTACACAATCAACCCAAGCTGCATCAGCTGTTGAAATGATTTAATTTTTATAACAATGTGTATTTTTATGAAAGAAGGCAAAACCGCAGGACGTGCGTGGGATGGAATATTCCATTGAAAATGCTGAAATCTGGTACCAACTCTGGTGACACAGGTGGCCTTGTTTCTCCTCAGGAGGAAGACACAGATCCCTTAATTAAGTTCAGACACTGTGGGTATGAACTGGTTATTTATTTTATGTACATCAGCCTGTCACATGTGGAGTTCTGAAGCCTGGCTGTGCCCCATCAGGTGGCAGTGGAGGGTCCCAGATGATGGACAGTGCTGGCAGATGTGCAACAAGGTCATTCTGCTCCTGCATTTCCCCCTTTGCCCTGTCACAGCTGGAATTGTACTGGACACACAAAACTGCTCAGTCTTGTTCAGAACTTGCCTTCATTGAAAATATAGGAGTGCCCTCTGGTGGAAAACTGAGCAGTTGAAGCTCCAGTGTCACTAAAATAACCATTTTTCCTCAAATGCAAATATCAATTTGTTGCTCGTAAACCAAAAGGTCAGGTCAGCTTTTAGTTACATCACTGGATGTTTCAAGATTGGTCATTTTGTGCTTTATCATCCTGCAAGGAAGTCTTCAGAGCCCTGAGGCTCCAGGTTGTCAAACCAGGGGCAGTGGTTTGGTGAAAATATCAGAGAATCATAGAATGGTTTGGATTAGAAGAGGCTTTAAAGATCATCTGGTTCCAACTTCCTGCCATGGGCAGGGACACCTTCCACTATTCCAGGTTGCTCCAAGTCCCATCTAACCTGGTCTTGGACACTTCCAGGGATGGAACAGCCACAGCTTCTCTGGGCAGCCGGTGCCAGCTTTGAGTTTTCCTCTGAGAATGAGTGTAATCCCATTGTTCTGCAATCTGGAGCTCCATCCAGATGTGTGCCAGGGCTTGGCTGCCTGTGTTCCTGATATCCGTGGCTCAAGCACTCACACTTCACTCCTGCTACTGGGAAGGAGCAGATGGAAAGTTTGCAGAGGGTCAACAAAGCAAAAACAGAGAAATTAAGTACTGTTGAGATATGTGTATTAGTAGGTCAATGATTTAAAAAGGCAAACAACATCGAAAGGTAAAAAGGGAAAAAAAAAATTTAAAAAGCCTTGAAATTGGCTTGGGAGGTAATTGGGAATCACCAGGTTTTTGGGTGAGCTATCAGAGCCATCTGTGTTCACAGAGCTGGTGGAAATTGGTATCACAGCAGTGCTGAAGGAAAGAAAGACAAAGAGAGAAAGAAAAAAAGAAAGAGAAAGAAAGAGAAAGAAAGAAAGAGAAAGAAACAGAGAGAGAGAGAAAGAAAAAGAAAGACAGAAAGACAGAAAGAAAGAAAGAAAGAAAGAAAGAAAGAAAGAAAGAAAGAAAGAAAGAAAGAAAGAAAGATTTAGAAAGGAAAATCAAGGAAAGCAGTAGTAATTTGCTAATTAACTCAGGCTCTCAGATGTTCTTTTAAGGTAAATATACCTTAACTGGATTTTTTGATAACCTGAACAGAGCTTGTGATTTGTTGCTTGGCACTAAAAGTATCCTTGGAGAAGATGAAAAAATGCCCTGCTTGTACAATACAGAATATTAAAGGAAAATTACTTTGGCAAACAGCAGGTTTCCTGGTAAACACTCTCTGGCTCTGTGGGAGTGGTACTTCACTGAACCAAGGTGTTTGCTTTGCACAGAGCAAAGGACAAGCAAGAAAAAGGTCTGTGAGACTGAAATCTGCAGGTCTGTAATATAAGAACGTCACAATGTAAAAACTTTTTTATATTTCTCTCCTAAAGACGCACAGAAATGGGGATAATCCAGGCAGTGAAATTAAAACCCCTACTCCTACAGAGGGGAAATGCAATAAATGTCCATGCAAATGATTTTCACAACAACAGAACAGTGGGATGACAGAGGGGCAGTCAAGGATGATGAAATTCACCACCAATACTTAAAGAACAAATTGAACAAATCTTTGAACCATGATCAACGTTCAAGGCAAGGCTGGATGAGGCCCTGAGCAACCTGTTCTAGTGGGTCTCATCTCTGCCTATTGGAACTACATGATCTTTAAGGTCCCTTGCAATTCTGTGATTCTGTGATTCTAGCAACCAATTTCATGAAGATAATCATCACACAAAAGTCATTTAGAGAATTGGGAAGATGGATACGGACTGTCTGCCTAAAAAAGGGAACTAAAGGAGCACTTGAATCACTGACCTCGTCTGATCCAGGGAAAAATTCCAAATTGAATTATTGAAAAAGCAATGCATAAATCCCTGGAAGCTGTGCTGATGGCAAAACACATCTAATATTTCAAAATTCCATCAAGCAAGCTTGTGAGAGGAAGAGGCCTCATGGTCAAAGTCCTTAAAAGGAAACTTTTATATTTGCCTTTATGTACCCAAAGCAAAAATGTGACACAAGTTGCTCTGCTGCTCTGGTATGCAAACTGCTGGCACAAAAAAATAAGAACCTGCTTGTTTTCAACTGGAAGAATCAAGGCTAAAGTAAGATAATTATGTCAAGTGGCCAGGTATGGTAAAGTAAACACAATCAGTATGACCTGGAAAATGGCAGGGCTGCTTTGGGCTGCAATGGCTCTCACATTTACTGTGTCAGTAATACCACATACAGACAAGATTGCCATGGGAACGCTCAGAAATGTCATGGTTTGGATGCACTAGCAGCAAAACTAGGTTCAAAGGGAAAAATGGAATTAGGAAAGGACTGCTTATTTGAGAGGAGTTTGAGAGGAGATAATGGGGTGAAAGGGAAGGGAAAATATGGGCTCAAACTCAGAAAAAAGGGAAATGAAGAATAGAATCAAAAAACAATAGGAAATGAAGGACATCGACAGACATCAGTGGCAGCTGAGGGCCACCCACTGTAAAACCCAATGTACTTTTCATCAGGTCAATGTCTGGGTGAATGGAATAGAACTGGGTCACGGTATTTATATAATTGTAATTTGATAGTGGATCTAGATGTCAATTTACATTTCAGAGATATAATAGCTTCATGGTTGCACACAAATGCCTGCATAGCAGTCAACTAACATGCATAGAGACATAGAATTGCTGAATCACAGAATGGTTTGGGCTGGAAAGGACCTGAAAGATCATTTTGTTCCAGCTTCCTGCCATGGGCAGGGACACCTTCCACTATCCCAGGTTGCTCCAAGCCCTGTCCAGCCTTGCCTTGGACACTTCCAGGGTTGGGGCAGCCACAGCCTCTCTGGGCAACCTGTGCCAGGGCCTCACCACCCTCTGAGTAAAGAATGTCTTCCTAACATTTAACCTAACCCTGCCCTCAGGCAGTTTGAATCATGACCTCTTGTTCTGTCACTCTATGCCTTTGCCAAAAGTCCCTCTCCAGCTCTCTTGGAGCCCCTTTAGGTGCTGAGAGGTGCTCTAAGGTCTCCCTGGAGCCTTTTCTTCTCCAGACTGAACAATCCCAGTTCTCTCAGCCTTTCACATTCCCCTAAGCACTTAGTTCAGTGTGAGTCCACAACTTCCTGACATTCCCCAGGGTATCCTGCCAGGGCTCCAGCTAATACCTGGTAAGGCACAAGTCTTCCATGTGCACTTTGCAATATCCTTAGCACTGCAAGAGTGTCTTGGACATCTTGTTTTGCATGAGATGATGCAAAGTGCCTCCTTACAGGCTGCTGCTTTTAGACATAGGTCTCCACTAACCTTGATCTCCCTCCTTCTGATGGGATAACTAACTTAGATGTAGAAACCTACATTTCAGATACCCTCTTTTAGTTAAACAACTGTATAATTCAACTGTATTTTATGACTTATCTCAAAAGAGTCAATTCATTGATTTATGAAAAACTACATGTATTTGCTTTTCCCTGACTTGACCACAGAAAAGCACTAACCCAAGCACGTGTACTGAGATATCATTGATAGTCGTGTGGACAGTTGGATATTTTCCAACAGCAGAAAACTGTAAAAGCTGTGTATTGGTTTCAATCAGGAAATATTTTTTCCTTATCAATCATTTTTCCGTGGTTCATTACAGAACAGTGTGTTCTAGGCTCATCTTTCTGGACTGTGGGTACATTTTCTGTCACATCACATCTCTCTAAAGGGAAAAATATTGCAGGATGCAGAAACCAGGAATCTATGTCTGCCTTTTCAGCTCTTTTTCTCAGGAGCTTTTCCAGCAAATAAGTACTCTCTTGCCTTTTTCCCGATCCAGCCGTATAGTTCCTCCATGTCAGGCTGTGGAAAGGCTCAGCTTCAGTGAGGTGTGTAGAAAGTCACCTCAGTCAAGATATGCTTTGAATGGGTGTTTAAAATACCCCGTGGTTATGTAGCTTCACACCCACAATTTTGAAAAGATTTCACAGTAGAAGGCCCCGCATTGTCAACACTGCTAAATTACAGAAAATCTTTTTCCAGCAAGTACATGTAGGAAACAAAGAGGTATACATGAAAAACTTCAGTTTGTGTAGCCTGTTTTTCTCAAACAAGAATGTCTGAAGTCATTAACCATGTAAACTGAAGTCAACCCCTATAAAACCTGTTTTATCCATGAGTAAAAAATGCCTCCAGATGATCACTACATTTGAGATACCTGTGATAGTTTGAGTCTACTCAACTATTGCTTTGTGTCTTTCACTGTTAGAGAGAAAAGGGTGTGTTTCTCACTTCCTTTAAAAACCAGTAAAATTAATAAATTAATAAATCACCTATATCAAAAGTCAGTTTGGATTCTAAGAAGTCATTATGGTTTGTTTGCTCTGTTTCCTGTTGGCCAGGCTCATTTTAAATAAGGGATTTGTTCTAAAGGATCAGCTGGGCTTTTGTTTGGTTACACCTGGCTCTCACAGAGGAAAACCTATATGAAAAAAATAGTGCTGTTCTAATGGTCTCCATGCAGAATTATTCTCTGTTCACATTCTGTGTATGCTTCCACACTGTTGTTATAATTCACTTACAACAGGCATTGGTTTATTTGGTTTATGGGAGAAATATGATTGAAGGGATGTAACTTATCTCTCTCATCAACCTGTCTCTGACATTTTGTCTTATGTCAATCTAACATTTTAAATGTATTAGATATGTTGCTTCCTAAAGGTGACTTCAGAAGTGTGTTTTATCTATTTACAAGAAAAAGTCGAGCTCAAATACAGGTGCTTTCACTAATGAGTTATTCCAGGAGATGGGATGAGTTTTACCCCAGATTTCTTTTCTGGAGCCAGATTCTTGATGTCCCATAGCAGAGATTTAGAAAATGTTACTAATGACTTACTAGATCTAAAGTGAAGCTGAAGTGACAATCCCTATATTGTTCTTAAAAAAGAGCAATTATGCATTTTTACACTGCTCAGCTTTGCCACATTTCAGCAAAGATTGAAAAGAGCACGAGCATGGGCGTGTATTGAACTTTGATACGAGAAGTGTACGACTGTAGTGATTGGATCATTTACTAATCCATTTTGGGCTTCATGAAAATGGCTTTCACACTCATATGCAAAATTCCTTCTGCAATTTTGTATGTTAGACTTTTAAAGCCTTCTAGAGTAGTAGTACTAGGGAAGAATGAAGTTTATCACCTAAGGAAACCATGAAATCTCCTTGCTGTACACTTTCTAGAAACATATAGAAAAACATCTCTGAGGAACAGCCTGTTTTTTTACAGATCACTTTCTGAGAGCACAAGAGAAGGACTAGGCCTCTAAAAGTTTCTGGATAACATATTTTTTTTAATTATTCCATTATACTGTACTTACCTACAGTTACTGTTGGTTCATTTAGGTTTTTTGTTTATTTTCCTTGGTGATGAATACACAGGCAAAGGTTTCAAGTTTCAAAGTATCACAAAAGGAGACTTACTGCAATCATAGAATCATAGAATGGTTTGGATTGGAACGGACCTTAAATAACATCCATTCCCAACCCCCCTGCCATGGGCAGGGACACCTTCCACTAGACCAGGTTGCTCCAAGCCCTGTCCAACCTGGCCTTGAGCACTTCCAGGGATGGAGCAGCCACAGCTTCTCCTCACACTGCCAGCTTCCACATCTGCTTTTGGAGCTCACCCGTAGGCAATGGTCCCTGAAATGTCTCCTTTGAAAGCGAATTTCAACCCTTAAAGACTGCATCTGTGCCACAGAGGGCAGAGAGCTGACCAGCACATCTCCTTGGACTGAAAGGTGATGGAGTGGAGCCATGGTGAGGAGCTTGGCTTGCTGAAGATCAAAGGCACACATGGAATGCTGCATTTTCCTGAGAGGCGTGCATTTCCTCTACCTGCTCTTCACCCTGGTTGAACACACGCCTCTTCCAGTTCAAAACCAATGATGTGGGGTTAAAAGAGTGCTGCCATCACAATTTTCTATTTGCAAGCCCAGCCTCTCAACCCTGGTGGTCCAACAGCCTTTGAAGGGACTCCTAACTTCTGCATTTCCATGCCTGGCCTTTGCCTGGGCTGGCTCTTTTGGAAGGGAATCTACCTGCCTCTGACAGCATCTGTTGGATTGATTGACTCTGTTGCTTCTCTCCCTAATAATAACAATATGGAGTGGAAGGTGAGTTGGGTCGTGTGGAAGAAATCAATAATGTTCCTTTTTGCCAAACAAAGTCAGGTCTGCAAGGTGTTCTGTACAGCCAAGGAAAAGACCTATGCAAAGTTCTGAACCACACAGAACTGTTTGGAATCTAAAGCCCTACCTTAGCTGTCATTAGCTACAGTGGAAATAAAGAATTGAAGAAACTGGATTTTTGTCTTCATTGCTTGAGATCGAATCAGATTCCTGTAGTTGAGGTTTACACAAGGGCAGTAGGAGAACTTCCACAGTCAAATCCTTCAAGCTGATCTTTTTTTAAGAACTTTTTTATCTTTAAAAATATGAATACATTTGCAGAACCCCATGAAATGAATTCTTCATTTATTTTTTTAATTAAATTACCTCACCCCTTCAGGTTATCCATATGAGGAAGCAGGAATTGCTATGCTAAATTGTTCTTTGTACCATGGTTCCGGATGTCAGTTTTATTAATCTTTTATTTCTTCCCAATTATTTCAACCACAAACCATGAATTGCAGCATATTTGACAGTCATCCTTTAGAGAACAAATGGTTTTCACTATTCAAACAGGTGGGGCACGCTTTAAAGAAATACTCACAGTAGCATAATTTCATTTTAACAGCACAAATAAAACTCAGGTGACTGTGGTGAATTAATGAAAATTGCTGAGTATGGTGGATGGGGTAAAAGAATGGAAGCACCTCCAAGGACATTGGGAATCTGGAGCTGCAAGACTGCCTCCCCTCTGCCTCAATAGAAATGCAGTCTTAATAGCTATGGTAGGTGTCTTATGAGGCTTTCTGATGGTGATAACCCTGGTCTCATCAAGATTGTTACAAGCACTTCAGATAAAAAGGTACCCTTGCCCTTATCTCAGAACATGGAAGGATATGGGAGACCTTATCAGAGGCAACTTCCCGTGAGTGCTGCCCGCTATACAAACAAAGAACAAAGGCAGCTGTGTTTTCCAACACAGGGATTATAGTACAGTGTTAAAATGCTGGCAACAGCCGATGGCTGCAGGAGTTCTGCAGAAATATGGAAACAGTGAGACAATATTGACTCGCAGTGTGGGCAGCAGCCTCGAGCCAGCGTGGTGAAAAGGGTGCTCAGTGTGCAACACATCTCAGCAAAGATGAGGAAGGGAACCAAAAAAGGAATAAGGGGATGTGCAGAAGCTTTATGCCTTCTGATAGCCAACAGACTGCATGGAAGGAAGCAAGAAAGGTTGTGTTTGAGCAATGGGGACCTATCAAAGCTGCTGTTGTGATACAACTTTTAAGCAAATGGAAGCAAAGATTCTGCAAAAAGGAAAAGTGAGCTGAGTGATGCCAGGGCTTGGAGCAACCTGGTCTAGTGGAAGGTGTCCCTGCCCATGGCAGGGGGTTAGAACTTGAAGGTCTTTAAGGTCCTTTCAGCCTGACCATTCCATGCTGCACTAGAGCAGAGCACATGCCACACATCTCTCAAGTGAAGAGGGAAAATGTGCAACATCTGCAGCCATTCTGCAGTGAGTTAATCTTGAGCCACATGAGGGGTGAGTTATGTGTACAGTAATCACAGAATCACAGAATCACGGAATGGTTTAGGTTGGAAGAGACCTTTAAGATCACTTCATTCCACCCCCTGCCATGGGCAGGGATACCCTCTGCTAGACCAGATGACTCAGAGCAACATCCAGCCTTGTCTTGAACATTTCCAGGGATGGGGCAGCCACAGCTTCTCTGGGCAACCTCTCCTAGTGTCTCACCACACTCATTGTCAAGAATTTCTTCCTAATATCCAATCTAAACCTGTCCCCTTTCAGTTTAAAGCCATTCCTCTTTGTCCTATCAATACATGCCCTGGTAAGAAGTGATGTCCACTGCCACAGCGTCAGTGAGCTAATGGAATGCAAGTTTTATTCAGCAAATGGAAGTTCAGGAACCACTACGCAGAAAATACCACTGTGTTTCCCACAGTGCAGGTCATTCTGTGTACAGATAAGAAGTTGCTCACTTATGTCTGTGCCTCAAAATATTTATCCCACTCTTTTGCCAGAGACAGGAAGGACAACCGTGAAACAACCAGCCCTGAACTCAAGCTTTTATTTTGTGAACACATTAGCACCGTAGCTTGATGATCAGACTAGAAGTTGAAGTTCTGCAAAAGGACAGGTCTTCTGTCTTCTTTTTTTCCTTGCCCTGGAGACAAGAAAAAAAATCCAGAATAATGCAGTTGGATTGGTTCATTTTCAGTCACCTGTTCCTTAAGAAAAGTTCTTTCTTCCCCAATGGGCAGCCCCAGAGCTGATGTCATTTATCAGCAGTAAATATTGATAAGGAAAAAAAAGGGAAAACGTATGCATATATACAACCCTGGACTGGGGAGAACCTCTCACACTCCTGCCACTTCCTCAGATACAGGAGGATTCTGGTGGATGAAGGTAATGTACGCAGAATTCAATTTCAGCCTGAGAGATTTTACCCATAGAGTCTCTTGGTCAGTATTGACTGGGCATTGTGCTACAAAGGTTAATGGAATTAATAGCTAAGTTGTAGAAAATATGATAATTAAAAAAAATGTCTGCTTATAATATCTCAGAGGAAGAATGTGAAGTAAATTATATCTTCTGCTCTGAAACCACACCTTCCACCTATAGGGGTGGAAAATGGCTTCAGTGGAGCTTAATTTCCATATTTCCTAGGATCAAAATGTAACTCTTGAACCCACTTGCTTCATTCTTGAAATGTGAACATAAATGAATCTNAACCACACCTTCCACCTATAGGGGTGGAAAATGGCTTCAGTGGAGCTTAATTTCCATATTTCCTTGGATCAAAATGTAACTCTTGAACCCACTTGCTTCATTCTTGAAATGTGAACATGAATCCGTTTTTCGGAGGTGGTCAGTCATGGGAAATGCTTTTCTAATGTCTTTTGAATTATTTTGATAGGTTGAATTTATTTCACTTGAGTATTGGGATACATCAGTACAGCTGAACTCAAAATTTTGTCATCTCTAAATGTTAACTATCTGTCCAAACTTTCATGCATATATGCTGCTAAAATGTCTAATATATATTATACTACACAATAAGCTGATTGCCTTTTCTTAATGCAGAGTGAATTTATTTTTTTTAATGAAATTTAAAGATGTAAACTCAGAGAAGGTAGAGGAAAAATATAGCAAAATAACTGAAAAGATAAATATTCCCACTCTGCCCAACTTTCAAACCTGCTATGTCCTGAAAGCTGTATCATATGGCAGGAGAAAGATTCTGCTGAGGAGTGAAACACCAGGATTAAACATAAAGACCGTATTTTTCAAATAGAACTTTGTTTCTTATTTTGAAGCTATCACTGTTTATTTTATTTGTCTTTACACTCAATCAAATTTTCATGAAACGTCAGGTTTTCAAGTAGAGCTGCCTAAAAGTGCATTGCTGGCATTTGCTTTTCAGAAGTGTAGAAGTGATTTAGTGGATTGAGCACTATTGACAGGGAAGGATAATTGTATCTGGGAATCATCATCTTTTGATTTTGAAAGTAAAGCCCAACACGTTTAGTCCAAGAGACAGATTTGATGGTAGAGTCTGGCAGTCAAAGACCTAGAGTAGTATTTAATCAACTTTAACTCTGGATCTAGAAATATTTTATGTTTCCTGTTGCAGCACTTAATCTGGGAAGTCCTAAAAAGATTTTGTTTCTGCATGTCAGGGCAAGACAACTCCTCCATGTCTAAAGATATCCCTTCAATTTAAGAATTTATTCTTCATTAATATCAGTGAGGTCCCTGCCTCTACCTCATGCAAATGATTTCCTTATGAAATCACAGGAAAAAGAAAATAAAGACTGAATATCTGAATTACATCATAGGACAAGGGGTACTGGTTCTAAACTAAAGGAGGGACAATTAAATTTTTTTTTCCAATAATAATTTCCCTATCAAGCAGAATTTCCTAGATTTCTATTGACCTGTACTGCTCACATCATGGATTTTTATCAGAGGCCACCTCTAAGGCTTATTATATTTGTTGTTTTTATTATGTCTATTTCCCTCTTGCCTGTCTGGTTTAAGGTAACCTGCTGAGCTCAAAGCTAGTCTTCCTTGGGATTTTGCCACATCTTTACTCTTTAAAAACCAAAAAGACATTTTCCCTCCTATATCCTCATCAATAAAAAGTTATATAACTTTTGCTTTTCCTGACATGCAGAAAAATTGTCCGGTGTATATGAATGGGTTTCAGAGTGCCTGTGAACATCTATATGAGGTGCCTTAGGACTCAGGGCACAGTAGCCAACATTATTTGTTAATAGCATTGTATTTGAAGGTTTTCTTTGTGTCTAGGTGTCAGATGAAACATGAGGGTGATCATCACCACTTGCTTGAGCCATTATGATGCTGATTTAATGAGGAAATGGGGAAAGAAATGGAGACAACAGTCCATGTGTTCAGTGCTCCACTCCAAAACACCACACCTCACTATGGAGGATGCTTGAGAAGGATTCTGATGTGACAGTATTGAACTCTTTAATGGGCTTTTTTTTTAATACAAAAGGAGCAAAACATGAAGGAAATGCTGCAAATTCAAGATATCTTGAATAAAGGAGTCAAAAGGGGGCTGATCCATCTATTCCAAGCAACACACAACCTTATGCTATTTAGAGTCCCTGCTTCCATGCGAGGTGGAGTCTTCTCTCTGTAGGAGACAGTGCCCATGCACAGTTTCAGCACATCCGTATTCAGGATCAGCTGAAATAAACTTCTTTGTGCAGGCTTGACTTTGCAACAGTTTTGTATCTTGCTCACATATCACACTAGGCCATAAAATGTACGCAACGGAGACTAATGGATTTTGGGGTTTTGTTTTTGGGTTTTTTTCCCCTTGTAGAAATGGATCTACTAACTGCAGTTATTTTCCTGGCTGCTTTGCTACACCAGTCTGATGGACAGGTAAGAACATTAATCTGTGCAAAACACCCATATCTGACTCCTCTTTATAGATATCTGACCTGATGTAGTCTGATCTTGTGATCTCTAGAGAATTAGAATTCAGGGATGAGAGTATTGTTAGTATGTTAGTGTAACACATTGAAGATGAACTCACATTGCATACAGATTTTTGTATAACTATTATTATTATTATTGTTATTATATTAGTGTATTGATTGAGCAACCTGGTCTAGTGGAAGGCGCCCCTGTATATGACAGGGGGTTTGGAGCTACTGGCTCTTTAAGCTTTCAACCCAAATCATTCTGTGATTCTGCCTACCAAAATATTCTTCCCTTCACGGGACTAATTTTACAAAGACGTTTTTCATAAATAAATAAATAATTTAAGATTCAGAAATCTCTTAGAGAGGATTAATCTCGGAAAATGTAGATATCTACTAAGCATGCACTTGAATGTGAGCTATTTATCTCATTATTTCATTCTTACGAAAGAATGAAAAGAAACAAGTACTTTAGGAAAGAAAATTATCATTTTCTTCAATAAATCTTGGGTGAACCATGTTATAAGTTGATACTTTCCTTTACCTGAGTATAGCTGCAGCCTAAAACAACTGGCTGAGATGTTATTTCTACCACCATAAATGTCTTAAGTTAAACAAAATTTATGACATTAATTCTTGGGGTAGATTCAGTTGACAAATAAAAGTGACAAGAAGCTCATAATTTATCTTATTTATTAAACTTCTGTTAACTGGGACCTTCACTGTTATTTTTTCCAGGGTTTTCCATATAAAAAATTGAATGCTTTCTCCTTGCCTCATTTTAAGACTCCAAATGAAAAACAGATCCTTGAGTTACACAATGAAATACGAAGATCTGTAATTCCCACAGCCAGGAACATGCTGAAGATGGTGAGCTATGGATTACAGCTAGTCTGCTTTTCCCTTAAAGGAAATGATAGGACAAGCCCAGCATCAAAGGAGGCTGTGGAATGAAGGGATTAAGAGCAGCGTAATGAGAAGGACATGGAGGTGTTCAGGGATGAGAAACTCAGCGTGAGCCAGCAAGATGCTCCAGGGGCTGGAGCACCTCTGCTCTGGAGACAGACTGGGAGAGATGGGGGTGTTCAGCCTGGAGAAGAGAAGGATCCAGGGAGACCTCAGAGCCCCTTCCAGTGCCTAAAGGGAGTCCATAAGAATGAGGAAAAACACTTTATCAGGGCCTCTTGCAATAGCACAAGGGGGTAATGGTTTTCAATTAAAAGCAGGTAGATTAAGATTAGATATAGGAAGAAGATTTTTATGATTAGAGTGACGAGGCCCTGGCACAGGTTGTCCAGAGAAGCTGTGGCTTCCTCATCCCTGGAGATGTCCAAGGCCAGGTTGGACAGGGCTTGGAGCAACCTGGTCCAGTTGAAGGTGTTCCTGCTCATTGCACAGTGGTTGGACTAGATGACCCTTCATTGCCCATTCCAACCCAAACTATCAAAGATTCTCCGATTGTAAAAAGAGAAACACAAGCCCTGGAGGAAGGAAAGAGTATGCAAAGCAAAGGGGGAGCGGGAGCCCGAGCAGCAGCTTCTGAATCCCACACTGTCAGGGGGGCAAAAGGAACCTCGATCTGCAAAACTCCTCCCATCCCTGTCAGCCCTGATATTCCTTGTTATCCCTATCCCACGAGCAGATGATCTGGTCAGTGCTTTGTGGTTAAGCCTGCACAGCAAGGCCTGCAAACATTCCTCAGGTTCAAAGCCCAGCTGATGCCAATCACCACAACTCAGCCACACCTGGGCTGAAAATCAGTTTTATACTATTTAGTGCAGTGCACCCGGCAGTGTTCACTTGGACACAAAGCTGAAAGAACTCAGCAGTGTGTTATAAAAACCCTTTTAATCTGCACCATCTGGAGACTGGGACTGTGTGGCAGAACTGTGCAGAATAACCTGCTCTAAAACCTTTAAGAGTTGAAGAAATGTGGTTCCCGTGCCCTGGGAGAGTAAACCAGCACAACTCCTCCTCTTTCTGTTGAGGGCCACGGGAGCATCCAGAGCTCAACACCCATTCCTATTTTTTTCTTCTTCTTCTCACGGGCTGCACTAACCTATTTATGACCTGGATACTTCTTCCTTTGTGTCTTTCAGGTGTGGAGTGAGAAAGCTGCCAAAAATGCTCAGAAATGGGCAAATCAGTGTGGGATGAAAATCAGTCCAAGGGACAAGAGAGTTATTAATGGTACTGAAAAAGATGGAGCCTGAGCTGATGGGTTAATGACAGTTTGCAGGTGGCCCCTGTGAATGTGAAAGAGAAATGAGAATGACTTTTAATTTGTTGTAGAATGGCTTTTCAAGATTACTAGAATACCATTTTAGGACCTGGTCTAGTGGAAGGTATCCCTACCCATGGCAGGGGGGTTGGAACAAGATGGTCTTTAGGTCCCTTCCAACCCAAACAATTCTGTGATTATGAAACACAAAAACATCATTTTTGTCAGATGAATACTCTGAAAGACAATTTGTTGGAACTTCTTAAAGTCACAGGGCAAAGTGATTGGCATCATAGGCATTTTTTAAAGAATATAGCTACAGCCCCTCTGTCCCACCTCCCACCCTACAGTGTGCTTCTCTCCTATTAAAATAGATTTACTTCTACTCCAGGTGTCACCTGTGGTGAGAATGTGTTACTGTCATCCTACCCAAGATCATGGGCTGATGCAATTCAAGTGTGGTACAGTCAGTCTTCCAATTTCAAGTATGGATATGGAGCAATCTCGAAAAATATCAATGTCGAGAGCTACACTCAGGTATGGAGACTTGAAACAAACTGCAGGATACACCAGAATTATAGGAGTACACTTAAGGCAGCTGGGAGTTATTTATAACCAGAAAAAAAACTATCAGTGTCATCAAACTGTTATCTGTCACACTCTGATCCAAAGATTAACAATAAACTAAAATTCTTTTCCACCTTATTAGATGGCAATGGAACCAGTATTTTAGAAGAGCTGTCCAGAAAGGAAACATTAGTCTGTGGAAAAACCTTTAATTTAGAAATAAATATTTTTATTGCAGGGATTGAAATACCTGATTAAGAAGTGTCAAAGCAAAATACCTCTGATGAAAATATTTGAATTTCAGCTTTAGTGTCCTGCCAGCCACTGTGCTCAAAAACATTTAGAAACTGGAGGAAACTCATTTTTCTGTGTACTCTTTCTGAGAGCTAAACTTTAAATTTAAAGGCCAACTAGAAAACAAAAAAAAAAAAAAGAAAAAATTATTTTCTGGTTCTATTATTTTGTGAGGATTTTTTTTTTACAAGAACTCACTCTGAAATAATGTGCTTGTTTTTTATTCTACAGCTAATCTGGTACAACAGTTACAAGGTGGGATGTGCAGTTTCCTACTGTCCCATAGGCTCGTACAAGTACTTCTACGTTTGCCAATACTGCCCTGCGTACGTATCACCTTCTTACTCAGTTGTGATGGTTATGGATATGTTTCCAAAACATCCTTGGCTATAGGATAAAATAATTGCAATCTACTTCAACCATTTATACTTTTGAAAATACCAATATGAATTGTGGGTTTATAACAGCGTGTTGAATAGCAATATTTATTTTATTTCAGGTTGAAAGAGATATTAGGGAAATTTTAGCAGATGGACAGGGGTTTATCTCTGTCAGAATCAGGCATCAGGCACAAATCATGCTGTAATTTTGACCACAAAGAAGAAAACCAGGTGCAAAGTGAAAGCCAACAGCAAATGAATACTCACAGAGGTAAAGGACTGCATTTCAGAATGGTTTTGCTGAGGTTTGGAGCAACCTGGGATAGTGGAAGGTGTCCCTGCCCCTGGCAAGGGGTTGGAACTAAGTGATCTTTAAGGTCCCTTCCAACCCAAACCAGTCTGTGGTTCTGTGATTGTGTGATTACCTCCATCAGTTGAAATCTATTAGAGAAACAGAGCTAGGAAGCACTTTTTTTTTTTTTTAACAGATAATGCTATACAAATGCAAATAGTCAATTAATTTTGTTTCTCTAAACCTTATTGTCCTTCTTATTTAAAATCAATTTTTTTGTATTTGATGAACAGCTGAAACTAAAACATGACTGCCTATGAAAATACTTTTATCCAAAAACTTCAGGATGCCTTTCACTGCAATAAAAAACAAACTCCTGTTAATGGCTCAGAGCTTCATGTTGATCTTGTTTTGTCTTGTAACTTTCAAATTTCAGAGGAAATAACCCGATGCAAATAGCTATGCCTTACAGAAGTGGACCAAGATGTGCGGACTGTCTTGGCCACTGTGACAAAGGACTTTGCAGTAAGTCACTCTATTCTCCTTAAAAAAAAAGCATTCTATAATATTCAAGCCATTTTAACAGCAGAGCAAAAGTACAAAGTTTATATAGACATGAACTACTGGAATTTCTGGAAAATGCAGAAGTGTCAAATCAGGGCTTGTTTTCCAAATAACATTTCGTGTGTTTGCTCCTCTCTCTTTAATTTTAGCCAACCCTTGCAAGTATCAAGACCTCCTTGGAAACTGCAGAAATCTGAAAACGTTGTTTGGCTGTAGCCACTCCCTGGTGAAGAAGAAGTGTCTTGCAAGCTGCAAATGCACCACTCAAATCATCTAAAGTCCTGCTGGATGTCATTACAGCTGCTGTGACATTATAAGGAAAGAATAGAATGCACTGTAAAGCGTATTCACTAAAGTGTATCTGCTCAGATTGACCTATAGGTAACAATTTTATCTGAAATCTGACCATTACTTCAGTCCTAAATTAGACTAGTAGCTCAAAATAACCTCTGACGTTATTTTAGGTTTTGTAGAAATCATGCTTAAGATACAAACATGTTACTTTGTGGGTTTTCTTGCAGTGGATCTGCCACTGATTTATTTCTTTTTAATGGGAATCCCACTTTTAAAACACTCCAGGGTTTTTTTGCATAATTATTTGTTAAATGGCACTAAACTTTCTTCTGTTAACTTTTTGTTGATTGTCAATGGAATGTCTTCCTGCTCAATAAACACGATTTACCACCAGTTCACAAACAGAGCTTTTAATTAAAGTTATTTATAAATCAAGGGGTGTGTTTGGGGTTTTTTTTTTAACTTGGAAAATTCCTTATGTCTATTTTGAGGCTCTTTTATACTTCATGTGAGTATGGATGAGAAAGTCAAAGAAATACAAAGCAAAAAAGGGATGTAATTTTTGTACAGGCAAAATAAGAGGTACCTGTCGTATCTGTCACTTTCACTCTGACCTAATCACAAAGATGCTGCTACATCTCTGTATGCAGGTGATAAATGATAACTTTATTCATGTTATCTCTTCCCCACTAACCTTGCACCATGCTGGGGTGTCCCACCAGACCTCCAGCTGCTCCTCAAAGGGTCCTGGTTCTCCATAGCCCTTGAATCACATAAACCAGCCTTGAGCAGGGCAGAACCCTCTTAGCACCTTCCCTTCCCATTTTAGGCCAGTAAAATTCATTTTCTCCACAAGACTGCAATTCTAGATAAAGACACAAGAGGGTGAGCAATACCCAGACATGACCCTGCATTGCTTTTTCATTTTTCTACCTGTATAAAGGATATCTCCTTTTATTAGATATTAAACTTCTGGGCCTGGTCTGGCCTGATTTCAACACTGGCTTGCACAGAGTTTCTTAGCTAATACTGGCTCAATAAATAATCACTACATATAGAAACAGTTTGGCAGTGGTTTCCTCCCCTCTACTGTTTCATCCTGTTTCTGTTGGTCGAATCACCATCATATTAAAGCAATTAAGAGTGTCAAATTAGGGAAATTTATTGTTTCCAGAATATCAATTACTAATTCTGGTAGCCTTGATTTTCTACCTGCCTGAAGCTCACTTTCACCTTCACGACCACTGGCACTGTGCAAGGTTCCAAGAAAGCTGGAGAGGGACTTTTTACAATGGCATGGAATAACAGGACAGGGGGGAATGGCTTCAGACTGAGAGAGGGCAGGGTGAGGGTGGTGAGGCCCTGGCACAGGTTGCCCAGAGAAGCTGTGTCTGCCCCATCCCTGGAAGTGTCCAAGGCCAGGTTGGATGGGTCTCTGAGCAACCTGGGATAGTGGAAGGCGTCTCTGCCCATGGCAGGCTTAGAACAAGATGATCTTTCAGCTCCCTTCCAATTCAAAATGTGATTTTATGATTTGTAGAAAGTGTAATTCAAACTAAAGCTGGTGAAAATTTCCTAAGAAACCGACATTTTCCTCAGAAAACACTGTTCTATAAAACTCCAACTCAGTTATGGGAGGATGCATAATTTTGGCAAAACTCTCAGATGTTTTCTGGGTTCTTTTCCAAGTTTTTTCTCTTTCCTCCCCCTTTATCTGGGCCAATGAATATTTAACAAGGGATTATTTTATTATCAGAGATTTCTGAGAGAGCTCCCTCCCCAGAGAGCCAACTTTCATGCTCTGGATATCCAGCCATGGTGTTTGAGCACAGCAGCAGCAGGAGTTGGAAGGGGTCTCCTACAGCTTGAGGTGCCACCCTGGAGCAGCAGGCACCCTGCTGGGTTACTGCAGGGTATCCAGGCACAACCTTCATGCTTCTGCAGATTTCAAAAGATTCTGCTTCCCTGCTGATGTGGAATAGAACAAACAGGAGGTGAGATGAAATGCTGCCTGGGTGTTCCTGTTTCTCAGAGCTGACATCAAGGAGTGCTTGGGATACTCCACTTTGTTGTTCACGTCCCTGGGAAAGCTGAGATGCTGCTGAATATGGGTTTATCACACACAGATGGGGTAAAAGCAATATGACATTTGCTGAGATCCAGCCTGTCAAATGACATCTCTCTCCATTTTTTGCCTGTATTTTCACAAAGTTGTTTTTCATACTGATGTCTTGACAGTGGTTTCCTTTTCGGTACTAGGAAATGCTGTTTGGTTTGTGCTGAATTGTGCTACCTTTTAGCTGTTAGTCTAGGCAAAAAGCAAATGACACCAGGAATTTCTTACAATTTCTATTCTGGTTCATAAGAAGCACATATGCTGAGAGATGATAAGAGCAACTACTACAGTGCAAGCCTAAGCCTTATCTGTGGAGAGGGGTGTAAGAGCTCTTCAGTTGTTAACTCACATGACAAGAGCCTTAAACACAGTTTTAAACAAAGGTTATGAAGTCACTTAACAGTCTGACAGCTTCTGAAGAAAGAATATTTTTGATATTTAAAATCCACCAATGGCAGCAGTTTCATTACCAAGTTTAACCTCTGGGCTAAACCAAAGGCAAGGTCATCACTTTCAGTATCTCAATGTCTTGCAGAAAGTCATGGGCCTATATCCCCCCCGTTTTTCTCCATCTTTTGCTGTGTTAGAACAAATCTTCCACAAAACTTGCCTCACTCTTGCTCTTGACACATCTCACCTACAATAACGACAAGTTAATTTGAAATTACAGAATCATTAAGGTCAGAAAAGACCTTCACCACTAAACCATGACCTAAAGTGCCACTTCCACATGCCTTTTAGACACCTTCTGGGTTGGTGACTTCACCACTTCCCAGAGCAGCCCTTTCCAACATTTGACAACCCTTTCCATGAAGAAATTTTTCTGAATACCTGGTCTAAATCTTCCCTGGTGCAACTTGAGGCTACTTCCTCAAGTCCTCATACTAAATAGAAAGCAAAGGTTGGAAACCTTCACATGCCATTAGAAATTTGTATTGTCAGAATATCCAATTTATTCTCACAAAATAAAATCATGGCAAGATGTTTGAGCAAGACCAAGCAGAAAAGGGCCATCGGAGCAGGGACAGGACGAGGATGTTCCCACCCCTGGGCTGCTCCCAGCTTTCTAGGCCAGGCTGCCAAAAATGGGATTCCTCTAAATGTAAAGGCCATGGTTAAACTGTGAAAAACAGGAGATGGACCCTCTGATTAAGAACTTTCTTGACAGCTGCTGTCTCTGCTCTGGGCTGTGAGCAAGACATTTAACCCCTGAGCAAGACATTTGACCTGCGAGCTTCAGCCTCACTGACTGCAAGGCAGAGATAAACCCGCGCAGTCAGGGCAAGGAAGATTAATTAGTGAACGCTGAGAAAGAGCCCACAAAGCACTAGGTCCTGTAAATTATAATATCACATTTGATAGCCACACCTCCAGCATAATTATATCTCAGTGTAACCACAAGTCAGAGGGGACAGGGGGCACTGGGAGATACAAGCGAGGACGTGACACTCCCTCCCGACCCACCGGTGACGTCTGAGGGTTCACGGGCTGGTCACTGGGCTCAGCCCTCTGCTCTGGGGTCTGTGAAAAGCCACCCTCAGATTGCTCGCTAGGACTAGCAGATACTCTGACACCAGCATCGATAATAACTCAGGAAAAAAGGCAATTTTAGGGTAAAGTTGAGGCAGCAAACTGGCACGGAATAGGTCTGTGTTAACTATTAATTTAGCCACTGATGGAGAGCCCAGGGCTCAACAAATGTGTAACTAAAAATTACTCTTTAAAATCATTATCAGCAGATTCTTGGGGTTTTTCTCCACAGAAATCACCATTTCAAATCAAATTATATTTTTTTGCTTGTTGTTTTGCATCATTAACACTCCTCTGCTTTTTTCTCTTCCCCGACTGCTCCATGAAGTTGTGGAAATAAAGGAGGAAAGGCCTGGACACCACACAAAAATCAAATCATGGCTTTTATTTATTTTGTTGAAAGAACCACAAGATTTTTTATTTCATTCTTTGACTTTAAACCACCAGGGGTTTTTAGGGCGTGCAAAACCATTCACCTATTTTCTTTAAAAAGCCTTTTCCCAATGTAAACAAATTCCAGAAAACTGCACTAGAGATAACAAATGAAGCAAATATTAAAATGTTATTTTTATTTAGTGATGTACAGCATTCATTGTGCAGGCACATGTGATGAGTTTCCCACAAAGTGATTGCTGAAGGGTCAAAACAGGTTTTTTTTGGCAAAAATTGTCCTTGTGATTTTTGCACAGGGCTGAAGCACTGAGGAGTCAGGGACAGTTTCTGAGCACTACTGCTTCTGAGGCACAGAAATGACACAATTTCTGCAAATTCAATGCAAGAATGGATTCACCTCATACAAATGTGGCTGTGCAACTCTGGTCAGATGATGGAGGTGATTTTCCACCCTCATCCAACAATGTATCAGAAAATGTCTCCTGATTTTTTGAAAGAAACTCTGAAGTTGATGCCTGTTTTTAGGACAGGGCCCTGTGCGGGTGTCACTATTTCTTACGGCAGGAGATTTTTCTCAACATCTTGGGTTTTATTCTTTATTTTCAGCAAAAACAGAGATATATTTATACGCTGCATTAAGAAATTACTGAAAAAAAAACTATTTCTAAGCATTAAAAGTGGAAAGGTCAGCAGCAGCCTTCCAACTGAATGAAGAAGGACATAAAAATTTACAGAGGGCAAAATATTTATTGAAGGTATTATGTGATAACCTACCTACAATTGAAGGAAACATCCTCAATGACCTAAAAATTCCATGTCCCTAAAGAGACAAATGCAGGGTGATTGAAAGTGAAAAATTATCAATGAAAATATGATCACAATAAATCAGGTGTTGGGAGCAGTGATCATGTTTCTTCCACAGATTGCAGTGGCTCAGTGTTCATGAGGAAATTGGATTATAAAAGGGAAAGGAGAAAAATGGCAATGGAAAAGAAATGTGTAAAGAACCTGGAGGAGAAAGGTGAAATGAAAATAAATTGTAGAGTGTGAAGGCAGGGAGACAAACCTCAGGATAAGGGAGAAGACATCCAAAGATGTGGAAATTTGCTGGGCAGGCAAAAATAACCAGAAATATCAACAATCATCTGAGCCTAGCATTTAATAATGAGCATCGAAGAGATTTTAGCCTCCCTTGAAGCTTCTCCCACCACCTGCCCATGGCCCAGGAGCCCTGTTTTGGCTCAGTCTGTCTCTAGTCCTTTTTTCTGCCCTGCCTCCTGGATGAGCCTTGGATCACCCTTTCGGTAATCAATAAACATAAGGATGGGTGCATTGGAAACACAAAAACAATCCAGACCATTTTGACATAATATTGACCGTAACATGTCATAACCCAAGCTTAAATCTTTGTATCTTGGGTTATTCCAGTAGCCTTGCACTAAGAGTCATTGCAGATTTGGACAGATCAGTTGAACAAACTAATATAAAGATTTTTATCCAGCCCTGTATGAGTTATTTAATACTCTATGCATGTTTTAGAGGTAAATAGGAGGTATCTAAGGAGCATCTAATGAATAATGGCACAAAAACTTGTACCTTTCACAGCTTGATATGAACATTTCAGAGACTGGATTTTTCCACTGAGGTAATTTTTCCTTCCATACTCATATTTATTTGTTCCTAATTCATTGCAGTACCTCCAGTGTTGGCTTGTCCCGGAAGAGGTGTTGTATTTTAGATAGTAAGTTGAGTTGTAGTTGTTCATTGAATTTGTCCTTGGCCCATTGTGAGGAAATAATAAATTCATCTTGTCACTTCAATAGCACAGGACCACTTCGGGATATTCAGTGATTTAGCACCTACTTCCTGTCAACTAAAAAACAGTCATGTAAATTAATTATGAAGGTCACAAATCATGTCTTCCATCAGGTCAGCATTCAAGCTGCAAACAAAGAAGTCCCCACTTGCCTAATATTCAGCCAGCTGGAGGAGATGTTAGTTGTACACAGGAAAAACAAACAATATGGGAGTTTCTTACGGGAATTTGTTATGTACTAATTGTTCTACCCACATTTGCAACTTGTGCCAAGGTCAAAATGATTAGAACTTGTGGGTCAGTGTGAACACAGGTACTAAACATACAGTTTATATTGGGGTTTAACCTGTGGTATGGCTCAGAATTTACAGCACTCACTGGCTCAAAGAAATTTGATATTTACTGTCTCTCTCTGGCTTGACAAATTCCCATGTGAATTAGACCAACAATTTGATGCTACCACTAAACTGCACCCTGATGCTGCACCACTAAGAAGATCACAGCTCAGCCTTCAGAGGCTGATTTTTACATAAACAATGGAAGACCCACACTTAGCAGGAGGTTTTCTGGGATTGCTCAGATTGACCTCTGCTTTTGTCTGCTGAGTTCAGTAAGGAATGCATCATGAAAGGTTAGTGAGGAACAAAAGATTTATGGAATCATAGAATCACAGAATGGTGTGGATTAGGAGGGACCTTAAATAGCACCCATTTCCAACCCTCCTGCCATGAGCAGGGACACCTTCTACTATCCCAGGTTGCTCCAAGCCCTGTCCAGCCTTGAACACTTCCAGGGATGGGGCAGCCACGGCTTCTCTGGGCAGCCTGTGCCCGGGCCTCCCCACCCTCACAGGGAAGAATTTCTCCCTAATATCCAAGACTCAACACAATTCTCTTCAACTTCCTCTACAAGTGCCCTTTGCCAGTGCTCTTCTGGCATGATGCAAAGAGTGAACACAAATCCAGGTGTACTCGCAGCTACAGAGTGGGTTTTGAAACCTAGAGGCAGGCAGTCCTCTGCAAGGAAAGACAACTGAGATGGTTCATTGCCATGTCTGAAGTCATCTCCTTGTGCTTTTTCAGAAGCTTAAGACCAGCTTGCCCTTAGAACCAGGCCCTGTAAATGATTTCACACAGGCAGGAACAGCCACATCAAGTGCCCCATTACAAATAAGTACAGGGAACTGATGGGGAGAAAGAGAAACACATTAACATAAGAAAAGTCAATAAACACACGATTCATCACCCACACCATCTGAGACTTAGACATCTAATTGTTACTATTTTTTTAGGTGCATGCAAAGCATCCATCTTAGCTGAGGTGGGTCCTTTTTATCACAAGAGCTGTTCAGACAGGCCCACTGGCCCTTGTGGAAGGGAGAAGGATCCTGTTATCTCTAGTAAACAGCTTTCCTGGCTTTGGGATACACCTCAACCAAACGTTTCTGTTTTAACCCCTGCATTTAACCCCTGCTTTGCAACACTTACACAATAAAAGCAGAAATGAAAGAGTGAAGTTTTTAAGTGAAACTTGCTCCTCTTCAACAAGTCACACTTTAGCTGAACACAACCTAACTGGATGCAATTATTTGGCTTACTCTATTTAGAGGAAAGAAAAAAAGCTAATTCCTCTAGTGTTACCTTCTATCAGTTCTCTGTGTACTGGAAAGATTAAAAATACTGTCTCGTAATCCAGCAAGGTCCTAGAGAACAAAGTCTGTGAGATTTCAAATGGAAAAATAAAACACAGTTATTTTAGCAAGAGACACTGCAATATCAACCCACATTTACAAGAAGACAGCTGAGAGGCTGGCAGGGGTGATTTGGATCCAGTCAAGACAGAGAGGCAACAGGCAGGAACTGATGCCCAGGAAATTCCACCTGGACATGAGGAAGAACTTCTTTCCTGTTCAGTGACTGAGCACTGAACAGAGACCAGAGAGGGTGTGGAGACTCCCTCACTGGAGATATTCCAGAACTGTCTGGACAGAATCCTGTGCCCTGTGCTCTGGGATGAGCCTGCTTGAGTAGGGAGGTGGGACCAGATGATCCACTGTGGTTTCTTCCAGCCTGACCCATTCTGTGATCTTATTGTGGCTATCTAAGGAGTCGGAAAATACACTTCTCTCTTCAAGGTGAAGGAGGCAATTTAAGTACTGCATGGACAAACTGCATTTACTTGGCTGAGCTTTCAACTTGAGGAGACTTAGGAGTCTGCTGACTCAAAGAACTGAAGTTAATGTTTAACGAAAAAATGCTTCTACTGTGACACCACAGAAATGGGATAAATGTCAATGTTCTCAAAAAAACTTAGCTCAAAGTTCAGAAGATCTAAGAAATATTTCTGTCCCAGTGTGGAGGCAAGATGCACCTTATCCCACTTCTCTGGTCTCTGAAGCTGTGTTCACAAGAAGAGCACACACCAAGAAGTAAATTGAAGATTGGTGTGCACCCAAGTCATGCTCTGTAATTGACTGAGGTATCTTTGTAGCTCAGACACCAGTGAACTGAGCTCAGTCTCAAATTACCTCAGACTCTTCTAGGAGACATCCTGAACCTGATTTCAACCTGTGTCAGCCAACAAACATGACAAAAAATGGCACTTCCATTCACCTGGCCTATTTAGCCATGAATATTTTAGGTAACTTCCTTTAACATGAAAACAATTGGTCTGGGAAGTTTCTATTTCTTCTGGAAAAGAAATAGAAAAAACATGTAGCTAAACATGTAGTAAAACATGTAGTAAAACATGAGGGACATGGTTTAGTGGTGAAGCTGGCAGTGCTGGGTTAATGGTTGGACTTCATGATCTTAGAGGTCTTTTCCAACCTTAACAACTCCATGAGTCTATGATTTAAAAGGAAAATATTGCAGGTTAGATCAGGTACAGAAAGTGTCTGGTCAGTTGAATACCACTCCTAATGATGCTTGAGGGCATTCTGTAAGAAGATTATTAAATGCATATTCTTTCTCATTCTTTAGGTAAGATACTGCTCAAGCAACTCCTTTATTTCTTACTTTTATCCTTCTGGAAGCTTGAAAATCTGCCATAATTGTTCACATTTATTTACATAAAGTTTGTGATATGTCACCCATGTCCTGTTTCGATGGAAAGCTGGATAAAAAAATCCAACAGCTACTTAAATGACAAATACTTAAAGTTACTTACTAGATCCAGGTATGCAACAATATTTATCAAAGAACACCTTCACTCCTTCCATTGCATTTATAGCCACCAGGACTGGGATGAAGATAATAAGGAGACCTGAGGGAATTTCCTAAAGAGCAGCAGTTCAAGATGTGTGCATTTTGATTGTCCTATGCAGCAGCTGGATGGACACATAAAGGCTGCTGGCCTTTGAAATGAGGTGTTGGAAGTGGCTGTTCCCCATCACCTGGAAAGCCTGTGCCAGAAACAAAGCAATCAGGAAAAAAATGGGAATGACAGACAGCCATTGACATGGCAGTTGCTTCTATCGGGAAATATATCAGAGCAAAATGCAGGACCTTCTGATCTTCTCCAGAGTTTCCATTGCGATGTAGGGCTGAAAGATCCAGACCTTGTTTTCATGATTTAACAGGGTAAACATTCTGTACTCTCCATAGATGGTGTGGCTGGGTATCTGTGTATCCAGGGCATGGCCATTCACCCTTCTTCCCCTGGAGAGGCTTGAGGAGAGTATCCAAAGCCATTTCCTGAAGCAGTGCCCAGACACAAATATGACACAAGTCAAAGCCCATCTCCACAAGCACAGAGGCAGTGAGTTGGGCCAAACTGGGTTTTCCCAAAAAGTCCAGTGATCGAAATAGCCCAGTTCCACCGCTTGGATAAAGCATCTTCTTCCTGGCAGTTTGTGTTGTCAGTCCTTTTAGCTTAAAGTTGGCAACAGCTGGAGTTAATTAGTGACAGATTCAGCCTTGTTAGTGGTGAGAGAGAAATGCTTCATTTATTTAGAAGAACGAATATTAAAGTGCATAAATGTTGGGATATAATTTCTTCAGCATCCCTATTTGTGTGTAAATCACCTGTACATATCTAGGGGTCATTCTGTGGCTGCTGGGCATTAGTTCACCTCACTGAGAAAACAGCTAAATTATTCTTCCTGGCCAAGAAAGAAGAAAAAAGACAAGGATGAACACTCTTCCAATACAGATTGTGTGTCTGTGTGTGTGTATGTACCAGCAAGAGATTTAAGATATAAAATAATAACCTCGGAGAAAGTCCTGGTTGAATGGACTTGACCCATTTTAAATTTTAAACACTATTAAATGGCACTTTACCTGATAAGATTTCATCAAGGAACCTTTTCTGCAGCCCTGAAAGATCTCAACATAAGGATTGCACACGTCATGTGAGATCTTCACTAGGAAAAACTTTATGCAATGAATACACGAGATATTCAGGGCTGAGCTATGGGTAAGGCAATCAGTGAACTTTGCTAGTGAGTTTGTTCTTTTTTAATCACCTCCTGAGCAAATGTAGGAGCTCACAGGTCCTCACAATCAAACCTAGCTGTGTGTCCTGTGGTGCAGTAAGGATGAGTGATAGCTTTTCAACAAAGCTCTGTTTCCTCTCTTTGACCTGCTCAAATGAAATACAGTTGCTCTGAAGGAAAAAAAATACATATGTGCTTATTTTAGCTTTGCCACTTGCATGCTTGGTTATGTGATAGATGAGTGTTTTCTTGCTAAATACTCTGGTTTCCCTTCCAAATGAAGACTCATTTTCAAGGAGAAAAAGCTATGATAATTTTAAACTTAGTTTGCATAATGGTCTAACTCTACCTTTATATTAGAGAATTGTAAATTGGCCTTAGGAACAGAGGAAAAGTCATGGCACTGCCCTGTACATCAGAATAGAGCTATCTCAAAAAATAACTGAGTTTTTAACCTCATAGCATGGGAGCAGTTTTCCAGCAGTATCTCACCAGGACAGCAGCCCAACAGCATCATCTCCCAATACCCCTATATTAAGTTTATACCCAAGAATTGACACAGTGTTTTATTGCTGTACCCTGGCTCTACTTCTTCATGACCCATTAGTCAGCTATTAAATATCATCTCTCTTTTTAAAGATACAATTTTTCTTGAAATAAAAACTCCTGCCCTACAATTTTGCCCTGTTTTCTGAGTACAGGATTAAGAGAAGTGAATTTACTCAAATCAGTACAATATTTTATCCACAAAACTTTGAGGACTCAAGAAAAATTTTGACAAGCAATGTGACTCTCAAGAGCAAGAGATCATCCAACAGTAAAGTAAGTGAAATTTAATTTTCTCCTCCATTTAAGAGAAAGTTTACAAATTAAGTTTTTTAAATCATGTAGAAGATTTGGTCTCTGACCTGTTTTCATTGTCTAAGCTAAGGGGAATATAAAAGTAAAGCAATAATTCAAAATGAAAAATGGAGCTGTTTACTTAAAATTCCTCTTTTTAGTAATTACAGCTTTCTTTTTTAACAACTATGAATAATTTTTTACATATAAAGAAGTACAGTTGTTTCCTTTTCAAATAAGAGTTTACAATGAGAACTTGTGCTCTGAGAATGAGAACTTTACTGTGAAATTTAAAAAAAGTGTCTTCAGGCTGTTAAAAGAGATTCTCTTTGCTTATCACAGCCTACATGAAGAAAGGTGATTTTCCATGTTTTATTAACAATGAAAAATTATTTACTTTTTGGAAGAAGAGCTACAACATCAAAATATTATTGACTACAGGAAACACAATTGAGAGTCACTGTTCCTTACTACGTGCAGCAAACCAGGCTGTGTGAGATTTTCTTGAGGGCTATTTCCTTTTTAAAATACATATAAGGCAGTGAAAAGTACAACTGTGGCTGAATGAGCTGGTTTGGACTACAAACTGGGAAAAAAACAAAAGTACATGCAAGCCAGCATTTCACACACAGAAGTACCCTGGAAAATCGAAATCCCTACATTGACCCGTACTTTTTCCCTCCCATAGTGGGTGTGACGGTGTGTTCACATCTCTGTTTCTTTTTTTTTTTTGCTATATCACCCAGGTCCACGAAATTAGCCAGCTCCTCTGAAGGCAAACACCCATTATCAAGCTCTCACAGCCACCTGCTCTCCGGCAATGCCTCCAGACTTTGACACCAACATGAGGTTCAAGTTCTCGATCCTGGCGCTTCTTCTCGAAGTGATCATCATTATTTTGTATGGGATATTTGTGGATTATGACAGAAGTTCTTCTGCCACAAATTTATACCCACGTAAGTATTTCTGTCTAAGATTTATAGAAGGTGGAATGTCTTTAAAATGATCCTAAGCAAGATTTCTGAATAACTTATGAGACCTACTGATAAAGCTGGAAAAGAAAATTGTGTATTGGGGCAAACAAAGTTCTCTGAGGTGTGAAAGCAGCAGACTTCAAAGACAAATCCAAGCTGAGCACATATAAAATTCTGCAAGTACCTCACTGCTGAGAATTTTACTGTTCTGAGAGAGAAGAGCCCAGGAAATAGTTCTAGTGTTTGCACAGCAGGTTAAGATTTGGAGGACTATGTATTGCTTTGAAAGATTACAGCATTTTCCAGAGACAGGTGGGGGTGTTTCTTGCCAGACCTTCTATCCTGATTACTGTATTAAATAATTAAAATGAATAGCATGTTTCATTACTATCATCCAGGTTTTGAAAGGTTGTCTTATGAGAATATGGAAATTGAGCTGCATATGCATCATTGTTGTAAAAGTTTGCAGAAGCTGGACTCCAGAAAGGGCCATAGTTTTTTAGACAAGGTGGATAACCCCCTGCTATCTTCAAAAGCAGTGTGTCTGTTAGGCAGTGATGGTTTAGCCTGAAAATGTTTCTGTTGAATTGTTTCTCTGCAAATACTTGGTGAAGATCAGAAAAAGCTTTTGGCCTGAGAAGTAGTTACTCACTTCTCTCACCCCCTCCTCCTCGTGCAAAGATTAGACTATTGTGAATAAATAGAAAACAAAGTTTGCAGAGCTGCAAACTGTGTTTTCCTGGCAGTATTGAAGGTTTGTTGTTCATTTTATTGGCTCTGAAGCCTCACTGACTTGTAGCCCTGACTGCAAAGCTCTTGATGATGATCACAGGGTACAGAACTCCCTGCCCATAGGTAGCACCTGTGTAATTTTGAATGTATCCCTCTTTTTCTCTCATTCTAATTGTCCTCTCAGTGGCTGTTACAGGAGAATGTGATCTCAGGGTTAAGTAGTCTTGTGTTGTGTATTCTCACAGAGAGCATTGTCTGGGTCAGAGAACAGTGAATGCAGGGCATTATTCAGCTCCAGATGGAAGCCAGCTGATGAACCTCAGGGGCTAATTACTCACATTTAGGTTAGCTCCACTGAGATGTGGCAGTACCCCTGAGATATTGTAACTTAGGCTGTGCCAGAGCCCACTCTCTCTGTGACACAGCTTGGCCATGTCAATGATGTTCATAGAGCCAAAGGGAAATTTGGGTCGGAAAGGGCCTTAAAGGTCACCTCTTTCCAAACCCCTGCCATGGGCTCCAAGCCATGTCCAAACTGGCCTTGAAAACTTCCAGGGGTGGGGCAGCCACAGCTTCTCTGGGCAGCCTCAGCAGGTTGCCAGGGCCTCAGCCCCTCACAGCAAAGAATTTCTTCATAATATCCAATCTAAATCTCTAATTTTTTAATTCAAAACTGTTCCCTCTTGTCCTATCATTAGCTGCTCATTCAAGAAGTCACTCTTCCACTTTTTTATAAGCCCTCTTTAAGTACTAGAAGGCACTTTAAGGTCTCCTCAGAGCCTTCTCTTCTCCAGGCTGAACAAACACAGCTCCCTTAGCTGGTGTCATATTAAACTATCACAATTGTATTAAACTATCCAAGTTCCTAAATTAGGTGGCCTTATCTAGACAGTGTCTTGGGAATTACTCTTGGTCCACTGTCCCCCTGGAGGTGATAGTTTGGTCTAGACAAAAGCTGTGCAGAAAACCCCACACTAATAATTTGGCAGCACAGATAATTGTACTAACACTACAATATAGGTCTTTAAATGTAACCTACCCAGTTAGAGATCACCTATGTTTATTTCTTCACTAATATCAGTGTCTAAAAAGTGTTAGAGGAATTTCCTATTGTCTCCCATGCCTCCCTGCACAGGCAGTGTATGACTGTGTTATTCCTGCACACTTGTGCCTCAGCTGCTCACACTATTGACTTCTGAGCTGCCTTCTGGAATGCTTTGGGCTCATGCAAACCAGCCCCTTGACCTCCTCCCAGGCAGGGCTTTGGATAAGGGACTACTCTCAAGGAGGGAACAGTGTTTTAGGAGAGAAGAACGTGTATTTCTTTTGGCCAGGCTGCTCAGATTACCAGTAGAGACATGAATTAAGCAAACACCACTGATGTCATGTTGAACTTTTAGATGCTGACCTGACAGAGGTCATTCCCAATACAGAATGGGAATAAAAGCAGATTTTCACAATACCTGGATTTTCACTTTTAGGACCCCTTACTCTCAAATTTACCTGTACAAAGCAAAAACAAAAGCACAGTTTGCCTGAAGACTTGGCAGAAATTTAATTCTGTGGTTGTATAGGTGTACTAGGGAATATCTTGAGCCAGGACTTCCCCTGAGACCCCAAAATGATGGGTTCAAACTGCTTCCCACGCTATGCCTTAGGATGTTAACCCATCTCTACCTCAGAGATTTAGTCGTTTCATCCAAGAGTTAATTTATATTCTCAGGACTGCAGTTCAGGGCCTGATTTTGTATGCCTTAGACACCTCAGCACTATGAATGCAAGTTGCTTCAGTGGTTTTGAACAGAAGAGAAATGAAAATAATAGTGGAGGATCAGCATAGCTTTGCACTCAGGTAAGGAGGCCAAGCTGAGATCATTCCCAAAGCATAGCTTTGCATTACATCTATTTCTGGTGGATGCAAGAACAGGTGTACCAAATTGGATGGACAATTTCAGGTGTGTTGTGCCACTGGAATGGGAGAACAAAGGGATGTGATGGTTCCTAGAGCACTACAAGAGGATTTCTTTAGTATTGGCATCCTGTATGCATTGTTCTGTGAGCATCCATGACTCATGGCTTAGGAAAACTTATGCATCCCTCTTGTTCAGGGTTCTATGGTTTACAACTTTAGGCCAAGAAAAATCAGTTTTAGTGTATGCCACAAGCATCTTTATGTTGAGACTGACCACCTTGCAGTGGGGTTAATATGCTGGTCTTGGCCAGCCTTGCAGAATTCTGGGTAGTGGCTTTGTTCAGGATCCACTGGTGTGTTTTTCCCAATCCTTATTTTCCTGTCTCACAGAATAGAAATGCTATGCTTTGTCAAAAACAATTAGTTATTGAAACAGTTCAGTTCAAATCATGCTGTNGATCCACTGGTGTGTTTTTCCCAATCCTTATTTTCCTGTCTCACAGAATAGAAATGCTATGCTTTGTCAAAAACAATTAGTTATTGAAACAGTTCAGTTCAAATCATACTGTTTTCTTCATCATTTAAAGCCATTCCAGACCTACTCTTCTTTAAAATAATGCATAAGAGGAAATTAAAGTTCAAGGTACATGCTAAACTAGCAGGAATTTGTCCTCAACACCCATGAATTAACCTGGTTTTAACCAGGAATTTAAATCATTTGTGTGAATAAGTCCTAACAGCTTTAAAATGTCCAGCCTGAAGAGGAAGCAAAAGGGTTGGAGATGTTTGTGAATCACCTGCATTTCTATAGAATCATAGAATAGTCTGGGTTGGAAGGGACCTTAAAGTTTATCATCTAATTCCAAGCCATCCAACGATGCTGTTTCCTGAATGCAAAGTAAAGGCTCTTACTGCATGTTTCAGTGCTAGGTCAGGGCTGGAAGATGACTCTGCAAATATAAAGCAGTTTATTAGGAATCCCCTGTAACTTCTTATACTTCTGGGCCCTCTTTTGGCTAAGCCCGGTAATGCAAAACTGAGGAATGCTTCAAGTAATGGGAACTGTAACTTCAAGCCAAATATTATACTGACCAGCTCAAGTTTTTCCAACTTATTGGCATGCAAGAGCAATGAAATAAATTTTTTTTAAATGGTCTCTCATACTGGAGGTTCTTACTTTCAGTAAAATCAGACAAAAAGTTGCAACTACAGGACTCAAACCTGTCCGGTTTAGAGTCAATTAAATCATATAAAGCTTAAAAGTAAAAAAAAAAAAAAATTAAAACATCAAGTATCCATTTTATGGTGACAGATTCAGTTTGCATTAAAAGCATAAAAAAGAAAAATAAAAGTAATAACTTAAAAAATAGAAAAAGAACTAATGATATTTTAACAAAATTTGTATTTTGAAAAACAACCAAATATTTGAATGAAGACTAATTGTATTCATTGATTAACTATACTTTTTTTAAATTTAAATTTTACCTTAAAATTATTTTTTCTTTTTTCCATGTAAAAAGATCAGTGTCTTGTACAGCAATTTTTAGGGATCCCAAGCATTCCTTTGCACTGGGACACCTAGCACTTACCCAAACAAATCCCATGTACAGTTTTGGAGTTCACCAGAACACGCTGGCTCTGACCACCTTTATTGGAAGGGAAACATAACTTTTCTGTAAGGACATGAAGCTGTGGGGATGTTCCAGGTAGCTTCACAAAGAGAGGACAGTGCCAGACACATTAAATTTGCGGGCATAGAGATCTAGTGTTCTTTCCATAATAATGTCGGAAGGAATATAATCAATAATTAGGTGCTGTATTTTCCAGACTCTCAGTCTTCAGCTAGTAGACTGGTCATGGAGTGGGAAGAATGGATCAGATCCGTGACTGGAGTTTGGAACTCTTTTCTATTCACTCCTCTTTTGTCCCTGGCTTTTCACCCTTCACAGTCACTCTTCACAGTCACTACATAGAGATGTTTTCTCTTCAGATTTTCAGGATGTCCATGTGATGATATTTGTTGGATTTGGTTTCCTGATGACCTTTCTGAAGAAATATGGATTCAGCAGTGTTGGTTTCAACATGCTCATTGCTGCCTTCGGTCTCCAGTGGGGAATTCTGATGCAAGGATTTTGGCACATGAAAGGAGGGAAAATACATGTTAACATCGAAAGGTACATGTGAATTTTAAAAAATTTATATTTCTATCTCTAAAGATATCAGGAGAAGCCATAAACCACAACATGTGTGGGGTCAGACTTTACCTCAATTTCATTAAGCCTTACTGTCCATCTCTCCATATCCTTCTGCCCTTCACCTCTGAGAGGGCCACTCCTGGTGCACCGGGCCAAGGGAACCAAAGTTTGTGATGAAATTTGAGGTGCTTTGTTATGTGTGAGAGATGTGGGTCCTGTAGAGAGATTGCTTTGAATCTCTGAAGCTGTGGAAGCTGGAAGATTTCCAGCAGTAGCACAGCACCTCCTGCATCCAGCAGGAGTGGAAGGATCTGTCTTTCCATGACACATGGGGGCACAGAAGAAAGGCTGGAGCAGCCTGTCTATCCACTCACAAGGCTTTCTTTTACTTCTCAAGGAATGATTTTCATGAGCATCATCCTCCAGCAGGGTCTGAACACCAATCACAGAATAAGAGACCTCATGGGCAATGTCTCTAAGCACATTTAATGCCCCTCCCATTCACCTGTCCTGCCTCTACCAAGGTCTCAGAGTGGTTTCCGCATCTGCAGTTCTGTTTTCTGAGACAACCTGTAGACAACTTTGAAAGGAACAGCATCCAAACATTACCGAGGGGAAAGAAGGAATAATATAAATAGCTCCCTAATGATTACAGGCAGGCATGTGTAGAGGGCCCCACAGGTTAGTGCCTCTCTGTGCTCCACGTTTTTGATGGATTTGTGGTTTTATTTACCTTTGCCATTCCCCAAAATATATTAACACTGGTCCTGCCTGACAGCTCGTGCAAAGATGATGCACAGGGACAGAAAGGTGTGTAAGGCTTCCAGGATTACATAAGGCATGTGCCCAAAGAGCTCGCTGTCATCTTTGATGCCTAGGTGGCAGTCAGGGCTGGAAACTGAGGCGCTGGAGCATGTCCAGAGAAGGACAAAGGAGCTGGAGAAGGGTCTGGGGCACAAGTCTAATGAGGATCAGCTGAGGGAGCTGGGGGGGCTCAGCCTGGAGAAAAGGAGGCTCAGGGGTACCTTCTGGCTCTGTACAACTCCCTGACAGGAGGGGGCAGCCAGGTGGGGGTCAGGCTCTGCTCCCAAAAAACAAGCAACAGGACAAGAAGAAATGGCCTGAAGGGACAAGAGGAAATTGCACCAGGGGAGGTTTAGATTGGGTATTAGGAAACATCCCTTCACAGAAAGGGTGGTCAGGCATTGGAACAGGCTGTGCAGGGAAGCTGTGGAGTCACCAATCCTGGAAATGTTTAAAAGAACATGCAGATATGGCACTGAGAGGCATGGTTTAGTGGTGGACTTGGCAGTGCTGGGTAAACAGTTGGACTCAATGGTCTCAGAGATCTTCTCCAACCTAAATGATTCTGTGATTCCATGACATGCCTGCACATCCCAATACACTTCTCATCTGCCTTTCACCATAATTTCAACCAGCTAAGCACATGTATGGTATAAGCAGGAGGAAACCTTCTACACTTACTCTTCAGTAGCTGGAAAGATCGCTACAAGATCCACCTGGAAAGCTTTAATTTAATTTTTATCCACAAAGATGAGCTTTATAATTTTGTATCTGAAGAGTTAAAGTTCTATAATTTTAATGTTATCATTTTAATGGTACATTGTATATTACAGCTTTTAAACTAATTTTGGTTTTTTTCATGTGTTTTGTCTTGGTTTTTTTCTTTTTCTTAACTTCAGCATGATAAATGCCGACTTCAGTACAGCAACTGCTTTGATTTCTTTTGGAGCCCTCCTGGGGAAAACAAGTCCCATTCAGATGCTGATCCTGACACTTCTGGAGATCACCATCTTTGCATGCAATGAACATCTAGTTACCAAAGTATTACAGGTACAACTATTTAGCAATTGTCGCTGTTGTAGTGGGGACGGAGAGAGAACAATCACAGATTCGGTCCAGGAAGAAAGGAGAAGTAGCCTTTATTTAACAATATACAGCCCATTTTATACCTTAGTATTCTTACATGGTGTAAGGTCATTGGACCTCTGGTCATCCACCTCCCAGGGTGATTGGCTAAATCCTACAACACCCATTTCAAAATATTTCTCTAGTCAGTATCATACCAATGCTACAAACAACTGCAGGTGCAGATAGAAAAGAATAATTTACAGAAAACCGTAACATTGTTTTGAATAGCTTGTGTGGGAAAAGCAAAGCTCTCACAGAATGCTGCAGTCTCACAAAATACTGCAGAAAGCTGGAAAATTTCTCTGCTGAAAGCTTTTCAGCATCCACAAGCAATCACTGTTTTCTCTTTATAACAAATGCTTTCACTTTGTAATGTTTCCAGTTTGCATATGCTAGGCTGTAGGTTCTACCATAGAAAGCAAACCATTAAATCCTCCAGACTTCTTGTTCATCAGACCCTCGTCTTTATGCTGTATAAAATCTGTGGCATTATTTTGGGTCCCTATTACAGGCCACAGATGTTGGAGCTTCGATGACTATCCATGCTTTTGGAGCTTATTTTGGTTTGGCTGCAGCTTTCATCTTGTACCGTCCTGGTCTGGCAAAGAAACATGAAGATGATGAATCCACCTATCAGTCAGACATGTTTGCCATGATTGGTAAGTGAAGTAATATCGAGTGCTGATCAGCTGCTCATCCCTCTTCCATCTCTATTTTTTACTGATTATCTATAATTATGCTACATCCCTTTTCCTAAGTACACTTCTGGAGGCAAATTCCTTTTAGTCTGATGCATGCACCGTGGCTTTTGTGGCACACATATTTTTACAGTTTTTCCTTGGTTCAAAGAAAGGAAAGATCAAATTAAAGGTGTGTTTTCACTGGGCATTAATGGTGACTTCCTTTCTGTTAAATCTTCTGCTCTTCAGCAAATTTCCAAAGCAATTGGCCATAATTAAAAGGATTGAGCTGTGCCTGTCATGGTAATGAGTGTTGGAAATCATATATCTATCTGTCCATGAGAACTGTTCATAGACCAATTCACCAGCTAAAACTTTCAGATGTAATAACAGGTGATAAAGGATTTGCACATGAACTGTGTTGCCTATGCCTCCTGTTCTGGCTGGGGTTTCAGAGTGGTGGTGAGCTCTGGCAGTGACTGGGGCATGACAAGGGGTCATTAAAGCTTTCCAGTAAGATTTGACAGAGACCATGTGTCAAAATCCCAGCTGCCAGTGTCAAAAACTTCTGCATATTCTATTACTTCTTCCAGAATTTTGGCTATTCCATGTTTCTTATTAATCATCGCCCTCATTTCTTGTAGCCTAGTCTGTTGTGTTGGGCCTTGTGACTAAATAGCTTTTGCTTTGTTTTGACTTCTATTCATCCAGGTACCCTGTTCCTTTGGCTTTTTTGGCCCAGTTTCAACTCTGCCATTGCAACTGGCAATGAAGCCCAGGCAACAGCCATTATCAACACTTACTACTCCTTGGCTGCCTGTACCATCGTAACCTTTGCCCTCTCCAGCTTGGTGGATAAAAGAGGCAAATTCAGTATGGTAAGAACCACATCACAACCCCTGTTAAATCGAGTCAACCCTCTGTAATAAGGATGAGTAGGCAGATTCCCAGTGTCCATCTATCTGTCCAGGCTATCTGGAGCCTTTGCTCATACCGTGGCCAGAATTAGAGCTATTATACTTGTAAAAGCTATAGAGTCTGATGAGAAGCGGCTGCGGGAGCTGGGGGGGCTCAGCCTGGAGAAAAGGAGGCTCAGGAAGGATCTTCTCACTCTCTAAACTCCCTGAGGGAGGAGGGTGGAACCACGTGGGGGTTGGTCTCTTCTTCAGATAACAAGTGACAGGATGAGAGAAAATGGCCTCAAGTTGCATCACGGCAGGTTAACACTGGATATTAGGAGAAATTTCTTCACAGAAAGGGTTGGAAAACATTGTAGCAGACTGTCCAGGGAACTTGGTAGTGATGCTGGGTTGGTGGTTGGACTTGATACTCTTAAAGGTCTCTTCCAACCTTAATGATTCTGTGATGATTCTCTCTTGTCCCCAGAACCTGCTGGATCGTAGAGACATTAGTCCAGTGTTCAGGTGGACTTTTGGACCTTATTCCAAAGATGGGCCTACTCAAATTTCCTTATTACGAGAGCCAAAATAGGTCTCTCAAAGAAATTACCTGTTCCCCAGCAATCTCACAGCACAGCTGCACAACAGACAAAACCAAACCAGCTTGGGGCTGCCAGGCTGACAACCTTCCATCTCCTTGCCCTCAAATCCAGCCCTGTTTTCACCCACTCCTTTCCAGCAGCTGCAGTAATTTGTCTGAGCCCAGCATGTGCAGCCTTCAGAGGCACTCAGCCCTAAAATAAGCCTCTGTTCCTCATGTGTCACCTCCTCCTCTGTGTCCCCTTTGCAGGTTCTCATTCAAAATGCCACCCTGGCAGGAGGAGTAGCAGTGGGTACCTGTGCTGACCTGGCAATCCACCCTTTTTCTGCCATGTTCATTGGGGTCATTGCTGGAATTGTCTCTGTCCTTGGGTTCCAGTTCCTGACTGTAAGTACTGGGGACCCAGCTCTGCTCCCACTTCTTATTTCTCTTTGGCTTTCCTGGAGCTCCCTTGGTTTGCTACAAAGGGAGGATAGATACAGTAAACTCCAGGTGATGGTGACTTTTAATAATGATTTGATTCTTGTACTTCTGCTCTTTCTTTTGTATATCAATCTAGAGATCATGGAAGATTATAAACTCACTATAAACTTCCTATTTCCCCTCATTTCAGCCTGTGTTGGCATCCAAGCTGAAAATTCAAGACACTTGTGGAGTTCACAATTTACATGGTTTACCTGGAATCCTGGGAGGCATCGCTGGCATCATAGTAACTGCGATAAAAAGGGAAATTAGGTGAGCTATAGAGAGAAGGGAGAAAGAAGTTTTTTGATTTTTGAACATCTATCCCAATTTGCTACCTTCTTTGGATCTAATTATGATTTTTTTCAGAAATGCGTCTTTGATTTGATGTTAAGCATTGTATTCTCATTTAATTTGGATTCTTCTTGATCTCCTGCCTTTAACACACTGTTTAAATGACAAGCTTGTTACAGGTTGAAAGATCAAATAAAAATAAATAAATTAAAACATCATAAAGAAACAGCACACTGAACCATTCAAACATAGAAAAATCTTTATTATGACTCTACAATTACACTGCTGGTAATTGTAAGATTTCCCAAAAAAAAAATGCAAAACGTTTTTTTTCCAACAGCTCATAAGACTCCAAAAAGATGAAATGCTGGTCTTTTTGACAAGAGGGAGTATTCTCTAAAGGCTTACAGGACATTAATAACCTTCTCAAAGAACTTGTTTTCATTGGTAGCCTAAAACAAAGCTGAATTAAAGACATGAGTTCTGTCTTGTACACAGCAATGGCAGGATTTGTTGGACTCTATGATCTTGAGGATCTTTTCCAATCTTAAAGATTCTAGGATATTTTCCTATGAGTCACCTTGTCCAGCATGCAGCAAGTACAATGTTATAAGACTTATCCTCAGTCTCAAAGTGTAACAGTTTTTTGATAGGCAATGGTTTGGTTTTCTACCCTTTTTAGGGGTGGTCACCAGCTTACTCCTGGCATGCAGGCTGCTGCCCTGGGCAGTACACTTGGAATTGCACTGGTGGGAGGAGCACTGACAGGTCAGTATGATGCACATAGTGACTACAAACACACGTGAATTTAGAGGTTTCTCCATGGAGAATTTAAATGTATCAACAATTTCGTGTGAATAATACAAAATTGAAATAATGGGTGATTGCGCGATGGCAGAAACTCAAATATGGAAAAGCAGTTTTCCAATGTTTGTGTCTTCCTATGAAGTTCAGGTTCGTCAGGAAGAATTTCTTCACTGAAAGGGTGGTCAGGCATTGGAAGGGGCTTCCCAGGGAGGTGGTGGAGTCCCTACTCCTGGAGGTGTCCAAGGAATGACTGGATGTGGCACTCAGTGCTCTGGTCTGGTTGACAAGACAGTGTTTGGTCTAGGATGGGACTTGATAATCTTGGAGGTTTCTTCCAACCTAAATGTTTCAATGATTCCATGATTCTAAATATCTTACTGAATACATGCTCCAAAGATACTGAGTTTTATATCTATAGGAATAACAAGGTGTTGTTCTGGACGGAATTCTTCTCTAGATTCAGACACTTAGAATTCTGAACAGAAACTAGTTTGAGATCAAGACATACTCAATGAGGTGTCACGCATTTCCGTGTGTTTGTGAATACTTCCAAATAAACAAACAATAAAATCAGGCTGAAACAGAGAATTTCAGTCTGAAACCCAGTCAATTAGAAACAAGCCCTTATTTATGCTCTTATTTATGTTTATATGAAGAAATCTATGAATATATATTCCTTTATATGAAGAAATTTTCTGAAGAAATCAGAATAAGTGACCTGTTGTCCCAGGATGGTTAGTCATTCCTGCAGATAAGGAAATCAGCCAGAAAACTTAGCTGGCTCCCCAGGCCACATCTGAGGGACATTTATTTAGTCATTTTCTTAATTTTTTTTGACCTCTGATGCTGGTTTTCCTGCAGGTGCTATTCTAAAGCTGCCCTTCTTGGGACAAGTGTCTGACCAGAACTGCTTTGATGACTCTGCTTATTGGGAGGTAAGACACAACCTCACTTAATTTCCCTTTTGTTGGAGGATGTACAGCCACTGCAGCCCTGCTCTCCTGGGCTTTGTGGTTTGCACACGAGTCAGAAAAGCTGCCTCTTCAAAATTCAAAAATGTTGCTCTACCTCAGGCTGTGAATTTATCAAGGCCATCTTCAGGATCATTTTTGAACTTCTTAGGTAGTCATGCCCTTTTCATTGGACTCACCTTGAACAAAAAGCAGAGATAGAGACAACAAATTGATATCACAGTGGAGGCCTTTATCTCTCTCTTACATGCTCACTGTATCAGGTATCCTCTTCCTTACCAGAGACTGATGATTTATTCTTAATTTAGGCAACCTGAATTTTATCCTTTATGCCAGGACAAACCCAAAAGCCAACACAAGAAACAATAGCTTATATACATTCCTTGTAAATAAAATGTTGATAACCCAAAAGGAAATTTTATTAGGTTTTTTTAATTAATTAAACTCCTTCTAAGATGAAAACCCTGAGTTCATCCCTCAGTATCCAGAACTGATGGTTCATGTCAGGCTGTGTCAATGTTAATAAACAGACATATAATATATACAAATAAAATTACATTCTCAGGACATTTTAGTCTTCTTTTATGGCAAAAACAAATCTGTATATCCTTAACTGAACTCTTCTTTGTTTTCCATGGAAGGTTCCAGAGGAGGAGACAGTATCCGAAATTCACTCCAGCCACCGTGATGAGCACAGCAGATTTGAAGCTGCCATGTAGAAAAATAATTAGTCTGCAATATTTGTCCTAATGATGCTCTTTCATGTTTCTAATGCTAAGAAACATAGAATAACATCCAAGTATTGTCCCAACCACAACAGGTTTTTAAGAAAGGGCTGTAGATAGCTATATTTTTGTAATAGAAAACAAGCTTGATTTTAGATTACTTAGTCATTATTATGCCAAGCTCAGGTGAATAAATTAGGTCCTTCTAATATATTTGTTCATCAGAAAAAGGCACCACAAACTGCTCTTTGAAATTATCTATATTTTATCTTTTGTTGTCACTGACAACAATATAGCTGTTGTAATAAACCTTGGGTTTCAAGGTTATTACAGGATGATATATTTAACTGCAAGATTTCTGAGTTATATCCTTCAACTGTATAGGTGTAATCAAGAAGAAATGAATTGATATTTTTTATTTGGATTAGAACAAACTTTTCACCAGAGCATCCCAGATTAACTTTTTAAGAAAGTGTGTTGTCCTGTTTTCCCATGGAGGAAAAAATGTGCTGTATTTTGAAGTTTGATTATGACAGGAAGTAAAATGTTGAAATAATTCTCATGGCAAAGCACAGAATACAGTGATTGATGATGCAATATGAGAGGCAATATGAGTATCAAGATTCATTGTTAATATGTTTATTGAAAGGGAGAAGAAACTGAAATTGTAAAAAAATTCATTACTGTCATAGAACTATTTATTTATTGTCATAGATTTAGTTAGTTTCAAGGACACAATAAGGGAACTGAGTAGGAGCTAAGAAAACCAGGTGATTGCATAATAGGTCTTGTTCTGTTCAACAGTAATAAGTGGATTGTAGCAGTGTAAATGTCAATAAATATAGCCTGAACTAATGCCAGCTCCAAAAAAACATGAATTGTTTGGAACTGATTGGAAAGAAACTATCTTCAACCTACAGAAGACTCAGCAGAGAACATCCATGGGGTGAGTCACTGATTCTGAAGTTACTGCCTCCTAAAAGAAGTGAGAGCAAAAAGAAGAAAATTGAAGCTAAATTAAGGAAAATTGACTTCATTGGAGAAGTGATGACAGTGGCTGCTCAGTTCAGAGACAAAAACTGAGGTAGCTGAAGGAATTCCATGAGGTGTCTTCGTGCATGGGATATTCCATTGAGAGATAATGGATGGGAAGTGGAAATCAAACAGAAGCAACATGCTGCTTCAATCCATCATTCACGGAAAGCTGCTGCTGATGTCTCCAAAGAACAGGCCAAAGTGGGTGAACTCTCAAGATTTTTTTTTACATTAGGATCTTATTTCAACTCTTACTTATGAGACTTAAGGGGAAAACTCCTCTCATATAAAATAGCACATATATTTTCAGTTCTACTGATGTATTTTTCCTTGAAAATCTTTGAAAGATACTAGGCAGGGCTGTCCCATATGTTATACCCGCTGTATACTGCTACATATGTCAGAGTTCTATCCATGAATAAAAATACATTTGTTGTATCACACTTTAGTTCAGATAAGCTCTTCTGCAGATGTGCAATGGCTGACTCTCTTTTACCTTGTTGGCTGTAAGATGTCCTTTATCCTCTCAAAGCTTTCACACATTCATTTTTGTAAAAACTGAGGAGACATTTAACAATGTAAATATCGCATTTTTAAAGATTTTAGAAGTATTTTGTGCATAATTTACAAAGTGTTGAAGTACTTGAAAAAGATTCCATCTGTGGACAGCCTGTAAAAAGCTTATCTTCAATACATGAATTTCACCCCTCAAATTCCTACTTGGAGATTCAGGGGGTCTTTCATGCACCTTGAAGGGGTGAGGTAATTTCACTAGTTTTGAGTGCTGACCACAGGGGAAGTACAACTCACCGTCAGCAAATCTTTCAGAATTGTAGAATCCTTGAGGTTGGAAAATACTCCATGATCATCAAGTCCAACCTTGGATGGATTATCATCAGTAAACCACATTGATAAGTGCCATGTCTACTCACTTCTTGAACACTTCCAGGGATGGTGACTGCCCTGCTTCCCCGGGGAGCTTATTCCAGTGTTTAACTACTCTTACAGTGAAGAATTTTTTCCTAACATCCAACCTGAACCTTCCCTGGTGAATGACCTCAATAACTACATTTAGGGTTTTTTTTTAAATCAAAAAGGGAAAAAATGAACTATACAGTTTTGTTCTCCAGTTCTCTTTATAATCTTTCCATAGTAATCTGTACCCTCATCCTCTAAGTACCCATTATTGTCCACTGACTTCTTTTTCAGAAGATTCCTCCCCCAGAGAAGTCAGTCCCTTAGGTTCTCTCAAAAAACAGAGTAGGGAGATGAATCCTTTTGCTTAATCAGAGCTTTATATGTTACTTTCTTTTCCATGTGACTGTGCCCTTGAAGTGTACAATTTGTTTTTCCAAAGGTTTTTTACCCTAATTGCTCACCTCCACTTTGCAAATGCCAGTGGCATTTGGTTCTCTGGCTTAGGGTATTTTCTTTGGTTGGTTATTTCCCAATTAATCAAAGTTTTGAATACCTTGAACCAGCAGAGCTTCATTAGTAATTAGTTACAACTTCTGTGTAATATGTGACTGGACACTTAAAAGACTTAAGCTTAAAATATTTTACTAAGAAGTCTTTTGCTCTTCCATGAGGAAGCCTTGCACTGGCAGGAAAGGAAAGTAAGGAGTTAAACAAGACACAGAATGGAGGATGAACTTAGAGGATGGGATTGAAAAGTAAACAAAAGTTAAAGTACAACTACTCTAAATTTGAGGTTCACGATCATCAGCATTTCTTGTCTTTTTCAAAAAGACTGGCAATATTTTATCCCTTCCAATAACTGCTCAATATTTCTGTCTTACCTTTGTTCTCACTTTGACTTGTTTTTACATTAAAAAAGCTTAAATAAGGTGTTGTGGTTTGCTGGGTTTTTTTAAAATGAGAAAAAAAAAAATTAATGATATCTTCTTTAAACTAGCAAAAGATGAAACTTACTGTTAGCCCTTTTCAGAACACCAGTGGGTGACCATAGCTTTGAAGGCTGTCTTACAGTTCTTCAGTCCTACCTCTGTCAGAGTAGTACCTTTGTATTTCATTCCTGAAAAGAAAATTTATTTAAAAGCCATTGGTTGAATATGTGCTTACAAACTTTCTTTTAACATTTGTGTTCAAATCTGTGGCTGAATAAATGCATGAATTGAATGATCAGACAACCAACTGTATTTGTTTGACATTTCTTGGGGATGTCTTCTTTCTCTCTTACTGGGATCAACCTTTTCACAAAGTATGTTAACAAAATGTGTCTCCTCTTACCAATGGAGAGCTCTTCCTGTCCATCTCAAGCCTCCTGCAAAATGTTTGCCTTTCAACCTCGTCTCTGTTCCTTGCTATTAGTTAAATTCCAGATATATGTGGAAAACTTGACATGTTCAGTGCCTTTTTACCCACTCTGGGAAGGTGAAGTAGAATCAGGCCATCCGGAGCACAGCTGGAAACTGTCCCTGGACTTTTCCCAGGACACCTTCCAGGTAGGTGAAATGTCCCGGTCCCTCCTTCAGAGCCCCTGGGGACTGCAGAAGGCTCACAGGGAGCCTATCCAAGAGCAGGGTTGAAGCCTCCCAGGCTCCCAGCCATGTGCCAGGGTTCTTTTCCTCTAGGTCTCTGCACCGCCGTTCCCTGGGGAATTTCCCCATTCCCTTCTCTCCTCTGCCTCTGGCCACACCTCTGCAGGGATCCTGACACTTTTGGGAGAGAAGGACAAAGGGCTCAGCCTTGAGGCACTTCACCTCACACCACATTCACCTTCTGGCCTCAAGGCCAGATGAAATTTAGTGTTCTACCAGAAAACCCTTCCAAATGCTGTTCTGTGGGCTGTGACTCAACTTTTCTGTCCAGTCTTCTCCTTGGCTTCTTTTTTCAACACCTCCTCCTCTGCTGTTCACTCTCTTAGAGTCTGAGACACCTGAGTCAGGCTGTACCTCACCCCCCTATCCTCAGCCGACAGATGACATCTTTTCCCAGTGCTGTGTCCAGTTCTGGGATGCCCAGTACCAAAGAGATATGGACAGACTGGAGAGAGTCCAGCAAATGGCCACAGAGGTGCTGGAGTGACTGGAACATCTCTTACATGAGGAAACACAGAGAGGTGGGAGTTTAGCCTGGAGGAGAGAAGGCTCAGGGGGATCTTATCACTATAAACACCTGGGGAAAAGATCAAGTAAGTCAGAGCCAGACTCTTCTCAGTGTGTGCCCAGTGCCAGGACCAGAGGCCATGGGCACACACTGAAACACAGGAGGTTCCCTCTAGACATCAGGAAACACGTTTTTACTGTGAGAGGGATTAAGCACTGACAGAGGTTGCCCAGGAGATGTGGAGTCCCCTCCACAGCAGTATAGAATTTTTTAGGTCCTTGGAGACATTCAAAACCTGTCTGGACATAGGCTGGGGCAAGTGGCTCTTGGTGGCCCAGCTTGAGCAAGGGGCTGGACCAGATGAATTCCAGAGTCCCCTCCAACCTCAATCATGTCGTGATTCTGTGATCTGAAATTCCCAATGAATTCAATGGAATCAAAGTTATGCAACCCCTAAACACTTAAAAAAATTAAATCTCTGTGAACTACTCTGCTAGGCAGTGCAATTTTGATTTTTCAAGGGTATCAAGGATATCTGTACTAATGACATAAACAGGATTAATCAGTAACCTGGACAGCGAGCAGAATTTATGGCTTTTATAGCAAATGTCAGGTTGATGACCCACAGTTATCCATGTTCTTGGACTTTCACACTTGCCCAGTGACCTGCAGTCTCACCCAGTCACACGCTGATTAGCAAACATTTACCTGCCCCTGTGCCTGTCTGAGGATTCATTAGGAAGCACGGAGGAAGAGAACAAGACACTCATTGCAAGTAAAACATACCCTTCACTGGAAAAGAGGTTTATGGACTAACACAAGGGTCTCTCAAGCGAAATTCTTGCAGGAGGACCGAGATCCAGACTCCCCATTTTCTCTTTTCTCTTCTACAGCAAATACTTAGCTGAATAGAGATGGACTGGAACAGCAGCACTTCCATTGGTTTTGTGTTCATCCTGGCTTTTGTATCCATTTTTAAAACAGCAGGTTTCTGGAACAGCAGCACTTCCATTGTTTTAGTGTTCATCCTGGCTTTTCTATCCATTTTGAAAACAGCAGGTTTCTGGAACAACCGAAGACAGAATTTTCCTCCAGGACCAAGACCATTACCTATAATTGGAAATCTTCTTTTGTTTGATTTGAAGAGACCCTACAGGACTTATGAACAGGTACTCATTTTCTTTTCTATTGGTCCTATCACCAAGCCCCATAGTCCAAGATATTAGAGAGTTTCTCCTACTGCACCCAGAGTATCGCATCCATGGATGAGCCCTTAGCAAGGGACAGGTGATGGTTACTTGAGTAGAAATTGTTGAATGCAGCATGTTTTTTTTACTGTAATACTTTCTCCATGCATCCAGGTTTCAGCCTTCAACAACTGTCAAATTAATAGCAAGTGCTCACCTTATTTTTGTGGTAATTTTGAGAAAAAGGCAACTGAATAAGGAATAATTTCGATATGTGGTGTAACTCCCTCTGCTTCCCACTGATTGATGTACCTGGAGCTGTGACTGCAGTGTCTTGCCTTCACTGATTTATCAGCCTTTCTCATCTCCCTTTCCTCCTTTCTTCCCCAAAAGCTGAAGATATAACTACATACTCTTAATATTCAGGGCCAACCTCTGCCAAAATAATAAACCTTTCAGTTTTCTTCTGGTGGTTTCTTTACCTAGTGCATTGCAGGGCTTTGCTGACTTTGAGTCAGAAGAATTCTATGAACCTGCTCCCTCCTTAGTGTTTTTTCTGCTTGACATTAAAATCACATATCCTCCTTGCTGACGATTTTGAAAGGGATATTTGCACCTACAAACCTGTATGGGTGCTGCATCCACAAATCAAAAGACTGCTTAGATGCAATATCTGGAACGTCACTGTAGCTCTCCAACACAGCCCAATCATGTTGACAAAAGCAAGTTCCATCTGCTTTCAGGCCAACAGAACCAACATGTCTCTGCTGTAATTCAGTGATTCTGTTCTAGTGCTGGAGGCTGGTTCTCTGACTTGAGCATAATTCAGATATGGGTCACTGCTCCTGTTATTTCAGCTGCCTGTACTTGCTTACCACTTGCTGAACATTTTGCATCTTGATGCTAAATAGTTGCCTTCTGTTTCTCTCTGCAAACCCACTAGAAAGCAAGGAAAGTCAGGAAAACTCCCTCCATTTGTCAGAAGAATCAAGAACACTGAGTTACATAAAAATAAATCTACCTGTACCAGCTAAAAAGGCACCACGTTGTCTCTCAGACAGATTCATGCTGGACGTAGTCATGTAAAAGAAGTTTGAACTTGCCTAATGCTAAACCCAGAACCAAACTGGGTTTCTCTAATACATTAATGATGGCAGAGGTTTGAACAGGTTTAGCTCATAAGCAAAAGAATAGCATAGAGATAAGTGTGAGAACATGAGTCAAAAATTGAATTTACAAGGGTTTCTGAGGGAAGACAGAGCTGTCAGTACAATCCTTTGCTGACTTGGTGTTTCAGCTGTTAATGCTTCTGCTCAGTTTAGCACAATGGGACTCCTCTCCCAGCTGTGCCATTTAGTCATTATCCATCACAATGTCTGGCACATTCCCATGATTTAAATCAAGTGTCTTTCCCTGTAGTGAGGAAAATATCTAACATGTTAGTAACCCAGAGGCAGGACTGGAAAATAAGCAGTACTGGAAAGGGTGATGAATTTCTTTGTAGGCTGTAAAAGCTGTAAATCACTGTTCTCTTCTTCTGACAGCTGTCCAAAAAATATGGTCCAGTCTTCAGTGTTCAGATGGGGCACAGGAAAGTCGTAGTGATTTGTGGGTATGAGACAGTGAAGGAAGCTCTCATAAACCACGCTGATGCATTTGCAGGGAGACCTAAAATCCCAATCTTTGAAGATTTGAGCAAAGGAAATGGTAAGTTGGTCTTATTTTTCCTTGACAGCTTGATCTACTCCATTTTTTTTCCTATAGACAAAGCAGGAGCTGGGACAACACTTTGGATCAGACATCACAAAACGTATTGGAAATAGGGAGACATTTCATTGACTTCAGCACACTTGTTCAACTTTGAAACTACTGACAGTGGCAACAAAACAACCATAACTCTAAAAATAACCACAGCAACAGATAATGGATAGTGACACACTTTCAGCATCTAGACCAGGCCATCCATGCCAGAGAAGCATTTCTAGATCTCATTATATGGCTCTGGACTTGTGGTTTTTTGGGCTTACCATAGAACCACCTTTTCTGAAATTAGTATTCTACTGTTGCTCATCATTTCAAATGATAAATAGTGCTTTTGAATTCAGAATGTGACAATAGATAGCATGTAACACATAGAGAACTGGGGATTTATTTTAAAAAGGGAAATACTGTCTACTGAGCTGTGTTTCAAAATAAGAATTTCACATCCAAACTTCATTCTAATTTAGCATAAGAGTTTCATATTTATATCTCCAAAGATATTTGGAGAAATTCAGGAATAATTCTGTGAACATTTTAACAGCTGCATCTTTTGATCATATTATTTCATAGAAGCTTACTTTTCACTTTATTTTTTTATTTGAAAAAAAAACCAAGCTGAAGTCATCAGTTAAATGGTGTAACAATATCAGTGAAAAAAAAGTGATGGTAGCGGTTTTAAGACTTTACCTAAATTTTAAAGACATTTGTGCCTACTTAAGTTTTTACTGCAGTCAGCAGAGATAGTTCAATTTCACTTCCAAACTATGATGACCAATGGTTTGAATTTGAATTTCCAATGTCCACTTTCTTTTGGTGACAAGTGTCTTGAGGATATATATTCTTCTTAAGATTTGATTAAATAAATCTTAAATATTTATCCTTTGCTTGTATAATAAACCTGTTGCTGAGGATTGAAAATACTTAAGGCAGAGTTGTGTTTTTCCTCATCTGGATGCAATTTAACTTGTTTTAAAAGTGACTGCTACTAAACAGCTCCATTCTCTGCCTACAAAACTATTTAAAATCTTCTGCCACCTTGACATGTTCTCTTGGTCTCAGGGGTTATTTTTGCTAATGGTGAAAACTGGAAGGTGATGAGAAGATTCTCCCTCACAACCCTGCGAGACTTTGGGATGGGCAAAAAGGCCATTGAAGATCGAATCGTGGAGGAGTACGGGCACCTGGCAGACACCATCGCCTCAAAGGAAGGTGGATGGATTGTTCATTCTTCAAACCTGTAGAATCACAGAATGGTTTGGGATGGAAGGGACCTTAAAGACCGTCCAGCTGACCCCCTGCCATGGGCAGGGACACCTTCCACTATCCCAGGTTGTTCCAAGCCATGTCCAGCCTGGCCTTGGACACTTCCAGGGATGGGGCAGCCACAGCTTCTCTGGGCAGCCTGTGCCAGGGCCTCAGCACCTCTAATGTTTTGTCTAAGCATGCAGAGGCTTTTTGAGCCTTCTCAAGTTCAGACCTTTTTATGAAATGTACTTCAGTTTGACAAATTTGGCTCCTCTGGCATTTTTGTGTCTGGTATGGTATTCTGACACTGAGTAATAATCAATAATAGCAATTAACCATAACAAATAAATAGCAATAATTAGTACGATATTTACATTTGCAAATTACATCTCTTGCCACAATGTAATATATTCCCTTGTTCCTTGTCTAGGAAAGCCCTTCGATGCCAGCAATATAATTAATAGAGCAGTTGCTAATATAATTGTGTCAATATTGCTTGGAAAACGATTTGACTACAAAGACTCCAGATTTGTGAGACTTCTAAATCTGACCAATGAAAGCATGAGGCTTGCTGGGAAACCTTTGGTTACGGTAATGATTCACATGTTTATGTTGCTGGTCCACTAGATGCCATGGGAAAATAGCAATACTGGTAGTCAATTTCTTGTATTAAACAGGAAGATCTGAGACTTTGATAGATAATAGGTTTACAAAGCACTTTCTTGGACCAAAAAAAGCTTGAGAGACGATCTGGGAATCATGAAGTCAACAATCAAGCCCCCAGTCTCTCGAAAACATATTTAAGATATGGTTTGAAGAGTGCTAATGAGTAAAAATACCTTCTGATACTTGTATGCAATGCTGCCACACACTGGATTGATTTAAGTTCCTCCAGGCTCTGGAAAAAAAAAAAAAAAGAAAAAAATGTTAGTGGAAGAGCTGGCTAAAACAATCAAAAAAGTTGCTGGCCAACATTTCCATCTCCCCGGGGGCAACTTGAATCTGTTTGAGCCTGACACCTACACTACTCCTGAAAAATAGTAATTTGGGGCAAGATTTTAACATCCATTCAGTGGTCCTTGATGAATTTTTTACCATGAATTCATCCAGTTACTTTTTAATGTTCTATAGAACAAAATATTAATCTTAAGTTTTTGACTTTGTATCTGCAAAAGAGGCCAAATGTTTTTAATTTGTTTCTGTAGTGTTTTCAGAGCTCTGGCCGATAAATTCTCTCTAATAACTTCCACTCTCATAGATGTACAATACCTTCCCATATCTTGGATTCCTCCTAAGGGCTAACAAGCCTCTCCTCCGAAACAGAGATGAATTCCATGCTTATATACGAGATACTTTTCTAGAATATCTCAAACACCTGGACAAAAATGACCAAAGGAGTTTAATTGATGCTTTCCTCGTTAAACAGCAGGAGGTAACTGAATCTTTTCTCGTTGATTCCAAATTTCATGGCTCTATGAAGACATTTATGATTTCCTTTCAGCTCTTACAATTACAGCTAAATTTCTTCAGGGAAGCTGTCTTTGAGAAAACACATATAACAAAGTGGCAGAGTTGAACAGATACTTCATGCTGGTGAAGTTCCAACCTCTTTAAATCAGCAAATATTTATCCTTATTTATTTTCTTCAGACTGTATCAATATATTTACCAAGCTGCATCTTTTTATCTGCTCTCTCTGTTGTCCCAACCCTTCTGACTGTTTTGAAAACATAATTTATTACAGAACAAAATCACTACCTAGGCTTTACTGGGATTCTTATCTGGGGTCTCTGATATGTCTGGGTTACCTTTCCCATGGGGAAAGCAGCTACCTTTGCAGATGGCACCAGTAAATACAGAGAGATGTCAGCACTCTTCTCCAGGCACAAGCCCAAACCTCTTCCTTGTCTTTCACACTTTTTTAAAATATAGGATTTATTTCTTAGCAAATGTTTATCTACAAAAATTGCATTTTCACATGGAAAGCTTTAAGTTTTCATCCTTTTATCTCAACCACTTTTTTCAGGAGAAATCTACTACCAGTGGTTATTTCCATAATGGCAACTTGCTAAGTTTGGTGAGCAATTTGTTTACTGCTGGTGTTGAGACAATTTCCACCACACTGAACTGGGGCTTTCTGCTGATGCTAAAGTACCCTGAAATCCAGAGTAAGTGGTTTTGTGGTAGATACTGTTACACTCAAGGCATTAGGGACCAAACAGGAACCTGGAGGATCAACACATCTGTTAATAAGCCAAGTTACAAAAAGCTGGGATTTCCCACCAATTATTGTCTCTGCGCCCTGTGGTTCAGACCCGGTGAGGGTCACACTGGTCAGCCAGGGGCAGAACATAGAGCTCATACAGGCCAGGCCCTTTGCTTAGGGAAATCTCAGTAATTAGTAAGAAAAGAGCTGTCCTCTGTTTGTCAATGAAATTGTTCCAGGTTCCCCTCAGAAACTGTTGATAAACCAAAGGCCTGTGCAGATGTTAAATGAGCTGTACTGAGGCTTTAGGGACCTGAGAAGGTTCAGGGAATTGCCCTTTGCCTGGCATCTCCATTCCAGCTGATGGTACAGGGTTGTTCAGCATCAAGTGGGGGTTTTGAGACAACCCTTGGGCAGAACAAGGATCTTTAGACAGAAGAGAGGGCAGAAAAAAGTCTTTAGGTTTCTTGTTGGTAAAGAATCAAACACTGTAGTTCTGATCACCTCCCATTATTTCTGAAAGAAAAAAAAAAGATTTTTGGAAAATTTATGATTTGCACTCCAGATCTATTATACTTTATATTAGTAAAGCACAATGTCTCTCAGGGGCAAATGAGTCCTTGTATCTTAGAGTTGGTTTTTTCTTCAGAAAAGGTTCAAGAAGAGATAGAACAAGTGATAGGGTCCAACCCCCCACGGATCGAGCACCGAGCTCAGATGCCATACACAGATGCTGTCATCCATGAAATTCAGAGGTTTGCCAATATCCTGCCACTGGATTTGCCTCATGAGACTGTTGCAGATGTCACCCTCAAAGGCTATTTCATTCCCAAGGTGAGATGCCTACAAGATTGCTTCTTTTAAAATTCCCTCTTTCTGAATTTGTCCAGGGATTCATTCCTCTGTCCCATTTCACAGGGAACCTACATCGTCCCTTTACTGACTTCAGTCCTGAAAGACGAGTCGCAGTGGGAGAAACCAGACATGTTCTACCCTGAGCACTTCCTTGATGCCAACGGGAAATTTGTGAAGAAAGATGCTTTCATGCCTTTTTCAGCAGGTGCTTTCTCTTTTACATTTACACAAAACACACAGCAAAGGTGCTTCTGCGCATTTCCTGCTTCACTTTTCCATGGCCCTTTTAAAAAGTCACAAATAATGTCGGCTGGGTCAAGATTTCCTATAGTGTGACAACAAGCAGGAGCTGCCATATAAACCCCCAAAGTCTGTGCAAAATCAAAGGGGAGAAGGGGCTTGGCCTTTGAGGCTCCCCCAGAGTGTGACATTCACACACCTGAGTTTACACACCTGCACCATTTGCCAAAGCCTGGGAGATTCCAACCCTGCTCCTTCTCTGGCATTTCTCCTGCTTTGCAGGCTCTGTAATTGTTCTTTTTAAGTTCCCATAAATCATTCTCTGGCTAACTAATCTATCATATCCACAACACTCTCCATTTTTTTATTGATGCTATTTGTACATTTTCAACTCTGCATGATATTTGAGCAAGATTTTTTGTCATACTCACCACCCAGTACAAGGCAATTTTTTTTTTTTTTTGGTAGAAGAACATAGGATACTTCCAGTTCCCAGGCCTCCTTTTCCAGATTTAAATCTAGATGTCCCAGCTGAAAATGCATCCAGAGAGTGTCAGGTCTGGGAACTCCCTGGAGGGCTTATTTCATATAACAGCCATGCAATAGCTCTTCATTTTCCAGTTTCTGTCACACAAGGAAGCTAAAACCAAATTTTAGTCCAGGTTTTTGTTAGTTCTGGCCTTGAATCATCATGCTATGAATAAGGCAGTTTACAAGCTGCTAGATTTGACAGAACTGAAAAAAACTTGTATTTACAGCACTTTTGAATATCCATAGAATATCTCCCCCACCTTCCTTCTCAGTCCCACTCTAGCCAGCATTTTTGAGTCTTCAAAGAATTTGCTGACAAATTTCAGTATAAAAAATTGCCTATGAGTAGACAAATAAACCCAAAGTCTAGAGTAAACCAGCTGGTCTGGGATGCAAAAATTGAGCCAAGTAGAGGAGAAATATGAAAATGAAGAAAAAATTCAGATTTTATTGAAAACTGGAGTTAAGGAATTCAGAATACATTTCCATACATTTCTCTCCAAATGCAAGCATTTAGACAAAGGAAAAGAAAAAACCATCACCAGCTGGCTTTGGTATGACACCTATGAAGATCAAAATTCCTCTCTCTGATAACTTGTACCCAACAGACTTTTAAAATCTACTGTGTTCTTTATTCATACCTAGGATATAACATTCAAGTGTTCTGGATTCCCACTGACCTTTTGCAGAGTAAGAGCTGATAAAAGGGTATTTTTCTTCCAATATTGAAGAAGCAGCTCTCACTGATTTTCTTGTGGTCATTCTGCATTTCGTTCCAGGGCGGAGGATCTGTGCTGGAGAGACTCTTGCCAAAATGGAGCTCTTCCTCTTCTTCACCCATCTCCTGCAGAGGTTCAACTTCCACCCTCCACCTGGAGTTTCCAACTCAGACGTGGACCTCAGCCCAGCCATTTCATTTAATGTCATCCCCAAACCCTATAAAATGTGTGCTGTAGCACGTTCCTAGAGCTCTAATCAGCATCCATTGTGCTTCAAAAATCTTTCATTTACTCTTCCATCACATCTGTCTTCTTAATTTTTTGACCAAAATAATCCGTATTTCAATGAAGGTTTCCAGTACTTCTAAACCAAAGTGTTGTTCTTTTATTTTTTATTTACTGGGGGAGGGCAGAAATGGACCAGAAGTGTGAACTAACTGATGGCTGACGGATTAATCTCTTAGATCACCTAATCTTGGCTAAATAATACAGACCCTCAGCTTTCTTATTCTTGCTGCCATTTTCACTTGGTAATGAGTGTTCGTTGAAAAGATATCCCAAAAAACGCTCCCAAGTCCAGGTTTCTCCCAAAAGACATATGGACCACGAAGCTGTGTTTAAGTTGTACTAGGAGGTAAATGTGGGATGCTCAGAGCTTCAGGCTGTCAGAACAGAAGGGTTATTTGACCTTGGCAGTCAGATGGGTTTGAAGCTGGGCTGGATATCCTGATGTTCCCCAATGCCTCAGCACAGCTTCTTCCCTTGGCTCTGCTCCCTACTCCTTCCATTACCACATGCAAAGAAATCAGAGTTCTGTACTTGTTGAAGATCACTTCTGAGGAAAAACCTTAAGCCAAGTTAACCTGAATCCAGATGTTCATTAAGATTTCCCTGGGTATTCTTCAAATGGATAAACTCAGTAAAGAATACACACATGGAAAATTGTCTTACCTACTTAAAGCCAAGGCTTGTGAAATTGAAGTTTCAGGTGCTCCCAGGTGAAATCACAAAAGGTCACAGCTCCACACACACTGATCAACAGTGAACCTGCTGGAAGAAGCCTCAGATCTCATCAAAACCAGCAATCTGATCATTCTGCAACTCTGTCCAAGAGTATCCCCCACCAAGTCAAGCTAAGATCACCTCCTAAATGTGTGGATTTATGTTCTCTGGTTCATGTTGCCCTGTTTATGTGTGCATGACAAACCCAAAGTAACAATACCTGCAGCCAGCGTACCATAAATCACCCAGTGTTGGGGAAAAAATTTAAATTAACAATTTTATGGCTTGCCTCTCTATCCAGCCCTGTAGTGCAGAAGCTCATTCTTCAGTTACTGCTATTTCAACTTCCTTGTGTGGAAGCTGTACCTGACTCCTACTCATTGCCCTTCTCCACGCTTTCTTTTCAAAATAAAAAAATTTTAAAAAGGAAAAGGTCTCTATGTGGTTCAGGAAGTTCAAAGCCCACACAGTAAATCATCCTTAATGAAAGCAAAGGAGTATATCTTCACCTAACCTTTTGCTGGCATGGAGGAAAATCTTTAACCCATACTCTGGATTAAATTATTTTGGGGTAATGGTTATACCAGTAAATGCTTCCCTTGCCAAGTGATCACAAATTTGAGAAATATTTCTAAATAATTATATTCCTTTTCATGTAATTCAGGATAAAGCAAACACTTAGTCTGCTGTTCCTGATCCTGCATGGTTTAGGTAATCTTGTGAGGAGCAGAGAGCTGGGACTCAGAGATCCTTACGGGTTCCTTCCAACTTGAGATATTCCATGATTCTAACTACAGAGAGGCTTTCAATCTCTCATAGAAGATAAATAATTCACTCTTGCCTCATTAAGACAACCAGCAACTTGTAAACAGAAGAACAACAGTTCATGTGGCAAAGTCAGTGTAAAGAGCACTGCTGTCTTCCAGCAGGTAATTTGACCTGAGAAAGTACTTTATGTTGTTTTATGTTGTTTTTTTATTAAGTAATGAAAATCTAAAAACTATTTTGTACATTTGATAAAAACTATTCAACTTCCTGCCATTGAGGGTTTTTTACTGAACATTACTAAGAAAGTTGAACAGGGGATTTACAACTGAGTATTAGATAAGCTTATTTTTACTACCTGTTTCAGGTTTAAAGATTAAACTCCCAAATACAAGCTACTTTGGTAAAGACACTGCCTTCAGTGATTTACAGATATAGATACAGAAGTGCAAATACAATAGAATAGCTCCCTTATTCTGTAAAAACACCCAAATAACCCAGAATCTATTTCCTTCCCTTCTCCTAACAGAGGATGTATCACCATTACAACTCATGCCAAGTCAAAAAATCCCACAAAAAACCTTGACAGATGACTTAAATCACTTGAGTCCCAGAATGTATGTACAGATTTATATGCCAATATTAACAGAAAATGGTTTAACAGAAATTCAGCAGTTTCAACAGGAAGGCCATTAGGAAGAAAGCGGTTTCCAAGCTCAGCATGGAGACTCCACATATTTGAGCTTCTCAAAGTAAATCCACCTTCTCATAGGTCTTTTCAATGAGGGTTAACAAGTTCTTCAAGTCAGCTGACTGTTGAATAGCATTCATGTCCTTTAAAAGGCCCTTCTGGTTCTTTACCTTCAAAATTTCCTCCTAAAGAAGGAAAGAATGATAGACAACAAATAAAAAACCAGCTTTTGTCAAGGGCAACAGGAATTTCACTTCCATGCAGCCCAGCTGCAGCTAAAACAAAAAAAAAAAGATTTAAAGTCACAGAACGAGTCTTCTCCAGCAGTCATAGATATATTTCAGAAATTACAAGTTCCCTAGGGCAACAGGGTTTCTCGGAGAAGGTATGTGATGTTTTAAATCATAAGATCACAGAATGGTTTGGGTTGGAAGGGACCTTAAAGCTCATCTTGCTCCAACCCCCTGCCATGGTCAGGGACACCTTCCACAAGGTTCCACTAGACCAGGTTGCTTAGAGCCCCATCCAACCTGGCCTTGAACACTTCCAGGGATGAGGAGGGCTTTTAGGGTTTTGTCCTGGTTTTAAAACACAAACAGATAGTTCTCAATGAAAAGGAAAAAAAAAAGGGGAAAAAGAAAACCTATTCAAATTTTCTGAATTTTCAGAACAGCCCCCTCTGGCAGAGTTTAAGGGATAAAAGCACATTCTGTTGCCTTCCTCCTCATAACCAAAGTGTCTCTGAAAATATAAATACATATTCCACACCCACCTGCAAAGTGGGTGCCTGCAAACTGCGCTTGGGAAGTTCTGGGAGGTGGAGTGCTCCACTGCCATTTTCCTGGAATACCTAGAAAGGGAAGAAGGACAAGAAAAAACAATCCAAAACACCAAATATCAGGCACATAAGCCAGAAAATAACCTGTTATTATTCCACTTCTGAAACCAAACTTCTTAATTCTGCAGCTGAAGTTGGAAAGATTAAGAAGATCCATTCCCAAAGGCAAATGAGGCCTTCCTTAAATGACATTGCCTGAGAAACAGTTTGTTTGGGACAGCTCTGGAAATCAGCCCATTCCTCTAGGTTATAGGAGTACATAAGGATTTATGAGAAATACCTTCCTGGCCTCTTTTTCATGTTCCTCCAGCTGGTTCTTGAGCACCTGGATTTTGTACTGCAGCTGCTGTACACTTTCCTCAATGCGCTCCGCTGATCGCTCTGCTTCAGTTATTTCTTCCTAAAACAAAACAGACACAAAACCAGAACAAAATCTACTTTAGAGATGGTGACTCTTTCCTACAGAACTCTCTGAGTCACTGAAAAAAATCCAAAAAGAGACACAGCTTTGCAGCAAAGGTGGATGACAACAATGAACACTGGACGCTCCTCCAGCACAGGCACAGCCAGCAGCCTGGTAAAGTAATGTCTTCCCTTCTTTGCTTTTCATACCTGCAATTGTACCAAAGACTCCTCATTTGTCTCAAGCATTTGTTTCTCTGCCATTTGAAGGCTCAGGATATTCTTCAGGTTGCCCAGCCTCCCTGGAGGCACCTTTAAAGTCTTGAAACTTCTCAGCACCCTTTAATTACAGGAAAAGCAAAGCATGACTTGTTCGGAGTTCTTTGCAAAGCAAAAAGAAAATCCTGAGGAAAAACTAATCTCAATTTAATTTTTAACTCAGTTGCTGTTAATGAAGTAAAAGGCTGAAGAGAAGAATAAAAACTGTCTTGAATTGTTTTCCAAAGACACATGGAGTAGGTGTTGAAGAAAGGAACCAGGAACAACAAATTCCAATATTCTCATGTTTGCTATTGCACTGACTTTATGTAGTTTATGTTCCATTGGCCTCTACACTCCCTGACTATAAACTGACATTAATTAGTATTTTCCTAATATTTTTCCAATTCTGACCTGGCTGCTTTTCAAATAAGTTCTAAAAGCAGCATTTTTAACTGCTTCCAAACAATTATCATTTCAGTAAAACCTGGAAATGCTTTTATGAAACATGATATATAGCTTTATGTCAGATGGAGAGTTTTAGTGTGCCCTCAAAGTATGGCACAAAACAACTGGGTAAAAGAAATCTCTTCTCTCCCTCTTTTTCATTTATAATTTCTTACCTTTCTTTCAGTACATTGAGGTGCTTCTGAACATCATCTTTTCTCTCCCTCTGTTGGGACAAAACAGATCTGGAAAGAAAATAAAAGCAGAATTTCCATCACAAAGCCTGCAAGCACAGAGAATACATGAAAAACATACTGACTTCCAGTTCAAGTAATACTATGATTTTTATTTTATTCCTCATGGAAACAAAGAACCACCAGGATATCTGGCACTTACAGTACTACTGAATCCACTACATTTTCCAGGAAAAGCCTACTGCTGTCTGAGAGAGGCTGCCAAGATCCTACTGTAGCACTGGACAGCTTCACCTTTTTTGAAGAACCATTTTCTCCTGTTACCAAAAAGGAAAGAAGGGAAAGGTATGACTTGTCAAACCTGGATAGACAGCTTTGTGACTCAGTTCAATCAGATCAGAGTCAAAGGTGCAACAGTTCAGATTTAACGGGGAAGAACAGGACCCCACCTGCAGGGGAATAGTCCTCCAGCTCCTTAACTTCCCTTCTGACTGCCCGAGGGACCTGCTGAAGAGAAAGATTTACAGCAAACGTGGCAATTTTGAGACATCCTCTGCTGTGCAATCATTCATCTACTCCTATGGACTCACTATGCCAGTGCCTGACAGAAGTCTTTGACACTGATCGCAAAAAAAAGCTTTATTGAAGGCTGCTCAAAAGAGCTCTTCACACTGGGCATTTCCTCGGGAGGACTATGCTTAGTTAATGAATTATTAACTACAAATTCCAAATTAAAAAATGGGGAAAAATACCTCTTTCCCCTTCCCCCCCTCACTTTGCTTACTTTTCTACTTCGTTTGATTCAAAATAATGAATACCTGTTTTTTTTGACCTTGTTTTCTTCCTTGTTCATTTGCTCCCTTTTTTTTGCTGGAAGGCCCTTGTTGATTCTGTGATTTAAAAGGATTTTTTGCTGATCTCCCACCAGCTGATTTCCCCATTTTATTGGAAGATGCCTGGCGGGGTTTCATTATCTGTAAACCAACAGGAACAGGAGGAAACAAAGACAAAATTAAAACCCAGCAATTAGAACCCATACAGTATAAATCTATACTTTAAAAAGCAAAATGACAGAAATTGGGCTCAACCCAACAAGCCCCAAATGAACCTAAATGACATGAAATGTTTGTGTATTTGCTAACCTAGAGCCCAAATCCTGTAAATTTACTTAAATGTAGGACCACTAAAGAAGCATCCCCATTTGGAAGGTACCCCTGCCCATGGCAGAGGGTTGGAAATAAATGATCCTTAAGGTCTCTTCCAACCCAAACCACTCTGTAATTCTATGATTTATCTTTCAACCCATCAGTGCAGTCATCCAAGTACCAAAACTTTTTGCCTTAGCACCTAAGCAGAGTGGTCCCTACTGCAGTTTAAACCTGCAGCTTCTTTTCTTACTTACTACAGAGAGACAGAGGGAAAAGCCGTCACACAGAACGGAGTAGCCACAAACCCCACCACCCTTCTCGTCTCTAAAGCACCACGACTCAGATTTATTCAGCTTTTCCCTCACCCCTTCAGGCCGCTTTTTCCCTCACTCAGGTCGTGTCACTTCTCACCAGGCGACTGTTGAAATTGACATCAGACAAATAAGCCCCGGGCGGGTAAGTGAGGCCTGTAACAGGCAAATAAACCATATGCCAAGTAAATGTATGCCAAATAATCTCCGCACAAGCTAAATAAGCCCTAAACTAGGTAAATAAACCCTGCCTCTCCCCTCCTCCATAATTACCGATATTGTGGGACAGCTTTCTCAGCGGACCGTAAATAATGCATGGACTACAACTCCCGGCATGCACCGCTCATCGCCGCCGCCTAGTGCATTTACCCCCTCCATTGCACTGCATGCTGGGAGTCGTAGTCCTTCCTACCCATACCCCCTCACATCCTCAAATGCCCGCTCCCTCGATGCTGCCGGATAGCATCGCGGATAACACCTCCACAAAACCCTTCCTCTCCTCCCGGATCATCCCGCCCCAAGCCTCACCTTCCCGGCGCTGCCCACCCGCTCCTCAGCGCTGCCGCCGCTCCCGCCTCAGCCCGCCGGGACGTTACAAAACAAACCCGCGCTCCCCGCGGCGCACGCGCAACGCCGCTCCCGCCCAGCGCGCGTGCGCGGGGGCCGCGCGCTGACGGAGGGGCCGGTGGCAGGTAACGGGGGGGATCCCATCCCTGTCGTGATCCTGATCCCTTTCCATGTCCCTGTCCATGTCCGGAGCCCCGAGCCTTGCCCCTGTCATTGTCCTGATCCCCTGTCTTAGCCCTCGTCCCGGCCCCCCGTCCCCATTGGCTGCCGGAGGGGCGTGTTGGGGGCGGGCGGCGGCGGCGGGAGCGGTACCGGGACGGAGAGGGGAGCGTTCCTGTCGGGCTGTGGGTGCTGAGGAGGGAGAGGTGCGGAGAGGGGCTGACAGGGCGGCTTTGGGGTTCCCCCGGGGTGCTGGGCTGGGAGATGGGCAGGGAAGAGTTGTCTGAAGCTGAATAAGGCTAAGTGCAGCGTCCAGCACCGGGGCAGGAATAATCCCGCGGTGCGTTAGGAAGAGCATTGCCAGCAGGAGGGTGATCCTGCCTCTCATCCCTGCCTTGAGGCACATCTGGAGTGCTGTGTCCAGTTCTGGGCTCCTCAGGACAAGAGAGACATGGAGCTCCTGGAGCGTGTCCAGCGCCGGGTGACAAAGATAATGGAGGGACTGGAGCATCTCCCTGATGAGGAAAGGCTGAGGGAGCTGGGGCTGTTCAGCCTCGAGAGGAGACACAGCTGAGAAGGGCCCTCATCCCTGTGTGTCCCTGTCTGCAGGGAGGGCTCTGAGCAGGGCCCAGGCTCTGCTCCGTGGGGCACAAGAGGAATGGGCAGGGACTGATCCCAGGAAGTTCCAGCTGGACATGAGGAAGAACTTCCTTGTGCAGTGACCGAGCACTGAACAGATTGCCCAGAGAGGGTGTGGAGTCTCCCTCACTGGAGATATTCCAGAACTGTCTGGACACAATCCCGTGCCCTGTGCTCTGGGATGAGCCTGGTTGAGCAGGGGGGTGGGACCAGGTGAGCCACTGTGATCCCTTCCAACCTGACCCATCCTGTGACCTGATGCATGGTGTGGGCACAGGTTACCTTCCATCCTGGCTGCAGCTTCACATCCTCGCAGGGAATGAGCGCTCCTCAGGTGCTCCTCTGTGCTCATCAGGTTATAGGCATACCATACTTAGCATATATATTACTAAAGCACATGTTTGGAGGGTGTTGCTGTAGTGATACAAGTGCTTTCCAGTTTCATGCAGGATTTCTCATAAAGATATCAGGGAAGTGCATGTTTCGTGGGAGTTGTGAAAGAGATGAGGCAGTGAGGGGGTGACTAACTCTTGGAGCCAAGCTGTAAAGGTTTTGTTTTTGTAAGGAAGTGCAAGGATGGAGTATAGAGAGCAGAAGCAAAGGAGCTTACAGCTTTTAGGAGTTACTGAACTCACAGATGGGTATGGGTTGGAAAGGACCTGAAAGATCATCTCATTCCAACCCCTGCCATGGACAGGGACATCTTCCACTAGACCAGGTTGTTCCAAGCCCCATCCAGCCTGGCCTTGGACACTTCCAGGAATGGGGCATCTACAGCTTCTCTGGGCAACCTGTGCCAGGGCCTCCCCACTCTCACAGGGAAGGTTCAAGTTACCCCCATATCAGTCTCATGCATGGTGGGACAAGCTCTACAGCTTGTATTATCCCTGTGTTCTCACATACCACATTTTTTTTCCTGCTTTCTTTTTCAGCCTGTCTCTAGTTTCCATCCAGCCCAAGCCACCTTTTCCCAAGTGTATGATATATCAGCAATTCTCTGACAGCCCACTTCCTGCAGAGTGCCTCCTTGATGTTGGATACTGGGAAGAAATTCTTCCCTGTGAGGGTGGTGAGGCACTGGCACAGGTTGCCCAGAGAAGCTGTAGCTGCTCCATCCCTGGAAAAGCATCCCTCTTTGACATTAAGGAATTTGTAGATGAGAGAGATGTGAAGGTGAGAGGGTGGCTGGGCATGCCATCTTCATGCCTCACACTGGCTTTTCAGTGACTGATTAATGACGGTGATGCTGAGGGACTGAAATAAGTTACACATCTCAGATGTGGATGTAGATAATTGTGGCTAGAGGAATGTTTTTCGTGGCTAGAGGAAAATGTAGGATTTTTCCTGAACTCTGTTTCTGGTTGAAAGGCAAGAGAAAGGGCTGTCTTATCAAATCAATCCACGAATAAACACACTTCATTTTTCTCCTGAGGGATTTTTTTGGCTTTAGCAAGCTGCTTGACCTCTCCATCCTCACTTCTCCTATGTCAGATGCATATGATAATGCAAAATACGTGTTTTTATTTTGTCCAGCTTGCCCCACACTGCGAGGAGAGCCATGCTGAGGGCCGGCGATGCTGTCCTGCGGCTGCGGCCGTGCCACTGCGCGCTCCTGGCCCGGCGCTCCCTGCACAGGCAGCCGCTGCACCCCGAGTGGGCTGCCCTGGCTCAGAAGCAGCTGAAAGGCAAGAACCCAAAGGATTTAATTTGGCACACCCCAGAGGGGATCGACATCAAGCCTTTATACTCCAAAAGGGACACGGAGGACTTCCCTGAGGAGCTGCCAGGGGTGAAGCCTTTCACTCGAGGGCCCTACCCCACCATGTACACATACAGGCCGTGGACCATCCGCCAATATGCTGGGTTCAGCACAGTGGAGGAGAGCAACAAGTTCTACAAAGACAACATCAAAGGTAGGGCAGCTGCTCTGGGAAACAACACTGCCTTGTGAAGCAAGGGGGAACATGAATTCAGTCAGTTACATGGCAAATGGGATTATACCACCTTGGTAGTTTGGGTTTCTGATATGATCTTCCCAGTGGCACCACGTTTCTTTATTACTGGGAAAGTGGACCATTTCTGGAAGTGCCTTTGCTTCATTTTGCTATGGAAAATGAATGTGTTAAATGCTGGTTTTAGTTATTGCACCTTAACACATAGACATAATTTGGCTCCATCGCGCGGTTCAAGCAGTTGAGATCGTGGAGCTGAAGCAGAAGTGGTAGCTTGGGTTAGCTGGTAGCACAGCCCAGTCACTGGTCAGAGGATGAATGCCTGGGGACAGCAGAGTTTTGGGTTCTCCTTTCAGGTTGCAGCAGCAAGAGCTCTGGCTGTTCTGTTCCCTGCTTTAAATGAATAATTTTCTCTTGCTGCAGATTTACAAATAACAGTGTGTGTCAGTAGAGCCAGGGAACAGCCTGTGTGTGTTTAGTTTGTGATAAAGAGAAGGTAACGTGACACAGTTTATGGCACTTCTCTTCCCAGCTAAGCTAAGCTGAGTTTCTGTGTATAAGCTCTTAACACTGCCTGTCTACACACATTTATAACTTGTGGGTGAGCTGTTATTCAGCAATTTTTTAAGTGCAGTAAGGACTACTTTTTTTTTCTTAATTAAAAGTTTTTCATGTAAAATTTAAGACTAGTAGACCTTGGACAGGTTTGGGGAGGGAACAGTGTTTAACATCAAAATTTAGTTTGCCATCCAATCCTGAATCATGTAAAATAAAGTTAATAAATTTTTATTCAGTCCTCATGCAAGTCTGTTCAACACTTCTAACTATCTCTTTGTTGTTTTTTTGGTTTTTTTCTTTCTTTTCATGTAGCTGGCCAGCAGGGATTATCTGTTGCTTTTGATTTAGCCACCCACCGTGGTTATGATTCAGACAATCCCCGAGTTCGAGGAGATGTTGGAATGGCTGGAGTTGCCATTGACACAGTGGAAGACACCAAAATCCTTTTTGATGGAATTCCTTTGGAGAAAATGTCAGTTTCCATGACAATGAACGGGGCAGTCATTCCTGTGCTGGCTACATTCATTGTGACTGGGGAAGAGCAGGGAGTGCCTCAGGCCAAGCTGACAGGGACAATCCAAAATGACATCCTGAAGGAGTTCATGGTCAGAAATACCTATATTTTCCCCCCAGAACCATCCATGCGGATCATTGCTGACATCTTCCAGTACACCTCAAAGGTATTCTTTGTTTAAATGTATTACTTCTATTATTAGATTGAGTTAAGTGTTCATAAGGCACTTTGGAGAAGAAAGAAAAGATGGGAAGACCTGTCATAGGGATGAGTAATGTGGTTGTGGAAAGGGCCAGCAGGAGAAGTTAACATCCAACATCATTTATAATATAAATTTGAAGTTTAAGTCACAACAGATCTGTAAACACCACTTTGTAGAGATGGGTTGTATTTGCAGTCAACAAGGAATTCAAAGAATGGGCCGGAGCACCTCTGCTCTGGAGACAGGCTGAGAGAGCTGGGGGTGTTCAGCCTGGAGAAGGCTCCAGGGGGACCTCATTGCAACCCTTCAGTACTAAGGGGGGGTTTATAAAATTGACTGAGAGCAACTTTTTACACTGGCAGATACTGACAAGACAAGGGGGGACATTTTTAAACTAAAAGAGGAGAGATTTAAATTAGGTGTTAGAAGAAATTCTTCCCTGTGAGGGTGGTGAGGCCCTGGCACAGGTTGCCCAGAGAAGCTGTGGCTGCCCCATTCGTGGAAGGGTTCAAGGCCACGTTGGACAGGGCTTGGAGCAAGCTGGGATAGTGGAAGGTGTCCCCATGGCAGGGGGTGGAATGAGATGACCTTTAACTCCCTTCCAAGCCAAACCATTCTGTGATTCTGTGTGAATGTTGATAAAAAAAGTATTCAATCCCCCATTCTGCTTTTATACCCTGTTTTATCTTTTTTTGTTGTTGTTCCAGTATATGCCAAAATTTAATTCCATTTCCATCAGTGGGTACCACATGCAAGAGGCAGGAGCTGACACCATCCTGGAATTAGCTTATACCATAGCAGATGGCTTGGAGTACTGCAGAACTGGACTTAAAGCTGGCCTCACTATTGATGAGTTTGCACCAAGGTGAGCTCAAGAAATTTGCAAGTATAAAACTCACTTTTGGTAAAATATCTATAGAGTTTACTGTCAAATTCAGTATTTTTACACATAAAAGCAATAGGAACATTCCCATCACCTGTGAAAGTACATTAATCAGAGACCTTGCTGTAGGGTTTCCCCATTATTGATCAAGAGTTATTAGAATGATTCAATGTTATATTCTGTTTATGTGCTCTTATTACAGGCTCTCCTTCTTCTGGGGAATTGGCATGAACTTCTATATGGAAATAGCAAAGCTGAGAGCTGGGAGGCGGCTGTGGGCTCACTTGATTGAGAAAATGTTTAAGCCCAAGGATCCCAAATCTCTTCTGCTGAGAGCTCATTGTCAAACTTCGGGCTGGTCACTCACTGAGCAGGTTAGAAATTGGACTCTCATCAGCTTCCTCACTTAAAGGTGTTCTTGTGGTGTCTTAAAGGGGGCTGCTGGTGTTACTCCCAGAGGTGCAGCAGCTCTCCTCTCAGTCTGAAATGCACACATTGGCACTGGATACACCTTTATGTTAATTCAGGACTCAGAGGATGAAGCTCTCTCTTGGATTTCTCCTGTAAGTTATCCTTCCAAAATGCAGCTGAGTGAAGAAGGAGAGGCATTTGAGGTGCTTTTTTTTCAGGATCACTGGCTTGAGAATTCATTTGAGCAGCCAAGGGAGTCATTCATGCCCCTGATGCTCAGTGCAGAAGAGGGGAGTAATGGTTACAGCTCATCTGCACCTTTGAAACTGGGTTCACTCTCTACTCTTCCTGCTGAGTTACATTACAGCAAGGAAATAAATCCTTGGAGTGCATACAGTTTCCTAAGTGAGGTCAGAGCTCACTTAGGAGAACAGAACTTCTAATCAAGGTTCCAGCTCTGATCCCAAGGCCTTTTTCTCAATCAAAGTCATGCAGTAGGAGTTATTTTTAGGTTGTGACTGCAACCATTGTTGACTTCTGTGCCTTGTTGTTTTTTTTTGGTTTTTTTCTGAAGTAAATGTAATGTTTACTTACATTACAACAACACAGTATAACCTAAAACAATGGAATTTCTGNGCTGAGTGAAGAAGGAGAGGCATTTGAGGTGCTTTTTTTTCAGGATCACTGGCTTGAGAATTCATTTGAGCAGCCAAGGGAGTCATTCATGCCCCTGATGCTCAGTGCAGAAGAGGGGAGTAATGGTTACAGCTCATCTGCACCTTTGAAACTGGGTTCACTCTCTACTCTTCCTGCTGAGTTACATTACAGCAAGGAAATAAATCCTTGGAGTGCATACAGTTTCCTAAGTGAGGTCAGAGCTCACTTAGGAGAACAGAACTTCTAATCAAGGTTCCAGCTCTGATCCCAAGGCCTTTTTCTCAATCAAAGTCATGCAGTAGGAGTTATTTTTAGGTTGTGACTGCAACCATTGTTGACTTCTGTGCCTTGTTGTTTTTTTTTGTTTTTTTTTCTGAAGTAAATGTAATGTTTACTTACATTACAACAACACAGTATAACTAAAACAATGGAATTTTCTGAACAGTGGCCTCTGTGGGTCCTCCAATTAAAAGTATTGTGTGAGTGCAAAAATGTTATTATTACCAAAACTATATTCAACTGTCTTCCAGTGTCCAGTGTAAATATATTTCTGGCTAGATCATAACTCTTTCTTTTTGTCTAAACATTGTGGTTTATCTTAGTATAGGTCCTCAGTGTCCAGTATTTTCTCCTTACAGATTTCAGAGGGCAGATATATTTTCCCTTAGCATGCCTTTAGATAGGTATCTACTCATAAATTATGTTTTACATTCTTACCCATCCAAATCACAGTTTTCTATAATTACCTTATGTGATGCTGTCATTAATGAAAATATTTAAGCACATTTAGTTCCAAAACACATCTTGACTAGTAATTTGTCTGACACATGTGCTGTTCACTGCTCCAAGAATTCTGGATTTGGAGGATGGAAGACATCAGGCCTACTGTTCCATCCTCTCTGATTTGGATTCACTAAGTTCGTTGAAACACCACTACTTATAAATTAGGCTGTGATTTGTTATTGTGACTGGTTTACTCACACAGTCATCATTTTGGCTTTCTTTATGGATTGATCTCTTTGTTAAGGTATCAACAAGTGATAAGTTCGATTTTGGATTTTTTTCAGCTTTTGTTCTGATTACAGTGTTTCAGTGGGGAATTTTGCGTTTGTTTCTTTGCAATAATGACTAACCTGCCTCAGCCCTGTGGCAGAACCACTGAGCTTCAGAGCTCCCCTTTTCCTTCCAGGATCCCTTCAACAACGTCATCCGCACCACCATCGAAGCCATGGCTGCAGTGTTTGGAGGGACACAGTCTTTGCACACAAATTCCTATGATGAAGCCTTGGGGCTGCCCACAGTGAAGAGTGCTCGCATTGCCCGGAACACACAGATCATAATCCAGGAGGAATCAGGGATTCCCAAAGTGGCAGATCCCTGGGGGGGCTCTTACCTCATGGAGTGCCTCACCAATGATGTCTATGAAGCTGCTTTAAAGGTCAGTTTGCAAAACCTTCTCTGGGAAAATTTTAGGGGATAGGAGTTTTGAGAAATGTCTTCAGAGGGACTGTTTGATGTTAACTTCTAATCAAGGAATTATTTTACACTTCTGCTTCAGTGATATCTTTGTAAATAAACTTTACAAAATACAGTTTGGAGCACAAAACTGTATAAAAAAGGTTTAATAAAAATGTGGGTGGTAGCACAGGTACAAAGCTCAATTTTTAGACCTTGCTACTAGTCACTTCCTCAATCTTCTTAATTTCTCAGCTTATTGAGGAGATAGAAGAAATGGGTGGAATGGCCAAAGCTGTTGCTGAGGGGATCCCCAAACTTCGTATTGAAGAGTGTGCAGCCCGGAGACAAGCCAGGATTGACTCTGGTAGGAGCATGGGGATGAAAGAAGGGAAAATTGCCAATAGAATATTCAGTGTGAGGGTTTTTTACACACATGTTTTTTATTTCTCAGTTTAGGAGTAGCAGATTGTGAGTGATAAAATAAATGGTGATGGTTTTATGTCAGTGAAAGCTTCTAGAAAGAGACAGCATGTACAAAATATAAGTACCAGTGTGAAAACTCTTGCTTGACATGTTCAAGATGAGATTAGGCAAAGCAGTAGAAAGAGTATTTTAAAGGAGTGTTTGGAGCCTTCAATAGTGAATAGCTTGATTTCTGATAGGAGCTTTAAGCTGTGATTCCTGAGTTTAAAAGCAGGAATGCCACCAGATGGCGACAGTGACCGTAGCTGGCCAAATTCCTGGGTTTTCTGGAGAACTGCCCGTTTTTCCTGAATGGCTAGATCACATCAGAGGATGATACAGCTCCTTGTTTGCTATATATATATCTATATCTATATGTACTAATAGAGTATTTGTGGAGATATTTATACATGTGTGCTTAAAACTCTATTCCACTTTTTGTAATTTGCATTCCAGTAGTAATCCAGGAACAGAAACTAGGGATAACTCAGACATTAAAGAAGTTATATGGAGTTCTTTGTATGGAGAATAAACTTGAAGCAGGTCTTAATTGAGACCAATAAAGAATAATCAGTGAAGTTCTGTGTTTTCTGTCCCAAGGTTAATTACTTCATGTTGCTTCAAAGAGTATATTAATGTTATCAGGCGTTGCAAATAAAAAAAGTTAAGTCTGTGCTGACTGAAACCTAAAATAGAATTTTCCAACATGATAAATTAATTTTTATGCACATGGAGTAGTGTTAGGTAGGAACTTCACTTTCTTATTTATCTGTTAAATCAGAAAAGTAAATGCAGAGCAGTGCAGGAGATCAGCACTTTTGCTTGGTTCTGTCAGATTCACTTATGTAAGCTAAAAAAGAGAAAAATAGCCAATGTATTTTGGGGACTCATTACCAAATCAGTTTGCAAGATAAATATTGTTCTATTCATATTTTTTTCTGGTTCAGTATTCACTGAATTGAATGTTCATGCATCTAATAATCTCTCATCATAAAATCTGGAAAATACAGACTTAAATCCTTTCTACAAGAGCAAATTTTATGTATTTGAAATGTATATGGTTGTAAAGCAAAGCAATGCATTATAATGCTCAAAATCTTCTTGTCCTGTTAACATTGTGTCTTTTCACAGTAGTTTGCAAATGTGTTCTGAATTTCTGGTGTTTCCACTGGAAATAGGGTCTGAAGTAATTGTTGGAGTGAACAAGCACCAGCTAGAGAAAGAGGAGACAGTGGAAGTTCTGGCCATTGATAACTCTGCAGTCCGTGCCAAGCAGATCGAGAAGATCAACAAGGTGGGAACAACCTTCTTAAAAATGAAACTTATTGTAATTGCAGACAGAGATTGAGTAAAGGCAGCTTGCCAGAAGTTTGACCTTCCAATTTCCGAGAGTCCACTCTGGTCATTAGTGGAGAAACTAGAATATATATCTATATGTCCAACCTTTAATAATTGAGAGCTTTGCAGCTATGCAGTGTTTTGCTCTAAAATCTTGTAATATTGCTTAATCACTTACTGTTGGGTGCTTCTTGTCAAGTGCTGAGGGTTACAGAACCAGAAAACAACATCCACTTTCATAATCAGTAAAAATGTAGATAAAATTGGTTTAGAGTTATGTTATGGACTTGTACACATTTTAAGGTCCAAGATGCTTTCTGACTTCCAATCCTATTGAAATATGAAGTGAGTATTGACAATTCCACACATCCAGAATTAATATTTGAAATCAGACAGTCTTCCACACTTGACTTCCCATTTCACTTTGTGGTTTGTTTGAACTGAATGTCTCTCTCCTGCACTTTAGGTGAAGGCCAGCAGGGACCAAGCAGCAGCCCAGCAGTGCCTGGCTGCTCTCACACAGTGTGCTGCCACTGGGGAAGGCAACTTGCTTGGTCTGGCAGTGGAAGCAGCGCGTGCCAGGTACTGGGAGTGGGCGTGAATAGCCAATTCTTGTTTAAAAATTGATGGTTCATTTTCACCTTTTAACTTTCCTTGGGTGTGGTGTCAGCAAGATTGGAGTTTTGGGGTTTTTCTTCAGAGGTGGGAACAAATGATGGCTGCAGTTTCACATTGTAAGATACACTATTATTACATTTTACATCTTCTTAAGGCAATGCTTTGATTTCTCACAAGGAACACTACAGATATAAAGAATCTAAAGAATAAGATACGAAATGAGACTTTTCATACACATTCTGCTGTTCACAATTCATATTCTTGCCAGTTCCAGGATGTAACTGTGTTTCTCTGTCACTCAGCTGTTTCACGGGTCAAGGAGCTTAAGAAGTATCTGAGATGTGAAAATGGATATTCACAATCTTATCATGCTCTGCTGCTTCATCATTCCTTGCACCACAGACTGGTGTGAAAACATTTTTTGGCTGAAGGAGAAATCAGTATGCTTAGTCAGGCAAAGTTGTAAGAGATGTTCTTGAGCAGTGTGAGGCATCCTTAGAGTCCAGTGGAACAGTTACTTTTTTCACCCAAGGTGTTTCTGAGGCTGTTTTCTTCCCTGTTTCAAGGTCAGCATCAGTCTCTAGAGCAGATCCTGTCTGTCTGTTCCTTAATTAACTAAATGTCCCAAATATGAGCAAACCAAATTCACTCCTTATTGGGATGCTGCCCTGTTTTTACTGTCACATCTCAAATTCCTTCATTCTCATTCCTAGAACACTTAATAACTGTATTTTAAATACATTTAACCACAGCCTGTCAGGAATCTCCAGCAGTATGTCTACATTTGTCTTTGAACTGGGAAAATCACAGGAGGGCAGTGTTGGATTTAAAAGGGATTCATATCTTCTGTAACAAAACTGACCAGTTAACTCCTAGTTTCTCTCCTTGGTGACCTCCTTTTTATTAATTGTAAAAGCATTAATAGACTGTAGATCCACTTTGTAAGTTGCAAACACAAAGTTAATTCTGCCCCAAAACTGTGAATGGAATGTGACCACAGAATGAAACTGTTGTGGCATCTGATACAGAGTGTTTGAAGGAGGATTGTGAGCTCTGGGAACATGCTCAGGGAGCCTTCCTGTTGGGGGCAACACTGGGGGAAAAGATTTCAAAATTAACACATTCGCCCTTCACAAGCAGTAGACAAGTGGGCCAGTATCACCAGCATGAGAGGGACAGATGCCTCTTTCCTGCTAAATGGAAAATGATGGATTTTGAGCATGATGTAATATAATTTCACTTGGAATAAAATGAGTAGCACAGAATTGTCAGTGCTGAACTATGGAAAACATTCCATCGACTAGTACAGAGATTTCAGTGCTGACAAACACAAGTAGAAAGTTAATGTTGTTATTCTAACCCAAGAAATAAGGCAGATCTAAAGTTACAGGGAATGAGAGCAGTACCTCTCTTCTGTGCCTCATTTCTCATGAGAAACCCCGTTACAGGAAAATGGGACAGGTTATGCCAAGTTCTTTCTCTCCTCCCTCACCTGCTGTGCTGTTTTTGTGTCCCTCTCCAGACTTGCAGTACAGTGATGGAATGGGAAGGCAGAAGTGCAGTGTATCTGCTTGTGCTGCTTCTTTTTCTGCCCAGTCTAGGTCCTCGTGGTACTTCCTCACCTGATTTAACACTGCTGCCTCTGCTTACTGGGGAAATGCAGAGGACCAGCAGCAGCTGAGGCTGAGCAGCCACAGGGTGACAGCTCTGATAGGCACATTATGGTCACTGACTTTCTCCAAATTGGTGTTTAGGCTCTGCAGCTGGTTGTGAACCACTGGGAGAGAGTCACACACAAATACAGATGATAATAAACGACTCTGTTAAGAGGCTGTATTCCTGGCTCCAGAGACAGCTATTTCATTGTGGATGCATACATGGCAGAGATTAGAAAAAAAAAATTTCTTGGTATCCAGCAGGAAAGTATTCATGAGTAGTTTAAAAGCAAAACTCCTGTTACTACTTAAAAACTTTAAAGGGTTGCAGAAATTTGGGGCACAATTTTCAAAACACAGGGATATCAGAAGCAGTGTTTATAGAAAAAAGAAGTGTGTTTCATTTTTGTACAGTACACAAAAACAACTTCATCCCAGCCAGCAGGTTATGCCTCATTTATTTTTCATTTGTAACATGAAAATTTCATTCACGCTTTCACATCATAAGAACAGAAGAGCACACCACAATTTTATCTACACATGCTGGGCTTTATTTAATACTAAAGTATACCCAGATACTGCTTCTGCAAAAGAAGAGGAAAAAGATTTATCTAACCTTAGTTTTCTCTAGAAGAAAAGATGGGGTTTATGGTACTGTAGCCCTTCACCACGCTGCCAGGAGTAAGCCCTCAGTGTTTGTGCATGGGTGTATTTATTTTGGGCTGCAATCTGTGATGTCTGGCACTCTCAAAAGGGAGTCAGTATTTATAGACACTTTTTAACTCTGCTACAAACCTGCTTTTTAACCTTGGGGAAGTCACCTTACCTAATGCACTTCTGCAGTTTGCTTTTCATTCATTGTTAGTAATTACAGAAAGCAATAATATTAATAAGATTATTTAGATGTCCTGAAAATCAAAACCTGATGATACGAGTGAGTAACAGTGAGTAAAATAGGATTCCAGAAAGCCATGGGAGGGGAAACAACAAAAATGGCCAAGACAATAACATGAGTTAAAAATGCATGTTCCAGTGTGATGCTGTCTTTAGGCAAAGCAGGCTGAGTGTGAAAAGTGATACCAGAGATAAGAGGCCACTTCAGATGTCTCAGTTGTACTTATCTTGCCTATGTGATCAGGATTGGATTTCTGATCTTTTACCTTGGCATAGTTTAAGCTTATATCTAAGTTTGCTGAGTACGAGCCAGCAAAAGAGCAAATTAGTTGGGCGTCACAGGAAGTAATATCTCTCTGAAATTTACTGAAGGATTCAGGGGATGCAGCAGAAATCCATGTTCTGTTACTTTGGGGGTGTGTGTGGCAGATTGCACATGTAGGAATCAGTAGCTGCTGAAACTGCAAACAGCAGAAGGAAAACTGAGTAGAGCTCATTTGGCCATCTCCTTGTAGAGGTGTGTGGACAGCAAGGTGCATCTTGTCCAGTCTTTCCTAAGCATTTTATATAAAAGCTTTAGAGAATGCTTAAGTTAATTTTGCCTCAGAGTAGCTTGTAGTTAAATCATAGAATCATTTAGGTTGGAAAATTCCTTTAAGATCATTGGGTCCAACCATTCTCCCAGCACTGCTAATCCACTAATAACCCACGTTCCCAAGTGCCACATCCACACATCTTTTAAATCCCTCCAGGGCTGGTGATTCCACCACTGCCCTGAGCAGCCTCTCCAAGTGCCTGACAGCTGTTTCAGTGAAGAAATTTTTCCTGATATCCAACCTACATCTCCCCTGGTGCAACTTAAGGCCATTTCTTTTTGTCCTGTCACTTGCTACCTGGGAGAAGAGACTGACCCCTACCTGGCTCCACCCTCCTTTCAGGGAGTTGTAGAGAACAAATATAATGTGGCAGGAGAAAATATGAATCCAGAGGTTTGGATGTGCTAGCTTAATTAGTTATATACTTAATACTGGTTTGGTGTCTGTATTTGTAAGCACACTTTTATAGTGTTTTAGAAGAGTAGTATTTTTATTTCTTTCCTTTGACAAAGTTTGCAGCAAGTTGTATTCAGCACAAGTTTTTTAATTGCTTTGGGATAGAGGCTGTTGTTGCTGATGTTTGTACAAGAAGACAGCGCAGACTACTTTTCTTCTCTCACTTGTGCTACAGCACAAATATTATTTCAAACATGGGCAGTATGTCCAGTAGCAAACAACTTGTAACTTGAATGTAAATAAATTTCCCAGATCCTTCTGCATCTCAGTGGGTAAAGGGGCTGTGTCAGGAGTACAGGAGGAGAATAAACACTAAAATAAAAGCATCAAGGGAAAGGCAAATAAATTCCAGTTAAAATGTTAGGTTTCAGTCTCTTCTGTGTGTTCTTCCTTTTTTTGTCCCCTCTTGATTTGTATTTTGTATTTTAGCCTGAGTCCAAATGCAGGATCTTTCAGTCCGAGCCCCCCACAAAAAAATACCCATTCAGAAAATCTGATTTAATTTTCTGAAGCATTTTGCCATTCAGTGGTCCCCATTTCCTTGCCAGCTGGTAATCAATTCTCACATCAGCAATAAAGTATTTTCTTAAAAATCCCTTTTCATGTTCTGTCAGTGGGTGGCAGTGCGGTGAGTCGGATGTTCAGGGCTGCAGCACTGAAAGGGAAACGAATGTAAATTAATTTGTCCTGCATCAAGGCAAATGGTGGGGCCAGTGCCAGTGATGTCTGTGTTCTGTTTTCATTTCAGCCTGCTGATAGTATGAGTGTTTTTTGTCTGTGCCTCAGGTGCACCGTGGGGGAGATCACGGATGCCATGAAGAAGGTGTTTGGGGAGCATAAAGCCAGCGACCGCATGGTGAGCGGGGCCTATCGCCAGGAGTTTGGGGAGAGTGATGAAATCCTCCATGCCATCAAGAGGTGAGGACTCTTCCTGGGCAGCCAAACATGTAATAGCCTCACATTTAATCCAGGAGGTACATGTGCTACTGACTCTGCCCAAAAAAAGCATTTCCCAAACCTGGGTGACATCCCTGAGGGAAACAATGACCTGCAAAAGCACTCTCGTAAGCAGGGAAGTAGAATCACGAGGATTAAGTACAATAAGACAATAGTCAAAATTTAATTGAAGTTGTATTTGCTTGCAAACAAAATTCACTGAGGTGAAGTTATGATTTGAGGGTTTTGTTTAAATAACCTAAGCAGCCACAGGATTAAGAAGCTGGGAAACATTGCCTGAAATCCCTGTACCTTGGGTTGTTTCTTTTAAAGGCTGTGTAATAGTCATCTCTAAAATATTTCTAGCAGTTCATACTATAAAACCTCATTTTGATCTACCCATAAATTGTTCCTGCAATTTCACTCTCACTGTTGCTAAAACTGTTGCTAAAATCTGTCTGGATATCCACATACAACCTCCAGTCTTTGGGTCTTACTCATATCCCAATGGAAGAAGCATCCGAAGATGCTGGTATGTGTGAAAAGAGTTGCCTGTTTGTGCCTTTTCTCAGCTTCTGCCTCCACTGCTGCCCTCAGGGGTAAAGAGCCTGAATTGCTGCCGTGGGAGGTGATGTAACACAAATCGATGCTCATCAGTCCCTGCTGTGTTGGGGTTTACCCGTTAAAGAGTTCAGACTCGCCTGAAAGGGAATTACTGATGGCTTTGCCGTGGTGATGATTAGATTGACTTGAAAGTAGTTGTGCTGGGGAATGTCAACACTGTTCTTTTATTTTAACTATTTAAATCTAAGTATTTTTAATTATGCTTTTACCTGAAAGAGAACTGAACTAACCCCTTGAAAATCAAGATGTAGCTCCCTTCCTTACATAGAGTTACAGAATCATTTAGGTTGGAAAAGACCTCTGAGATCATCGAGTGCAGACAGATCCTTGCAGTACTTGAATAATGAGTAATAAGATGACAGGTTAATATCTGAGGCTGTGGTTGCACAGTAGCGTCAATACAACAGAAATATGAACTGCCACTATCCAAAAAAAAAGGGGGACAGTGGAATGAGTGCACAGAATAACAGATACAATAATCTTTCTATGGACAGATTTTTGCCCAGTGGAAATATGATGCACAATGTGATGTCCAGGACCTGTCTGTGTGCAAGTACTTTTGAAATAATCTGTCATAATTATTCTTAAAAACTAAAAGTTGTGTTTTAGTGAGTTGTAATTCAGGTCATTAAACCCTGAGAGAATTCAGTATTTTGTCTATTAAAAAGCAGAAGAGTAGTGGAGGTTTTTTTTAAAATTAATATTTTATTTTTGAGGCTGATAAATACAAGAAGTGTATCACATAACATGAATATTAACACAGTGCGCGGGCTGCACAGCCAAGCCATGACTTAGCAGATCTTTTTATCTGATGTGTACAGAAATTATGCTACACTTGCAGCAAGTGTTTGTTTCATGTGTAGAAATACTTGCAACGATTCTCAGTGACTTACACTGATAGAATGTGTGTTTTCAAGCAGAGTTGACAAGTTCATGGACCGTGAGGGCCGCAGGCCTCGAATCCTCGTTGCCAAGATGGGTCAGGATGGCCACGACAGAGGAGCCAAAGTCATCGCTACCGGATTCGCAGACATCGGCTTTGACGTGGACATAGGTCCCCTCTTCCAGGTAGGACTGAATGGCACCCAGAGCATTCCTGATGCATGCCTTCTCCCTGGAATGCGCGCCCAGCCCCCGGGCTGGGGCTGTGCCGTGTCCCACGCCCTGTTTGCCTGCAGACCCCGCGGGAGGTGGCGCAGCAGGCGGTGGATGCAGACGTGCACTGTGTCGGAGTGAGCACGCTCGCCGCGGGGCACAAAACCCTGGTGCCTGAACTCATCAAGGAGCTCAACGCCCTGGGCCGGCCCGACATCCTGGTCATGTGTGGAGGAGTCATCCCCCCTCAGGTACGGGGCAGCATCATTTTAATCTGGCTAAGAGACTGATTTATCTCTATCTGTGCTGTTTGAGCTGTTTATTCTGTAATATCAGAGCACTGAAGGCTCCTCTGTACAGTCACCAGGGCCAGCACAGATCTGCAAGGTGGGATCCCCCGATCTGATTTTCTGTACACCATGCCCTGGTTTAACTTAGAGTGTTTGTGGGATGGAATATGCAGCTGTGCTGTGAAAAAATGAGCCTCAGGGAGATGTTCTTTATGCTCTGTTGTTTCCCATCACCAGTCCCTTCATATTACTGGTATAGGCTGGCTTCTGTCTCAAGAGACTTTGACTTCCAGCAATAGTTGGGAAGAGCCACAGCCAGTGACTAAGGCCCCTGGCAGGTCCCATCAGCTGTGGGCTGCACATCTCACTCACTGTTCAGACTCTCCTCACCTTCCCCATCATCAGGCAGGTGTTGCCTCTCATTCAGTCTGCTTTCTCCTAAGCTGTTGAGCAGTTTTTTGGATTCCCTTGCAGTCAGATCTGTGCTTTTATCTTTAAATTTTCCTTAGCTCCTCCACAGTTTGCCTGTCTATATCACCTTTAGGGTCATCCTCTGTCTCAAATGGTTTGAATTGATTTTGCACATAAATCTCCTGTTATTCCCTTTTTCCACACCTCTCCCTTTTCTAGGCAGTTAAGTAAATATTCAGGAATGACAGAATTCTAAATTGAAAAAACAAAACTCATAGTATTCTAGAAGACAATTTGTGTTCTGTCCAGTATCTCTCAATGAGATGCTACTGCCCTGTGGTTGGTAAAGGTATAATATATCCTATATAGCAGAAAGAGAGAATACAGAAATGCTTTCTAAGTCTTTTTGAAATTTCAGGACAGTCATAAAATTAGATGAACTCTAGATTGCAAGAGGCGACTGGCCTGCTCCAAGCCCTTGTTGAAAGTAGTATTTTCAAAATTAGAAGTTAGATCAAATTTAGGTTAGGTTATTCAGAGTCACATCCAGTTGACTTTGGAATACTTTCCAAGGATTGGCAATAGTCTGACTCTAAAGAAATAAACTCTTTCCTATGGATATTTTTTAGTATTTCTTTTCTACCTCCTAACTTCCACACTTTTCCCATTTCCTTGAAGCTGTGCTGCCTCTCTCTGGGACTTGTTTTCTTACGCCCAGCATATGGGACAGAGCATGCACCAGTTATAAATCAGTTATCAATTGTCTGTTGCACTATTAACTATAGATCTTAACTCTCTTTTCCAACAGGATTATGACTTCCTGTATGAAGCCGGCGTTGCCAATGTGTTTGGGCCAGGGACCCGTATTCCAAAAGCAGCTGTGCAAGTGTTGGATGATATTGAGAAGTGCCTGGAGAAGAGGCAGCAATCCATGTGACTCTGAAATGCCACAACTCAGCAGCCTTACACTGACCACTTGATTGTCAGCAAGGGATGGCCAGCCACAAACCTCTGCTCCCACTGCCCCCTGGCCTCATGTTTTGTGCTTTCTAAGAAAGTTCTAAACTCTCTGCTTGTTCTATTTGAGGATTATTTATATAGGTACCCACAAGAAAATTTTATCTCTAGAACTGTGACTTCAGGAAGTGAAGGGAATTCAAATAAGTGTGTTTGGGTTTTTTTTCCAGATATACTAATAAATAAAATAACTGCTGCAGCTCTTTGGTTGGTCTCTTTTGCCTGATCTCTTTTGCATGCAGAGAACTTGTTTTGAATGTTATTGGCAGTTGTAGTAGACCTAGAAGTCTTCAGGCAAGATCACTTGTTAGCAGAGATGTGATTGAATCCAGCAGTATTTTGATTTGAGAAATGGTGGCTCATCAGGGAAGGGCAGTGATGGGCACAGAGCACAGTGCACAGCTGCTCCTATACAGGCTACTGCCATACAGCATTTGTATCTTATTAAGCCATGAAATTCAAAAATTATGGTTTATCTACCAATAGGTTTATAAAGAGAGTTATGTTGTGGCTGCCCCATCCCTGGAAGTGTTCAAGGACAGTTTGGATGGGGCTTGGAGCAACCTGGGATAGTGGAAGGTGTCCCTGCCCATGACAAGGGGATGGGACTGGATGAGGTTCAAGTACCTCCCAGCTCAAACCATCCTGTGATTCTGTGTGGTCAGGGGAAGCCAGAACTGCTGCAACTGCCAAGCCATATTTTGTAGAACATTTCAAATCCTAAATCTAGGTGTTTATGTCCTTTAAAATCACAAACAGTAAGCCAGAGAGAGAGAGATTTAAGCTGTAGGAGCTCATCATTCCCACCTCAGAACCTTCTTGGTTAAACCTGGTATTATGGTTGTACTGAATCAGCAAACTCTGTTCTCAGTTGCAGTCATGTCAGTGCCCCAGCCAGGGGGGAATTTGGGATCTCAGGAGCTCCCATGGAAGCCATGAGAACCAGGACTGCATCTGCAGGGCGACACTGCTAGGAAGGTTACCTGGGGAATGCCTTGTGTCATCCTACACAGAGAAAAGATGGTAAAGCACTGGGACAGGGTGCCCAGGGAAGTGATGGAGTCACCATCCCTGGAAGTGTTCAGAAAATGTGTGGATGTGGCACTTGAGGATGTGGTTTAGTGGTGAACTTGGTGGTGGTGCTGGGTGGGTGGTTGGACTTGATTTTAACCTTAACAATTACGATCCTAAAATACTCTGACAGCTTCTGTGGCAGAAGAGCTGTTGTACCTCAGCCAGCAACAGCCCAAGTGCAGAGTTCCTCCTGCTGAGAGCTTCCTTCCCTTCCCACTGTGCCATTTGGGACACACAGAAGGCATCCTTCACTGACTGCCACATTCCCACCAGACCTCATCCGACCAAGGCTGCTCAGCTCCTCAGGCTTGCGTTTGGAGGAGTTGGAGCTGCACCTCTGACAGAGCAAGGAACCAGAGATCTCTACATCATTTTGGGAGCAGCCACATTCTCACCATTTCCTGGCAGGGAACATTTCTTGCTGCCCATATGGTTTTCAGTCTGTATTGCTGGAAAACTACACACTCAGCTGTGTTTATTTGGTAACACTGTGTGTAACCTATGGTTTTCTCTGATGGCTGTTTTACTGGTAGAGCCAAGAGCTGGCAGATAGATTGCATTAAAAAATCAAAAGTATAGGAAAAAAAACCCCACAGAAATAATAAATCTCCTTTTACCTGAAAATAAGTTTAATTTACATGATTTTATATTTGGTACATAAATCTATTTCCTCTAAAGTGGAATTCCTTGGGGAAAAAATAGATTTTTTTTTTCTTTTGCTGTGAAGCTTAAAGACAATATTTGAGAGTTGCTTAAAAATATATACTTAAACCTCTGTATTGACGTAAGATATGCAGTGACAGCCTCATTTGCTGCATCCCTGCTCCTGTGGACCTGGGAGTGAGGCCGGGTTTGACCCGTGCTGTGAACCCCTGGCTGCATTTCAGGGAGCTGCAGCTCTCAGGTTCTCCACCTTGGCGGCCGCAGAGAGACGGACGTTGTCCCTCCCGCTCCACATGGTGGACACGGGATGCTCGGCGGAGTTGTCGGAGCTGAAGTAGGGAACGCTCCAGCCACAGCAGCACTGCAGCTTCTTCACCTCGCAGCGGAAAGTCTTGCTGAAGATGTAGTAAATGAAAGGGTTGTAGGCCGTGGAGGACTTGGCAAACAGGCAGGGCAGCAGCGTCACCACGGGCTGCAGGGAGTCGCTGGAGTTAAAGATGGACCAGAAGCTGGCGGCTGCATAGGGAGTCCAGGAGCTCAGGAACCCCACGGAGATGAGCACGGCCATCTGCAAGGGAACACAGGGCAGCTGTTTGCAGCTGGCACAGACAGGGATATTCCGGCACACAGTGCAGGTGGGATCACACCTGAAGCTGTGCTTGATGGGCCCTCATGACAAGAGAGACATTGAGGGGCTGGAGCGTGTCCAGAGAAAGGAATGGAGCTGGGGAAGGGTCTGGAGCTCAAGTCTGATGAGGAGCAGCTGAGGGAGCTGGGGGGGCTCAGCCTGGAGAAAAGGAGGCTCAGGAGGACCTTACCACTCTCTACAACTCCCTGGAGGGTGCAGCCAGGTGGGGGTCAGGCTCTGCTCCCAGTTAAAAAATGAAAAGACAAGAGGAAATGTCTTCAGGTTGTACCAGAGGATGTTTAAATTGGTTATTAGGAAGCATTTCTTCACTGGAAGGGTTGTCAGTCGTTGGAACAGGCTGCCCAGGGCAGGGGTGGAGTCACCATCCCTAGCAGTACTAAAAAAAATGTGTAGCTGTGGTGCTTAGGGGCGTGGTTAAGTGGTGGACCTGTCAATGCTGAATTAATGGTTGGACCTGATGATCTTAAAGACCTTTTCCAGCCTTAATGGTTCAGTGATTCTATGACTGCCCTCTAGAAAGCTTGGATCAATTCTGCTTTTCCACAAGAAATGCACAACTGAAGTGCATATTTGAAAAAAAAAAGTTAATCATAATAATAATAATAAATATTTAATGTTAATATATAAAAATCCTCTTTCCATACAGAATTTCTGTGTAGCTCTCTGTAATTCTATGATTCTGTGAGCTGTGCATGAGCACAGCCAGCTCTCTGCCAGCTCCTGATTACTGCACACTCTTCCCATCACAGGGATAACTCACCAGGGTCAGCTTCTTCTCCAGCTTGGCTGCATTAGGGATCCTGTCAATATTCTGGATCTCCTGGTATGCTTTATGAACCTTCCAGGCAATCCCCAAGTAACAGGCAACGATGGTCAGCGCAGGCAGGACCGTGCACAGGAGGAACATGCTCAGGATGAACGAGAAACCATTGGAGGAGTTGTGGAACTTGCTCCAAGCTATGGTACAAGAGATGCCAAAGGGCTCAGGGCCATAGTAGCCCCAGCCCAGCAAGGGCAGGATGGCCCAGAGCAAGGAGTAGAGCCAGATGAAAGCGATCAGGATGCAGATGGTGTTCTTGGTGATTTTGTTACCTGCAAGAAAGAAGAAGAGCAAACATCGATGGATCCCATCCCATCCACATGGGGTTTTGCCATAACTTCTCAAACAGGAGGGTGGTGGCTACAGATACACCTGGGCTGCTGCTGCAGTTCCCTAACCTTTGGGCTTCTAGAGAAACAGTGTCAGTGGGCTGGGTGAGACCTGAACACAGCCCTCAGTGCTCATCTAAAGCTTAGTAAGGCAGGGAGCTTTACAAGATCAATTTCACCTCGAATGTGCTGTGGTTCCAGCCCAGGAGTGCCAGAAGAATATTCCTTCCTTTCAAATTCCAGTGTATCTGCTTGGATACAAGTAGGAAGGGAAGGCAGTCTGGTCCAGGAAAACATTTGTGTTCTCCACTCTCAGGTGGTTTCACTTGGTAAAACTGAGAAGTGAAAAACCTCACTATTTAACAAAGAATTTAATCAGATCCTTCTGGAAACGCCAGGATTTGATATTGCACTAAAAGCTGAGGCTTATTCTGCTGTTACTGACCTGATATTCCATGCCACATTGCACAAAGCACGTCCCTGAGCAGCCCAGCCCAAACACAGCACCACCAGGTGACCAGAGTGGCCATTTACTCACTGTTGGATTTGGATGAGTTGGTGACGAGGAACCGGATCACGGCCATGGCACACAGGGTCATCATGCTGCAGACCCCAAAGAGGAAACCCATCAGGGCATAGTACACACAGGAGGCATCTCCCCCCAGCCAGGCGTGGTTCCAGGCGGAGGCGATGGCCAGCGGGTACATGCTGAGGGCCATCCCAATGTCTGCCACTGCCAGGTTCACCGTCAGCAGCTCCGGTGACTTCAGCAGGGGAGAGCGTCTGACAGCTGTGGCAAGGACAGCCGAATTCCCAAGGATTGTCAGGATGGCTGAAAGGGAAGGATCGGCACAGACAAGAATATCACACAGTTAACACACCTGTGAAATCCATTGGAAGTATGTGAAGTGCCTGAGAGGGACTACAAGAGAGCTGAGGAGGGACTTCTGTAGTGAGAGGATGAGGGGGAATGGCTTTAAACTGAAAGGGAGCAGGTTTAGATTGGATATTAGGAAGAAGTTCTTCCCTGTGAGGATGGTGAGGCCCTGGCACAGGGTGCCCAGAGAAGCTGTGGCTGCCCCATCCATGGAAGTGTTCAGGGCCAGGCTGGACAGGGTTTGGAACAACCTGGGATAGTGGAAGGTGTCCCTGCCCATGGCAGGGGCTTTGGAATGTCCTAGCACTGTCTGCCTGTGTAAAAAGTCACTTTCTGTCTTTTTTATAAGCCCCCTTTAAGTACTGGAAGGACAAAATGAGGTCTCCCTGTAGCCTTTTCCAGGGAGAACCCACCAGCTCTCACAGCCTGTCTCCAGAGCAAAGGGGATCCTTTGGGAGCTCCAAAGGGGCTCCCTCAGAGCGTCTTTGTGGCCTCCTCTGGACCCACTCGAGCAGGTCCACATATTTCTTGTGCTGAGAAGGAATTTCCTCACTTCTCCTTCCTGCTGAAGTACTCCAGCTGTCCTGCCTGCCTGTCCCCTCCTCTCATCTGGTGCCCTCCACCTCCCAAAGCTTTCCCTCTGTGTGACTTCCCTCATCTTCCACTGGAGCCCCAGCACTGACTCTGAGCTGCCTCAGTGCTGGGCATGTGCTGGCTGGGCAGCTCAGGGTCCTTGCTGGTCCCTAAGAATTAGCATGACTGTTCTGGTGGTCTCTGAGAGCAGTGGGACCATGGGAATTGCTTAGCCAGGGGTGTGCAACAACACCCAGAGCTTGCTTTGCAAAAGGACCTGTCACACATGCATCATTCAGGCGTGCCACAGGGCTTCAAAGTGCTGGTGACAGCAGTGTCAGAAGTACATGCACCAAACAACTCATCTTCTCTCTTCTTTCAAGTGAACGTGGTGCTGGAGCAACATTTTGATCAAAGGTTTTCCTGAGAAGGTGTCCTCTAAAGTCAGACACGGAAGAGGGTGGAGACAGAAAAAGATTCTGTCATGTTCCCTTGTGGCTGTGAGTGCAGGAAGGCTGCATTTGCTCACAGGTACCACTTAAAGTGCCCACAGAGGAGTTAATAGAGGCACATGAAGCAAAATGGAATAAACATACTGGCACAAGTACAAAAACCACAGAGATGTCAAGAGAAAGGCTTAACCAAAATGGGGATACAAATCTGAGACCCCGTGTCCCTCATGCATTCACTTTCTGACCACACACGTTCCCTTGCCACCTCTGGATGCACTTGAAGAGTTCCCTGAGCTCTCAGATCTCTGCACACACAGGATGATGCCCACGGGGGCTCGGCCACGTGCTGACAGAGCAACCTGTGGCTCAGTGGGCAGAGCACTCTCCACAGGCTGGGACATGGAATCATGGAATCCTTTGGGTTGGAAAAGACCTCTAAGATCATCAGGTCCAACCATTCCCCAGCACTGACAAGGCCACCTCTAAACCATGTCCTCAAGTGCCACATCCACACAGCTTTTAAATCCCTCCAGGGATGGGGACTCCACCACTGCCCTGGGCAGCCTGCTCCAATGCATCACAATCCTTTCCATGAAGGAATGTTTCCTAATATCCGATTTAAACTTGCCCTGGTGACACTTGAGGCCATTTCTTCTTGTCCTGTTATTTGTTATTTGGGAGCAGAGCCCAGCCCTCCCCCCCTGGCCGTCCCCTCCTGTCAGGGAGTTGTGCAGAGCCAGAAGGTCCCTCCTGAGCCTCCTTTTCTCCAGGCTGAACCCCCCCGGCTCCCTCAGCTGCTCCTCCAGCCCCTTCCCCAGCTCTGTTCCCTTCTCTGGACTCACTCCAGCCCCTCATTCTGTTTCTTGTAGTGAGGGTCCCAAAATGGAACATCCTCAGGCTTCAGGAGGAAAATGACCCCAGTTCACTTTCTTCTCTATGAGCCCAACCCCTACACAAGAGGTAGGAAGCAGCTCTGTCATCAGAGGCGACAACCAGGCCCAGCCTCTCTTTTACCTTGACAGAAGCTCTTCCCCTCCATCCCACAGGACAGAATTGTAACTGTGGGCCAGTAGTCAAATAGCTGGTGGTGAGTGCTGCAGCCCATGCCCTGGCCTTGTTCCTAATAAAAACGTCACTTCAGGGCACAAACGTGCAGCCCCAGTGAGGTGGCAGAGCTATGGATAAAGACAACACCTGTTTCCAGTTCAGCTCACTGCTTTATTCCTGAGAGTCCCTGCAGGATGCAGTGAACCTGGCTGCCACACAGGGCTCTGGATCCAATGCTGGAAGCTGTGTCTGGAGTTTCAGTGCCTAAAAGTGCCTTAGGAGAGGTGTGAGACGGCAGCATGGTGGAACATGAACACAGGGGGCTCCAGCCTCCAGACCTTTTTTGCTGCCCCTTCCCATTGCCTTAACTGCATCTATGTATTTACATTTCTGAGAGAAGGGAGCAGGGATCCTGACTTGAAAAAGATCTTGGTTGTTTTGTAAACAGGGATTTTCTCACCCTGAGTTGTGCTCTGCTGTGCAGAACAAGAGGAAATATGAAGTGCTAAAGCCCAGCACTGCTGCCCAGAGCCTCAGTATTAAAGCACATCAAAATATAGGCTTGTCTTTTTTATCTCAACCAGAGTTTTCCAGGCAGCTGAAGAAAGGAATCTTAGCAAAAATTCAGGTGGGAAGCATGCCTAAACAAGTTCCACTCCTTTCCAAATCCATGAGGGTAGAAAACAAATGCCTGTGCACATGCAAGAAAGAGACAAGGAAGAAAACACTTAACTGAAGCCGTGGGCTGGTAGCTATCCCCACTTGTATTTCATTTTCAATCTGCCTGCAGCAGGGCAAACAGGCTGCTCCAAAACCCAGAACTGCTATCTGGAAGCATTTTGCTGCTCTGCAGCAGTTCATCCTTCCAAGACACAGCAGAGTGACACTTCCCCCTAAGGGTCAGCCCAGAGCTGCTTTCCCCCAACCAGTCCCATGGATTGAGCTGCCCTGGCTCAGCTCTCAGGGCTGAGATGCCACAGAAAGTGACTGACAGCTTATTTTGAATACTTGTGATGCCACAGAGGCAAATTTGTGCTGGTCATTCTTCAGCACCAAAACAAAAGATTCCAAATCCAAGAGTGGAGATTAATCCTGGCTGCCAACCAACTCCAAGGCACTAAGCAGGGGAACCTGTGGGGAAACATTTGCTGTCATTTCCCTCCAGGTTCCTCTGCCTGACCACGGCACAGACAGAGAATCCCTGTATCCCTGTTCCCAGGCTCCAAGCAAATGAGCAGGCTGTGAACTCACCTATGATTAGAAGAAAGACCCCAGCTCCATAATCCACGACTGGATGGAGTTTGGAGATGTACTGCTCCTCCATGGTCCCTTGTGGAGGTGGGTGAAGGTTTTCAGTCAAAGGTGAAGATGCTGCAGGAGCAAGGAGTTCATCCTCATGGTTTGCCTGCTGCAGGGGTGAGCTGGTGTTGGGTGCTGGCAGTGCAGGGACCCTTCTGCTGCCTCCTTGTCCTGCCTCTGGTGTGGCAGGGGAGAAGCCTGGAGTGAGAGGAAGGATTTCCCCCTGGGAGGCAGAGTGAAAGCCAGGCAGAGCTGCTGCCAGAGCGATCCCGCCTGCCTGGCTGGCACAGCATCTCTCCTCCCACCCCTCCTCTCCCACCCTTCTGCTCCTTGGCTTGTCAGGAAGCTTCACAATGCAAATCCCCTCAGACGAGCAAAACCAATTGTTCTTCAACCATCAGCAGCCTCGGGAAATAAACCCAGGCTGAGGGGGCAGGCAAGGGAAGGAAGGTTGGGAGTTTTGTTTTCCAGCTTTATGGCTGAGTATGGGAGACACGAGGCTGGGGCGGGGGTCTCTGAGTTGAGGTGTCAGAGGAAAGCTGTTTGCTGCAGGAGCTCAGCAGGGTCAAAGGCACACCACTGAAGACAGGGCTGACAGGGCTGTCAGAGCTGCTCCAGGGCAGAACCAGAGGATGCTCGGTCCAGTGTAGTGCACCAGAGGAGAACCAACCCTGAGGTCACTCTGTGACACTGCAGAGTTCTGACCTGGCAAGCAGTCACAGCAGTGCCTCACCTCTGTGTTTTCCTTCTCCTTATAATATCTGAGCCTAAAATCACCATAATGAGCAACCTGTTTTAGTGGGTGGCATCCCTGCCCATGGCAGGGGGCTGGAACTAGATGGTCTTTAAGGTCCCTTGCAGCCCAAACCATTCTGTGATTCTGTGATACGGAATTTTAAAACTCACAAGAGCATGGAGGCCTCTCAAGTGTGATCTAGTGGGAATTTAGGTGCTCAAGTATAGCAGTAACAACCTAAACTGTGAAAAACTTAGGAATCTGGGAGACTTTAAAAGCCCTTAGTTTCAGCAGGGTTTTGTATATCTCCAAGCATGGAGACTCCACAACAGTTGTTCCAGTGCCTTTTTGTTCAAAGTCTTACACAGTTTTGGGATAAAAACAACACCTAACTCCTGAAATCCAGCACCTGCTCATGAGATGTTCATGCAGGTGTCCTTCACTGAATGTTCCTCAGCAGTGGAGATTCAGTTGAATGTGGAAGGTTGTTGCAATGCTCTCAAGCCACGGGTGTGAAAGCAAGACTCAATTTAGCACAGGAAGGTAGGATGTATACAGTGTTAATCATAAAAAGAGTTCTCCTACCTGAATAGAATAAAAAAAGGCAGAGGTGATGTCTCAAAAACATGCCCAGCACTGAGAGTCTCAAACAGCTTGGTCAATTCAATGTAGTCTGTGCAAGAAACAGAGGTTACCATTTGATCCCATTTTGGGGGAGTGTCCTGGTTCTGGTCAGGACAAGGTTAATTTTTGCAGTAGCCAGGAAAGGCATGGCCAGGACCTGGAGGTGATTCTGTAGCACCTGGGCAGAACCAGGACAGGGAGAAATGTCTGCTAGAGTAGCAAAAGACACAAATCCTGTGACTGGCACATTCTGACACTAAATCCAGTACAAAAAAAGCCTTGTATTGGTAAATTAAACAATGCCAGATCACCACAAAGAGGCTGGAACCTGACTGCTCACCCTGTTAAATTTGCAGAGCAGTTCCTGTCACTGATTTGGGCTGGGCCAGCTGGCACTGTCCTGTCATTCCCAGGCACAGGTTGGCTAAAACGAGCCCAGGATTGTTCCTAGCAAGCAGCAACACCACCAGCTTTGAAAACAAAATGTTTTGTTCCCTGGTACAGATGTTGCCCCTGGGTCTTGCTCTTATCTTGAGTGCAAACATTTAGGTGAGAAATCAATTCTCAAGGTGCAGCCATTAGATGAGAATTGACTGTTTTAAGGTTCTCAAATAGAGCTTATAATTCTGATAAAATCCTTTCTGGTAAAATCCCTGGCCTGTGCTATGCAGTCATCTCACTTAATGTTTCTTTTTGGCCTTTCTTGGTGAAACCATGGCAGAGGGCTCAGTTCAAGCAGCCTGATGTCACCCAGTCCCAGCCAGATCTGCTGCTTTCCCACTGCTTGCAAGGTCCATCCTCTCACTACTGAAATAAAACACTGCATTTCTTCAGGCAAGCAAGCAGACCAAGGGCAAGATTAAAACGTTTTGCTGAGAATTTAATTGCTAATTATTATTTAATTACTGGAGACTCTACTGGCTACATCAGGAGACCAGTCCCCTGCCAGCTCTTGTGGGCACCTTAGATTACACTGAGTGGCTCTTTCATGCTCATTTAGATGGCATTTCATTTATTGTGAAACCCTCAACTTAGCATTCACATGGGGTAGGATTACATCAACAGTCCAGTTACGAAATGGGAGAGAAGAAAATGAATGATTAAAACCAGAAGAGTTGACTGATCCCAAACTCAGTGCATTATTCATGGGTTGTTTGACAATAGCAAGCTGTGCTCATCACCATCTTCCTGCCCATCAGATCAATCCAGATGATCTGTTTACAACATCCCAAGTTTATACATCTTGACAGACCCAAATTTGGGGGGGTCATACTTTAGAACTGTTTTGTGAAACTTACTTTCAGTTTAATAAAGTACTCTTGAAATGAGATGGAAGGATGAAGTTGATACCCACTCATTTCTGAAAGGTTATGTGAAACTTCAAGCAAAAAATGAACTCACCATGAAACTATTATGCATATTTGATGTAAATATGGCCATATATATATATAACAAGTTCCCATTGTTGAAATAAAACAAGGTATGAGTTGAGGAATTACTTGGTGCTACCAAGTGAGAATGTCCTACATCTTTGTTTTTACTTTTCACAGGGAAAAAAATAAAGAGTATTCTGAATCTGTAGGAACAAAGGAATTGCTCTGAATTATCAGTTTGCCACTATGCAGTAGTTCATTTTGCAGAGATAAAACATCTCAATGTTTGGAGCTGTTTGGGACATGAATACTGGGTTGTGTTTGGTACCATATTATAATTGATATCTCCTGGTATGTGGGGAGGGCTATGAATCTGGGTCTTTATCAGAAATGTCTATCAAAAATTGTCATATGTCATTTAGAAGAGGACATGACTTTGTTATTCCTGTTTACCTCTGGCTGCTCTGTCCAGATCTTCTCTTTGTGAAGACTCTGAGACCTCAAGTGAGCAGAGTGTGTGCAAACAGTCTGTGGGGACAGTCCCTTTGGGTGCCCTCTCCTTGCTGCAAAATACCTCTGCCACGATGCACAACTCAAGCTTTGTCATTAAAAAATGCCACATTTTCCAAACTCCTTAGAGGAGACAACTTCATCATATTCTCCATTAATTCCGACAATTTCCTTCCTTTTAAATATTGGTTTATTTCTGCAGTTTTACTTTTGGAAGCTCATCTTTGAGTTGAGACCTCTAGCTGAGCTTCTCTAGCTTTCACCTCTATTTATGAAAACCAGAACCAGCATTTAAGTGGAATTCTCTGAGTTTGCTCATGCAGTTGTATGTTTTCAACAGCTAAGTCTTGTTTAAGCTGGTATTTGCAACCTCAAGCATAGTGATTTTTAAATTGTTTTCTTCTGGATGCCTGCACTGACTTGCATGTTATGGCCTGAGGGGTTATTTACAAAGTCTAAATTCAGCCTAGGGACACCAAACTCCCTAACTTCCCTTGGCAGGAATTGAAGAATTCAGCTGGATCAATACATTTTGCTCTTTCACTACAATCAGCTTGGCTGTTGGTTAACCCAGTCCAAGTGAGTAAGGTCACAACAACCCCTGCAGTGCTTCAGGCTGGGGAAAGAGCGGCTGGAAAGCTGGAAAAGGACCTGGGGGTGCTGGTGACAGTGGCTGAACATGACCCAGGTGTCCCCACGTGGGCAGGAAGAATGTGTGGAAGCAGGAGTGTGGCTGAAGAGAAGGGTGACCAGGGAAGCAACATATTCCAGCCACTTGGAATCTTGTCTTGGGAGGGAAGAGATGTGTTTATACGACCTTAGGGACAGAGCTGATTATATACCAATAATCTTTACCCAAATGATGTGACCCAGTTGTGTTGACACCATGGGGTCTCCGAACACTGTTTGGATGCATCCACCTCTATTCCCTGTTCCAGTTTCTCCACCAAGGCAGGAACAGAGCAGCCCAGGGATGTGGTCCCAGAGCAGGCAGGGCTGAGTATCCCACACAGACAGCGGGGCAGGGTTCAAGGGTGCAATCCTATGGCACTACAGATGAACTCAATGGCACTGCCCTGGCTCTGCTGCTGCCTACTGTGTGACACTCCTCAAGGCACTTCCTTCCTCTTGCTACCTCTGACTGACCCGCTGAGATTGTACATTTTTCAAGGTCTGACTGATCTCCAGCTATTTCTGCCCAGTGCCTGGTAACAAAGCAGCAACATTATTGGCTTGTGCCTCTCAGCACCATTGTGACACAACAATAGCTTAAAGAGGCCAATTTTCTTTCATGTTAGAATTACCCTTACTAATTTCTAAATAGACCCATGCTGGGAATTCAAAAATGCCAGGATTACAACTTATTATTTAGAGAAAAGAAAAATAGCTGAGACTGAATCCTGTAAAAATATAGTGGTAGATAGGAGTGGAAATTCATAAAGATGCTTCTCTTGGATGGAAAAGAACAGGTTTTCTTGCTCAACCTGGAACACAAGGTTTAATGGAGAAAGAAGAAAGATTGGGAAACAAAGGCACAACAGGGGCTTGAAGATAACCAATCTCTTATTAGGTAGAATGGGGAAGACAAAACTTCTGCTCTGCAGTGAACTGTGGTGGCACCACCAGCACTTAGACAGTGACCCTGTTAAGGACAGCAGTGAGCAGAGCTGCCTGCCCAACAACTATCACAGCAACCCACTGCTAAGGCAACTTCCCTGGATTTTAACTTCCAGTGAAAGACATTGCTTGGAGTTCAAGGGTCCCTGGCAGCAGGGAGAGCACCAGAAGCTCCATGTCAAGACCCTCTGTCACTTTTCTTCATCAAATCATGTTCAGGTGTCTTTTCCAGACTTCAGGTTATAATCATATGAATGAGAGAAGTCACAGCTATTGTCTTGACTTCCTTTCTGAGGTCTTTTTAACCCTTTAAGCCAGGTAGTGGTTAATTGCCCCCATACAAAACTGCTCGTTCAAGATGGCTGTAAATATGGCACAGAGTAGGATTGTGAGGGAAAGAAGAAAAACTACCTTCTCAAAATTATTATTTGTTAGTCACCAGCACTTTAATTACCTGAGTTTTCAAGGTTAACTGAGCTGCAGCAACATGTTGCTTTCAGAGAGCATTTCCCACACCTTGGAAAGTGCTTTAGGTTTTACTTCTTTGCACTTCACTCCTTTGCAGTGGTGTGAAATGCCCTTTGCAGGGATATAAAAGATCATTAAACTTGCAAAAAATTAATCCCACAGGTGTTATTTACTTGCAACCAGGTCCTCTGCTCATTGCTCTTGATACTTGACAGGAAATAAAACTGGGAGTAAGTTAAATATTTAGTAGATATCCCCTGTATTTGCACAGAGAAACTTCCAGCTCTTTCCTCCACATTTACACAGTGCTGTGTTTTGCTACATTGAGTTATCCCTCTGCTTGCCTTCCACAGGCCACTCTACAGTGAAAAATTCGTAAGACAAGGAAAGACCTCAGAAAAGCATCACTGCAGCCTCCTGCCTCTCAGGTAGGGATGACATCAATTCCTCTGCTGCTCAGGTTACCTGCTGTACATCAGAAAAGTATTTTCTTGCTTCTAAGAGGCTGGTTCAAATTATTCTCTAATAGACCATGCTCAAAAACAGCAACAGAGACTGTGAATACTTCCTGCACTCAATTACACTGGAAAAACAGAGATGAACCTACTCTCAGAAAAAAAAGTCTTGTGGTAAGGGCCCTGGGGCATGCTGGGTTTGGATCTTTGCCTTGCCACACTCTTCCTGTCACTGCTTTTTGGCCAGGGATTAAATTTTTCTGTGCCTTAATGCCCCAGAACTGAACTATGGAAGCAAATAAAGGCTTTCCACCTTTAAATCACTGTCACACTTTTACAGAAACAGAATGGTTTGGGTTGGATGGGACCTTAAAGCTCATCTCATTTCAGCCCCTGCCATGGGCAGGGACACTTTCCACTATCCCAGGTTGTTCCAACTCCCATCCAACCTGGCCTTGGACACTTCCAGGGATGGGGCAGCCACAGCTTCTCTGGGCAGCCTGTGCCAGGGCCTCACCACCCTCCCAGGGAAGAATTTCTTCCTCATATTTAACCTAAATATACCTCCTGTCAGTTTCAAGCCATTGTCCTCTGTCCTGTCACTACCTACCCTTGTATGTACCTTTTTTGGAAGCCCCCTTTAGGCATGGGATGGGGCTCTAAGGTCTTCCAGAGCCATCTCTTCTCCAGGTGAACATCCCCAGCTCTCCCAGCCTGGCTCCAGAGCAGAAGGGCTCCAGCCCTTGGAGCATCTTTGTGGCCTCCTGTGGACCTGCTCCATGTCCATGTCCCTCTTGTGTTGGTGTTCCCAGCACTGGATGCAGTGCTCCAGGTGGGATAGCACAAAAGCAAAGCAGAGAGAGAGAATCACCTCCCTTGACCTGCTGCCCAGGCTGGTTTCGATGCAGCCCAGGACACAGCTGGGTTTTGGGGCTGCAAGTGCAAGAAATGACCAGTCCTTGCCAAGTCATGCCCAGCTTTTTATTCACCAGCATTCCCAAGTCCTCCTTGGCAGAGCTTCTCCCAGTCCATTCTCTGGGTTGATACCAGGGGTTGCACTGACCCAGGTGGAGCATCCTGCACTTGGCCTTGTTGAATTTCGTGAGGTTCACACAGGTTTGGTGCTGGGGGCTTGTTGAACTCAGATCAGGACATGGGGACAAAGGTCCCCACAGCTCACTTGGGCTTATCTGGAAGTGGAGATGCATTTTCTATTCAGTCTGCATTGCAAACATCGTTTGTTTGTTTGTTTGTAGACTCCATGGCCTCATCAGGAGAGAATCTCTGTATTCATTCAGAAGGGGAAATTCTAGGCCATCTCTATCCATTATGGTTATTTAGAAAAACTCTAACAGCGTGAATACAACAGGCACAAAAACCATGAGGTAAATTAAGAACCAGAATTATGACATTTTTTTCACTCATCATTGCTGTGATACTGACTGGTGACCACTTTAATGTGTGGAGTTGACAGGGTAATATCAATCTATTTTTGCCTGTAACTGAATATATTAAAATATTTTCCGGTCACATGCGTTGAAATGGTTTTCATAATCCAAACATTTGAAACAAACATTTATTGGCTTGTAACTGAATATATTAAAATCTGTCACATGTATTTAAATAGATTTTATAGCCCTAACTTCCCCACAGAATGTATTTCAGCTAAATAAAACCATTTAATAGTTTCAGATCTGGTTGAAACTGGTCATCCAGACTTCTCCTGGAGTCAATAGTGAAAGATCACTGAAGTGAAAGGCACCCTTGGTGGAGAAGTTTGCACCTTCTCTGGATGAGATCAGTTGTTATTTGGAAGTGCCTACTGACATTAAATTTAATAATAGCAATAATAGCAATAATAGCAATAATAGCAATAATAATAGTAGCATTATTCCCTGTGAGGATGATGAGGCACTGGAACAGTTTCCCAGAGAAGCTGTGGCTGCTCCATCCCTGGAAGTGTCCAAGGCCAGGTTGGGCAGGGCTTGAAGCAACCTGGGATAGTGGAAGGTGTCCCTGCCCACGGCAGGGAGAGGCACAAAATGATCTTTAAGGTCCCATCCAACCCAAACCATTCTGTGATTACAGAGAGCCCAGAGAGGTGTCTTAAAGAAGCCACCCAGTTTGAGGTGGCTAAAGTTGGTTGATCTGAATCCTGCCCTGACAGACATTCTAAGCAACACAAGAAACCTGTAAGAAAAGATGAACTGGAACATATGGTCTCAAATCTTGACTGAAGGCTTTCAACTTTGTTATATTCCCCTTGTTTCTGTTACTACCAAAACTGAAATTCCTCAGAGCAGGCAGTAGTCATGAAGCCTGCTTGTTATTTAAAACAAAACAAAGTATTTTAGCTGTCCAACTTTAATATTATTTTCCTGAAGGTTTCTAATTACCAGTTCCTTCCTGTAGAATCATGACCAGGACAATGATGTTATTAGTATTTGAATGATCCTGGTTTGACTCTGAAAGTCACATCATACTGACCTGGACAACACAGGGAACATGAGTTTACCCTTCTTTTGATGAAGAAAATTGTTGGTACCTGTAAGGCAGCAGTGTGTTCTCTGAAGCATTCTGTGGGCTCTAAAAGAATATTTCTCAGATACCGAAAAGGATATTTGGGGCATTGGGATGAGTAAAAGTATAAGTATTGCAAAAGCACCCACAATGCCACAAAAATAAGACAAATACTTAAATCCTTCTATTTTCTCTCCAAAGTGTTCACTTGCCCCAAAAGCTATAATATCCTTTCAAATTATTTAATTGTTATGTAATGAAGTTTCAATCTTCAGTTATACAATTCAATACTGAGTTTTCTCTTAATAGTTTTCCTTCAAATAAGCAACATCTCTGCCTGCCTGGCAGAAAGGAAGAACATCCAGTTTTTACTCCAAATTTTTTGTCTACCTTGAATTCTTATCAAAGGTACTTTCAGTCCCCTCTTTATCAGAAGTGATTTGTTTAATCCACAGACTTTCTACCAAGATGCAGCTTCAAGGTGGTCAAGGGCTGAAAGGACAGAGATTGTCAGGGAGTGGAGATTGGTTGGGGAGGCTGTTCTTTGTAAACCACAGACCACTGGCAGCCTTGGAGGAGATGGACAAAGGGATTAAGTAGGGATTTCTATGATGATGAAGACTATGGACTAGATCAACCAAAGCAGAGGAGACTCAGGTACTAAGGGAAGGAATATCCTGTTAGGACAGGCCAGCACATGCACAGCCTTTATGACTGAGTAAACCTCTGCATTAGTCTGTGACTCACTTTGTCCTGGCAGCTCTGCTGTGAGAGTGCTGACCTTTGGCAAAACACTGATAATAAAGACCAGAATAATGCTGTTATCTTAAATTGTGGCCTCCAGCTGCTAAATTAATGTATGCTGATACCCTGGGGTTTGCAAAGCCCACTGAAGCCAGTGGAAAGATTCCTGTTGACCTCAGTGGGCTGTGAATCACTCTCAAATGGAAATGGAGCTCCAGCACCAGTGGCTGGTCTTATCTCCATGCAGACTAGTCCTGGGAGAGATCCCATATCAGCCATGGCATTTGCTGGGTGATAAAGCTATTGCTGATAAGGCCAAACATTGTACCCTGAAGTGGGGATGGGATGAGTTTATGCATCTAAACTAATCCCCCTCTGTTCCTCTGGTACTCAATGGGGAGAAATTAGCATTTCATCTTCAACTCACCACTCCAAAATGGCCATCTAAAATAGGTCAGATGACTCACACTCTTCCCATTAACAATAAAGCCTGAAGTAATTTTCTCAGATTCAAACATGTGGTTGGAAGAACATCACTCTAAGTATCTTCATTAGACTGGCTTCCAAAATGTTGTCTTTTATAGCTGATTGCTAAATCAAACAGCAAAGTCAACACGAGATCCTAATGGAGGCAGGTTCAGATAAACCAAGTTGGTTTTGAGTTGTCTTGCATGAATGACAGAGCTTTGCCTCAGTAGGATTTTATATTAAGAATTTAAAAATATGCCAGTGACAAGACAGGCTTTGATGCACCCTGCTCTGGTTACATGTTCTGGATCACAGGCCTAAAATAGTCTCAGGCATATTATAAAGATAATAACAATTAATGGACAAGAGGCTGCAGGTTATTGCCACTAATTACTTCTCAGAAAGCTCTCATCCCACTGGTGAATAGAATAGGGGGTAATTCAGCACCAAATTCAAACCTAAATGGACATGTCTACAACAGTCTAGACTCCCATTATGCTCAGTGGAGAATGACTCAATACAGGCAACAGAGACAGGAAATCACTTGTTTAAATATAGGTATCTGATTTAAGAGTGACTTGGATTACATTCTGTTGGCTGTAGAAAATCCTTTTCCAAACCAGGAATTTGGTCAGCTCCAATGCAGTCACAACACAAAAAACCCCATCTAAAATTAGGTAATTGCTGATGAATCTCATCCACTAGAAACTGCCCACGTGGTTGCCCAGCAATAGCATCCTTACCTGGTTCTTATCTTGACAGGATACAGCGTGATGAGATGTGCCATGTCCTGAACCATTACAACTGTTGTGTTAGAAGAGAATCATTGAATCACAGAATCACTTAGGGTGGAAAAAACCTCTAAGATCATTGAGTGCAATCATTAACCCAGCACTGCCAAGCCTATCACTAAACCATGTCCCCAAGTGCCACATCTACACGTTTAAAAAATTCCTCCAGGGATGGTGATTCTACCACTGTCCTGGGCAGCCTGTTCCAATAACTGATAACCCATTTAATAAAGATTTTTTTCTAATATCCAATACAAACCTCCCTGGGTGCAACTTGAGGCCGTTTCCTCTTGTCCAATCACTTGTTCCTTGGGAGCAGAGCCGAACACCCACCTGGCTGCACCCTCCTGTCAGGGAGTTATAGAGGATGAGAAAGTCCCTCCTGAGCCTCCTTTTCTCCAGGCTGAGCCCCCCCAGCTCCCCCAGTTGTTCCTCATCAGATTTGTGCTCCAGACCCTTCCCCAGCTCTGTTGTCTTTCTTCCGACATGCACCAGCACCTCATACTAAGATTAAAACACAAAAAAAATAAGCTTTGAACTAGTAATTTAATTTTTAAGTGAAGTTTCTCTCTATCTATTTATTCTTTGTTTAAAGCAACACTTTTCCAAATGGGCAGGAAAGGTTTTATTCTCGTGGGTCTGTTCATACTGAGAATGAAAACATTCTGAAACTTCGACATTTGCCATGAAATGGAAATGCTGAGTTTCAGACAACTCAAGAAAATTCAGAAAAGCTCTGCAAAGTGTTCAACATCTTCAGCACAACCAAACCCATAAACTGACTCCACAAGGGGACATGTGAGTACACTGCCAGTCTTTGTTGTGCCAGTCCAATCCCCTTCCACCAGATTTTCTGGGATGACAGTCCAGACAAATTACCTCAAACATAATAGAGCCCTTGGGTATTTGAAAAACTCTATTCACAATCACAGCTTCTAACTTGGCACTTACCTCGAAATATTCCTGACTGTCAGCAGCTATTAAAAACAAGAATAACAATGGCTATTTCCATAATAGCTGTATTTTGAAATCTCAGAGCACTTTGTGAACTTAACAGACATATCTCAGATGTATGGATTCATATAGTCTATCAGGGAATGCAGATCTGTTTGGGGCAAGAACTGGATTTCTGTTTTTAAATATTCTATAAGGAAATACAGATAAGGAATGAATACAGATAAGGAATGAGATTCCTGAAGGTAGGAACACCTTCCACTAGACCGGGTTGCTCCAAGCCCCATCCAACCTGGCCTTGGACACTTCCAGGGATGGGGCAGCCACAGCTTCTCTGGGCAGCCTGTGCCAGGGCTTCACCATCCTCACAGTAAAAATATAAATATAACGCCTTTAGATTGCTCAGTCTTTCTAGTAATGATCCTACTCTAATGAGAAATCTATACCACTTGGTGAATGTCTCAATCACTTTCAACATGCTGTGTAACTGCCACTTATGCAAGGCAAAATTACAGAAAAAACCAAGTGCTCTGCACTTGCTAGAAGTGCAAAAAGTACCTAAAATATTTTAAGATGGAATAATCTAAGCTGAAAGGAAAACACAAAAATAGGCTAGGAGGTACCTGACATGTTTAGCTGAGGAAAAGGTTGCAAACACAAAAAGCTTTGGCTTCTCCTTTTCCATAATTTTTCATCAGTTTCAGTCTTGTCAGCATGAATAATATTGTTGATTTTTGCTGTGATTTGGAAGCAGCTACAGAATACAAAACAAAGTTGAAAATCAGCTGAAAGACCATTCATCTATTTTGCTTGTTGAAATACTCCTCACAACTGTAGACAAATAAGCAGGCTGACCATAATTCCATAAACTACATCTGATCAGCATATAGTTCAGGTTTGGGGGGGATTTTTTAATGAATCTTTTGAAACACAGAAACAAAAAGTTACATGTTATAGCAAACATGTTTCTAGATGGCATCATGGGTGCCAGAGGTTCCTATCTGATTTTGTACAGGCATTAATCTTCTCTGCTCATTCCTTCTGTTTATTTCTGTTCTGGGAAATTAGCCCTGGCCAATGCTAACTCCTAAACTGCACCTGGAAACTGTGTAGGAGAACTTTTGTTTGTCTGGATCCAAGCCAGAGTAATCTGGCTAGTGGAAAGTGTCCCTAATCACCCAGTTTGGGAGGGTAACAGGAATTCACAACAGGGCATGACCAGACCACACCAAAAGGCCTCCAACCAGCAGAAAAGCCCTGCCACATAAAATCATAGAGTCATGAATGGTTTGGGTCAGAAGAGACCTCAAAGATTATCTTGTTTCAGCCCCTGTCATGGGCAGGGACACCTTCCACTATCCCAGGTTGTTCCAAGCCCTGTCCAACCCGGCCTTGGACACTTCCAGGGATGGGGCAGCCACAGCTTCTCTGGGCAACCTGTGCCAGGGCCCCACCATCCTCACAGGGAAGAATTTAATGCAAAAACTATGTGAAAAAACAGCTAAACAATCAAATAATATCCAGTTAAAAGCAAATAGGACATTCTCTGTTTTGAGTGAGGCACCTTTGCCTTGCTCTATTAATTAAAAAAAAAAAGTTTATCATGTTTTCAGGTTGGTCTCCAAACCTTGTGCCTGGGCAGAAGCTTTTCCACTAACTAATTACGCTATTTCATCTTATCTGGTGTGGATGTTTTATTTTAAGTTATTTTAACTCCATTAGAGATACAGCAAAACTAATAAGTGAACTTTTTATTGTTACTCATATTCAGACAACTGAATTAAGCTTGCAGCCAATACTATCAATGCAGTCTAGAGAGAGATTAGCTGGTCAAATGGAGCAGGTCGACTGCATTGTTTAAATAAAAGTCTTACACGCTCCACTGAAGAAAACTTCACCCAGATGGTGAATCATTAAATTCCTGCCACTAAGCAAATGCACTTCCCTTCACCTGTGGGTTACCCAGCAACAAGCAGTTTGGCAGCAATACACTTATTTTTATGATTAACCTTGTCAGTCCACAGGCACTTGCTTTCCCAAAGAGCTGACCTTTTCCTACAATATTATTTTTGACAAGCGATGGCTCATTACCCTCTGTTACTGTCAGTATTTTAATGTTCAGTTTTCAAATTATTATAGAAGGTGGAGGCACCAACACCCTCTATTAAGATTTCCTCACACTTTCCACACTGAGATCTTGCTATGCTGGAACTTCCAAGATGAAATTTCCTTTGCCACATTTCTTTCTCTTTCAAACTGCAACAAACTCCATAATTCAGTTTTGGGCTAACTTTGTTCAGATCAGTGTGGCTTTATAAAAAACCAATCATTTTTGATTCAGAAGTTCTCTGTCCTTGCTGGCAGAGAATCCCTTTCACATCAGAAAGGCATGAGAGAACTGCCCCATCCCTGGAAGTGTTCAAGGCCAGGTTGGACAGGGCTTGGAGCAACCTGAGATAGTGTCCATGGCAGTGGGGCTGGATTCAGTGAACTTTAAAAGGTCCTTCCATCTTAAAACTATTTCGTGATTCTATGAAGAGAAGAAGAGCAAAATCAGTAGAATGGACTATGCTCAGTTTTCCAGAAAAAAGGGCTCTGTATTTCCAGGTTTTCCCGAGTTCTAGCTTGGATATATTTGTCTCCCAATTTAGGGAAATGCTGTGTATGGCAATAAAGCAAACTCTATTTCCAATGCTGAGAGATGAAAACACAGAAGAGCACTGCTCTGTTCTCTTAAAGCAATGTGAAGAGCTTGAAACACTCTGCAAACAATTGGGATTTTCACAAAGCTGCAGAAAAAACAGGAACGGAGATCAAACTTCCTGGCTCCTGTGTCCTAACCATAAGACTGAACTTTTTTCCTAGTCTTGCAGTTTCCACAAGTTCAAGGTGAACTGAGTGATAAGGAGATCTGCGTGGGGCAGAAGGTATCAGAAAGCAGAGTGTGCTGGGATTTCGTGAGTCTCAATCCTCAGCTGCATCTCTCCATGAGTGTTTGGTGTGAGAAGGCTCTGTCCCTAAGTGCTGCTCAGCTCTTTGTCCTCAGTGATGTATTTTCTTCTCTTCCCTCTGGAACAGACTTCAGTGGAGCTGTTTTCAAAAAGGGACCAAAAAAAAAAAAAGAGAGTCAATGGTAGTGTGAGAAAGAGAAAAACAACCCAGCAGGTTTTACGGTAAAAGAAGCCATTTAGTTACTAAGCCTCTGTTTGTCACTGTAATATCTGGGCTGTTAAAAAGCTCCCAGTCCCTGTAGTTCACAGTCCTAATACAGCTGAAATTGGGCTGAGCAACCCTTCTGGAGATACCTCCCTCTTTACGTTAGCTGATATTGATTAATAACTTCATTTACAACTTATCCAGCCTCTTTTCTATGCTTTTCCAGCTGGATTTGTATTCAGCTACCACTTCTGCTCTTATTGCCAGACCATAACTGCACTTTTATCATTTTCCTAGGAACAATTCTCTGCCTCTCCCTGGTCTAAAAGTGACATTATATTTTATCCCTCAACTTTCAGGCTTTTTGCTCAACTAAGATATTTCCAGCTTGAATCTTTGTTATGTGCCCTGGCTGGCAAAGTGAAGGATACTGATGCAAGACCTTATGAAATTACTGTCACAGGCCCTTCCACCCTACAGCATTAAATGCATGAGGATAAAACCCACTTGCTCTAGAAGCAGCCTAAGGTGACTACACTCTCAAGTTACACATTTTAGGTCAGTATCTTATGTTAGTTGAGGTAAGTCTGTGCTACCATTCTGGCCACAAAGATTTCAAAAATCCACGCTTCAATTAATCACAATTTATTTGGGTTGCTTCCATTTCTCATAGTATCCAATATTTCACAGGGTCATTGAATGGTTTGAGTTGGAAGAAACCTTAAAGATCATCTTGTTCCAACTCCCTGCCATGGGCAGGGACACCTTCCTCTATCAGGTTGCTCCAAACCCCGTCCAACCTGGCCTGGAACATTTCCAGGGATGGAGCAGCCACAGCTTCTCTGGGCAACCTGTGCCGGGGCCTCACCACCCTCACAGGGAAGAATTCCTTCCTAATACCCATTCTAAATCTACCCTCTTTCAGCTTAAAGCCATTCTCCTCCCCCCCATCCTACTTCTTACAAGAAACATCCCACAACTCTTTTCATTCTGGAGTGTGGGCACAAGCACTGTTGCAAGCAGATTCTGATCACTCCATTACAAGCAGAATTTACAGGAAGTAATTTTTGCAATGGACTTGTAAGGACAGATGCAGCCTTCCTCAGACTCACCAGATTTATTCCTCAGCCATGTCATGATCACTTAATTCACTGGATGATGGCATCATGAAGTACTAGGCTGAGAGTTAGAGTTTGTTCCTTTAAGAAAAAGTGGAAAGGGCCACTTTCGAGGAAAAAGGCTTGGCATTAACATCTTTGTAAAGTTTTCACAGAATTTTGCAGGTTTTCTAGTGAAGGAGATATTTTTCAAAGAAGCTGGTTTTAAAGTTAATGCTTTAAAACAAAGAAATAACCTGTATTTCCAGGTTCTTCCCTTGCAGAGCCTGTGGCTGCAGAGCCATCTTGTGGGGGAGACTCAGATGGTTCTACCAGGAGACTTTATAACTACTTTTATTTTTTCACATACTGTGGCTTGCTCAGGCAGCAAAATGTCCAGGCAGATATCCTGCTCACCCCAGCATCTGTTTCACTCACCTTGGAGTATCAACAAGTCTTCTCACTCTGCAGAGATTCCCAAACTCCCTGAGAGATGAAACACAGAAGTCAAAACTCCTCTCATCTTTGCCTAATTTAATACTCCCAGTTAGGAGGATTTTGGAAATGTTCCTGCCTCGAGGTTTCATCAGGTCTATTTGAAAATAAGAAGATGCCATCTAAATTTCACAAATTGAACAAATGTTCCTACAAATGGGTGCAACTTCATGTACAACAAGTGCAAGGCTCTGAAATTAAAGCAGATAATTGGTTCCTTACATGCTTTTTATTGGGGGAAGAAGACAGGGAATAGGGAAGATTCCTCTCATCAGAGTGGCTAAACATTCCATCCTCTTCTGGAGGCACCACTACAGAGTGCTGAGCCTGGAAAATGAGAACTGGGAGACCTCTAGCAGTGCAGGATGTGGGATCACAGCTGCGGGTGGGGATAAAGTACTGTCAGGAACAGGGTGCTGGGAGCCAGGGGGATCCTGGGCAGCAGGATAAGGAGCTATTAGAGAGGGCCCAGTGGAGTCCACAAAGATGATGAGGCACCTGGAGGATCTCTCTTATGAGGAGAAACTGCAGGAGCTGGGCCTGATTAGGCTGGAGAAGACTGAGAGGGGATGTCAACAATCTTTATAAGTATCTCCAAATGGGTGCCAGGAGGATGGTGCCAGGCTCTTTACAGTGGTGCCCAGCAACAGGACGAGGAGGAACGGCCATAAAACGAAACACAACAAGTTCCACCTCGACATGAGGAAGAACTTCTTTACACTGAGGGTGGCAGAGCACTGGAGCAGGCTGCCGAGGGATTTTGTGGATTGTCCCTCTCTGGCGACATTCCAAACCCACCTGGACGCGTTCCTGTGTCAGCTGCTCCAGGTGATCCTGCCCTGGCAGGCGGATTGGGCTGGATGGTCTCCAAAGGTCCCTTCCAGCCCCAACTCACAGCATCACAGAATGGTTTTTGTTAAAAGGGACCTTAAAGACTACCTCATTCCAACCACCCTGCCATGGGGAGGGGCCCCATACATGTATATAAATTTATGTACGTATATAAAGACCTACATCCCTACACATGTAAATTGCATGCACGCAGGTTCACGCATTTTTCACGTTCAGCCTGAACAGCCACGGAGGAGAGAAGGATGAAACCAATGGTGCTGGTTTGTGTTTCCATAAATTTTGTGACTTCTGCCTGCGATTATTCTGTGATTCTGTCTGTCCCCAGCAAGGGAGGGCTTTATTGTTGGCACAATTCCGATCTTAAGAGTCTGATCGGTATTAGCCGAGACCTAAATTTACAGGAAAAGAATTAACAACCAATCAAAATTGCTTGAACAGGGACTAGGTTTCGCAGAGCATTCGAACAATTCCGCCCAGGACTGGGGACACCCTGGCCCAGCCGGGTGATTAAAGGGAGTTTTTAAACCACTCAAAAGCAGGTTTCAAACTCAGTTTTCCCCCACATCCGAAAGCCTCAGACTGCGGAGCCCGCCCCACACACTCCTGAGGCCGCGCCCCCCGCCTCTCCCCCAACTCAGGAGGTGCCAGGGGCGCCGCCCCCCGCCCCGCTGCGCAGGCGCGCAGGGCCGGTGGTTCGAGTCCCGCGCGGGGAAGGACGGATGGGCGGGAGATGCCGACGCAGCCGGGAGTGCCGCAGCCGGCCGGGGAGGGAATCCCGCAGCCGGCCGGGGAGGGAATCCCGCAGCCGGCCGCAGACAGCGGTAAGTACGTGCTGTCCTCGGAGGGGACCCAGCGCGGCTCCCGCGGGAGCGGCGGTGCCCGAGTGACCGCGGAAAGCGACCGTGTGGGGCCCGCCGGGATGTGCGCATGCGCACTGGGGATCCGTGTGGATTATGGTGGACGCGGTGCCTTAGGGTTTTTTTTTTGGGAATCGCGATAATTTGTGTCTGTTTCTGCTCGCAGAACCGGAGGTGTTTGAGACTGTGCTGCCAATCACTATCTTTGTGCTGAGCGATGAAGATTTTCTCCAGGATGATGATAAGGACCAGGAAGTGTCCATTCCCGAGGTGGAGCAGGAGTTTAAATTAAACAGCAGCCTTTGCCTAAAAAATGAAGTGGAACATTCAAACGGCAGGAGCAGTGTAGGCAATTGGGATGCAAACAGGACTGTTTCAAGTGAAGATGATTGTATTAAATACTCTGAGGATAAATGCTTTGCTGAGAGTGTGTGTAACACATCAAAATTATCTTCAAATGGTGGATGTGATGCAGGCACGGATAAATACGGTCAAAATTGCGTGTTATCATTTTGCAAAACAGGGCTTCCGGAGATAATCAAATACAGCGATGGAGAAGATTGTGGTGGCAATGACGGCTTTCAGAAAATTCCTCCTCTCCTGTCCTCTGCTGACAGAGACAGAGCTGACACTGTCGAGACGAGCAGATCGTGGACGTTGGTGGTGGAGCCCAAGCATGAAGAAGAACCTGTCAGTGTTGCAAGTGTTCTTTTTGACAGCACTCCACAGAAACAACCAGAAATCAACAAGGAATTTGAGATAATTGTTAAAATGGAAGGTAATATATTAATAAGATTAGTGCAAGCATTTAAGAAATATGGTAAAATACAGTAAATCTCGAGTTTTTTAAATAAGAAATTGTATAGAAACGCTATGAAACCAATTTCTTTTAGAGTAAACATTTGAAGTTAGATTAATAAATGCAGCAGAAGGAAAATATTGCCTGGAGTATGCTCAGTTCTTTCACAGTCTCCTGTGAAAGGTAGTGAAACTGCAAGAAGTTGGTGCTTTTTCATTCTCCTGCAACAAGCAAAAGGGTGGCCTTTCATCAGGGAAATATTCTCAAAATAACGCAGAAAAAGCATTGTATTTGTGAGAATGGATCATCAGCAAAGTTTGGTGCCAGTACTTTGATAGGAAATCTGGCATAAAGCTGTTTTGTTAAAAACTGGATGCAGTGTTGTTCTGTGAAATTCAGAGCCTTGTGTGAAAATAGTGGGAAGGAAGGAGGCTTCTAACGAGGAACAGCATTTAAATGTTGAGGGCAGAGGGTACCATGAAGAGAGACATAAGGGAAAAAAGGTGGAGAGAGGGAAATAAGAAGGAAGCAGAAGTAATGAAGAGCGAGCAAGTCATTAGGCAATTTGGGATTACTACTACGAATTAATCATGAATATTTGTGATTGTATGGAATGTGACTTTTTATATCTCCCTGTAGATCCTGATTCCTCAAAGAATGGAGATAATGAAATTGAAAACAGGAAAATAAGCAAATTTGAAGATGAAACTCTGAATTCTCTTTTGGAACATGGCTTGAAAGAAGAAGAGAAATTTACCTATAATTGTTCTGATCCATTTCTTAATGGATGTTCTCCTACTTTTAAAGAACTTCTAGAAGATGTAGGGAAACCTGAGATGAATGCTTTCACTTCTGCTGAATCAAATACTACTGGAGATAATATTTACAATATGTTAACACCATTCTCTAAGAAAAGATACCAGCAACAAAAAGTCATTTCTTCTCAAGCAAACCCAAAAGAGTTCCAGAGCCAGCAAGAAGGGTTAACATGGCTGAATGATAGTGTGACCATCACACCTCTTCCTAAAACATCTTCCCCTACAAAGGAGAATGAAAGATGGAGTTTCAAATGCAGGTTTTGTAGTTCTGTGTATAAATGCAGTGCACACCTGAAGAAACATATTTATTCAGCTCATAAAGATAAGAAAATACATAAATGCTGTTTTTGTAAAAGAACTTTTTTCTTTTCTTTCAATCTTAAGAATCACCTTAAATTTCATAAGAAGATTGCTAGGTTGCAAAAGGCAAGAAAAAATAGAATAAATGCAAGAAAAGGGAGGCAGAAAGGAGAATCTGAGACCAAGAAAAAAGAAAGTAAATACAAGAAATTTTTCATTAAAATTGAAAGGGACTTTACACATCTGGATGTGCCAGTTAGCTTTTCCTGCAGAATTTGTTTCTTTGCTTCATCAAATCCTAGGAGTTTTATTCATCACATGAAGGGACACAAGGAGAGACCACCTTACCAGTGCCCTCAGTGTGATTACTCCTGCAGCAGCTTATCCTACCTGTTAAATCACATGTACTGGCATGCTGGCTATAAGCTCTACCAGTGCAGGTTCTGCACCTTTATTTCATTGTATTTTGCAAGCATGGTGAGGCACAGCCACATCCACGCGGGGGATAAACCATATTCCTGTGAGCTCTGCCAAGCAGCATTCACCAGCACCTCAGGGTTGGAGAGACACAGGAGGATACATGCAGGGACAGAAACGTGCCAAGGACAGCAACCCAACTGCCTGAGTGGGAGAAAGAGAATTGAAAGACCTCTAAAGAATTATGCATGTGATGAATGTAACCTGGTGTTCTACACTAAAGGACACCTCAGCTTTCACAAGAAATTTCACAAAAAGTTAAAGGCTAATGATTATACAAGTCAGAGCAATAAGTACTGGAAAAGCAAAATATGCAAAGCTGATGGTGATTCTCAGGACCATGTTTTTCACTCTCTTTTTGGTAGAGAAAATGATTGTCTGACTTCAGAAGTAGAGTTTGGGCAAGCAGGTGATGTGTGGGACAATAAGAAAATATGCCCTGGAAGGAAATTCCTTGAAAACAGCCACGGAAGCAACAGCCTGGCTGTTACTGAGAATAGATCAGAAGTTCCTCGGACTTCTTACCAAATGGACGCTGCCACTTACAAAGAGGAACCTGTCTTCAAATCAGAGGCCTCTCATTCACAAGTGCAAGATGATGCTTCATATCATAACTTTGTGGAAAACTTGGAGGATATGTGTCTTCCCAATTTAAATACATTCCAAACATACAGGTGCCAGCACTGCAGTTATGTTACTGCTGTTCCTAACAACTTCAGGCTGCACCTAAAGTTACATACGGATGAAAGACCATTTGTGTGTAAAGAGTGCAATGAGGCATTTAAAACTTCAAACCATTTGCAGAAACACAGCCTTCTTCATGTGAAAAATGGACAGGAGTTTGGAAGTTGCCTCTTTGTAGAGAGGTGTTTAGAAAATCTTGAATTGCATCGTGAAATCCACGGAGGCACGTATCCAGAAAGGGATTTTGATTCCTTCAAAGGCTCAAACAGCTCCTTGCTTGGTTCAGAAGTCTGTGGAGTTCAGCGAGGTGTTCAGAGGGGTACAGCAAACAATGTACAAGCACAATGTCAGCCACCATTCTATCAGTGTGCAGAGTGCAGCTATGCTACTGGCATTTTAAGCAACCTGGAACTCCACATCAGAACTCACACAGGTGAGAAGCCCTACAGCTGCACCATTTGTCAGAAGAAGTTCCGTACTTCCAGTCACCTGAAAAGGCACAGACTCACACATTTGAACATGGGGCATTTCAAGTGCACAAGCTGTGACTACTCAACCAGCAAATGGCTGTCCTTGAAACAGCACCTGGCTTCACACACCGGGGAGGGAAGCTCCTCTCCTGGCTGCCTCTATGAGCACAAGGAGCTGCCTGTGAAGACATACAGGTGTGAGGAGTGTGGCTATTGCACAGCCCACAACGGGAACCTGAAGCTCCACCTGCGGATCCACACGGGGGAGAAGCCGTTCCAGTGCGGGCAGTGCTCCCTGGCTTTCCGCACCTCCAGCCATCTCAAGCGCCACTTGCTGACTCACCTCAAGCTGCACTGCAGGAGGTGCAGATATTCCACGATGGATAAGCAAGCTTTCCAAAAGCACATAAAAACGCACAAAAAGAAGTACAAGTGTGCAAAGTGTAATGTGGTGCTGCCCACCAAAAAACTGCTGGAGAAGCATAAGCGGCAGCACAATCTGGGAATGTGAGGTTGAGAATTGGAAGTTGGCGCTTGGTTCTGGAGAGGTTTGCATATCCTGAAGTTCTTCATGGCTTTACATTCCTTTGCTGTGCCAAGAATGATAGCTGGTAATGGATGCATCCAGCATTTTGGTCTAGACAGTGAAACTTGGGGTATTGGTTTGCTGCAGGTGTTTCTGAGATCATCAATTCTAGCACAGGCTGTGCTGAAGATCTTGGAGACACTTTTTCATTCCTGAGTAACTGCTTCAGCAGAGGTCAGTTAGGATTTGGCCAGTGTTCATCTGTGTTTAAACAGTCACTGTGCACCACTTATTTTCTTGTAAAAATTTAATAAGAAAAATCTCTAACTAAAAGAATATTTAAAGGGAGGGAAGGAAGGGCATGTTATATTTTATAGTAATAACTTTTCATATAAAAATTATCAGTGTATCTGGAGGCTTAATGCTACCTCCCATCTGCTGAAAGTTACCTCCTTTACTCCCAGGTGCTTTTGCAATACTTGTAAGACAAAAAACCAGTATCTCATAAAATTACAGAAACAAAATATGCATGTCATCACTGGGTAATTGTGACATGAAAATGTTTTCCATATGTCTGTATGTATAAGATGTTTATTAAGCAGTTAGCTTGTTTGTAGTTTTGATAATTTTTTGAGCCATCTGACAGAAATGGTAATGTCCCAAAACATATATTTTATGATACTGAGAATCTTTAAATCTTCAATTTTATGTCAGTGTCCAATGTTAATCTAGTATGAAATGCCTTACCTTTTCTCAGGTTGGTAGTTACTATGTTGCTTGTTAAAGTAGATGATACACTTTTCAAATAACTTCTGTTAATATGAGCAGTTGCCAGTAATTGTGAATGCTATTTAGTTGCATTGAAAATCTTAGCAGTATCTGAAACTGTTAAATTTATTTTGTTTAATAACTTTATTGTTAATCATGTGTAAGAATTGCATTGCAATTCTTACATGTGCATTGTACTATGCAGCAGTTGGTGCAGGGTATGGTGAACCCAGATGGATGCTGCTTCCAGTTTATATTCAAATCTAGACAAATCTTTCTTTGTTTTGCAGTTACACAGTGCTAGGAACTCTTGAATGTAATGGGTGGTTTTGATAACAGTGTGTTATCCCCTTGTGTGAAGAAAGACAACAGCAAAGGGCTGATGCAAACTGTCCCAATGCTACAGCTCAATCCATGGAGCAGCAGAACAAACCTGTGGTTTAATTTAGAGAATGTAAATGTGGAACTCAGTGCTTTTTTTACTGCTCCTGGATATGTGACTTTCTGTAGAAACACAGCTGATGTCTTGTAGAGGCTTTCTGGTATTGTCAGACACAGGTTGGGAAGGGCTGCCCAGAGAGGGAGTGGAGTGCCCCTCTGGGGATATTTAAAAGTCATCTGGATGTGATCCTGGACAACCAGCTCTGGGTGGCCCTGCCTGAGCAGGGGCTTGTCTTCCAGAACTCCTGCAGCCATTCTGCCATTTGGAACACAATTTTCGAAGAATGGATTGAAACTCATGGATAGATGCATGTATTTAAGGGCAGATCACCGAAGATAATCAAGTGATCCAGTTCTTTGCAGCTTCAGTAAAGTCAGACAAGTAAAATATCTGTGCCTGAACTATGGTGGTTACAGATGAGCAATTCAGATCTTGAAGCCACCTGATCCAGTTGTGAGAAAAAACAATGTTATCCTGTATGAAGAAAGAATAGCATTTCTGGTAAATATTAATGGTTACTCAAGCTTGGAGGAGTTTTTACCTGTGTTACTGTACTGATAATTTTTTTGAAAAGAACAGGTACAAAGAGGAAACAAAAATGATGAAGGAATTGTAAGCCTCTGTATCAGATGAGACTAGTAAGGCTAAATCTGATAGAGAACAGTTGTTTAAAAATATGGTGTACAATGATGCTGAAGGGAGCCTAGTTTAGTGGGAGAAACTAACTGCAGTAAATTTTTGAAAGAGTTTGTAAATATAAGTTTCTTCAAGTTGTAAGTAAGTTTCTTCAAGTTGTAAGTAAGAACAAGAAGGTATTTTCAGTTGGAGCTTGATGATTTTGTAAAAATAGTTATTCCTGGCCACTGCCTCTAATAAAAATAAACAGTTTAATGACTCCTGACATTGCTCTCTGTTCCTTATGCACTGCACTGGACTTTTGGGATTTCAAAGGTATTCTCAGTCTGCTAAGTCAGTGAAATTTAAAGGTAGAGGCATACTCAGTTTCAAATAAGACATGGGCCATTGTTGGTATTTTTTTCTGGTAGCTAAAAGTGTAATATTTTTTTTTTCTGCATACTTTAAACAAAAATCAAAGCCTTTCCTTAATCATAATCATGAACCTGAGGTTTCCTATTTAAACCAAAAAAGTTTGCATAATTTTCTTCATGAACATATCGTGAATTTGGACAAAACAGGGAAATGTAATGAGGCAAACAAACTGAACAAAAGGCTGTCATTTCACCTGCTGTGCATCTGCTAAATAAGTGAATAAAAGTTAAACAGGAGGTGATGTAAATGAACAGTAGTGAGTCAGACGTGTATGGTGTGGTGGTGCATCCTCCTGTTTGTGGCACACTGTGGTCTCAGTAATGCTCATTAGGCCTTGGCCTTGACGAGCTGGACTGAGCTCCTCTTGAGCTTACCAGAAACAGCCTGCTCCCAGGAACTTGTGCTGGCTAAGGAGCCCTGGATTTTAACAGCCTTGGGAACTTTTTTTTTTCCTGAATAACCACCCAGGTGGAACAATGGTTTTGGTTTTGAACTTTCAAAGAAAGTTACCGACCTGAATTGTGGCCAGGGTGGAAAATTGCTATGAGTAAAGCCAAGTCTGTTATGACTCTCTTAAGCAGTGGTACTTAGACCCTCTGAGCTCTCCAGACTGCAGTGGGCTGAGACCAGCACATGCCTCTGAGTGGGGCCTCTCCGAGCCACACAATTTCCAGGTTGGATATACCCAAGGGATGACAGCTGAATGACAATGATGGATCCTGGGCTGATATCCCCACTCCTTGAGACTCAACCCTTCACTCGTTAAGAAGGTGCAAAGGCATCTGACATGAGTACTTATCTGTGAAAATTTCCCAAATTCAGGTATGTACCTGGTACACACTCCTTTAGTGTGTGTGTCAGTGTGAATATGCAAATACACTATGAATGTTGCTCTCTTGTAGAATAATAGAATAGTTCTGCGTTGGGATCTTAAAGATTATCTTGTTCCAAACCCTGCTATGGGCAGGGACACCTTCCACTAGCCCAGGTTGCTCCAAGCCCTGTCCGACCTGGCCTTGGACACTGCCAGGGATGGGGCAGCCACAGCTGCTCTGGGCACCCTGTGCCAGGGCCTCACCACCCTCACAGCCAGGAACTTATTCCGTACATAAACGCANGCTTCAGTAAAGTCAGACAAGTAAAATATCTGTGCCTGAACTATGGTGGTTACAGATGAGCAATTCAGATCTTGAAGCCACCTGATCCAGTTGTGAGAAAAAACAATGTTATCCTGTATGAAGAAAGAATAGCATTTCTGGTAAATATTAATGGTTACTCAAGCTTGGAGGAGTTTTTACCTGTGTTACTGTACTGATAATTTTTTTGAAAAGAACAGGTACAAAGAGGAAACAAAAATGATGAAGGAATTGTAAGCCTCTATATCAGATGAGACTAGTAAGGCTAAATCTGATAGAGAACAATTGTTTAAAAATATGGTGTACAATGATGCTGAAGGGAGTCTAGTTTAGTGGGAGAAACTAACTGCAGTAAATTTTTGAAAGAGTTTGTAAATATAAGTTTCTTCAAGTTGTAAGTAAGTTTCTTCAAGTTGTAAGTAAGAACAAGAAGGTATTTTCAGTTGGAGCTTGATGATTTTGTAAAAATAGTTATTCCTGGCCACTGCCTCTAATAAAAATAAACAGTTTAATGACTCCTGACATTGCTCTCTGTTCCTTATGCACTGCACTGGACTTTTGGGATTTCAAAGGTATTCTCAGTCTGCTAAGTCAGTGAAATTTAAAGGTAGAGGCATACTCAGTTTCAAATAAGACATGGGCCATTGTTGGTATTTTTTTCTGGTAGCTAAAAGTGTAATATTTTTTTTTTCTGCATACTTTAAACAAAAATCAAAGCCTTTCCTTAATCATAATCATGAACCTGAGGTTTCCTATTTAAACCAAAAAAGTTTGCATAATTTTCTTCATGAACATATCGTGAATTTGGACAAAACAGGGAAATGTAATGAGGCAAACAAACTGAACAAAAGGCTGTCATTTCACCTGCTGTGCATCTGCTAAATAAGTGAATAAAAGTTAAACAGGAGGTGATGTAAATGAACAGTAGTGAGTCAGACGTGTATGGTGTGGTGGTGCATCCTCCTGTTTGTGGCACACTGTGGTCTCAGTAATGCTCATTAGGCCTTGGCCTTGACGAGCTGGACTGAGCTCCTCTTGAGCTTACCAGAAACAGCCTGCTCCCAGGAACTTGTGCTGGCTAAGGAGCCCTGGATTTTAACAGCCTTGGGAACTTTTTTTTTTCCTGAATAACCACCCAGGTGGAACAATGGTTTTGGTTTTGAACTTTCAAAGAAAGTTACCGACCTGAATTGTGGCCAGGGTGGAAAATTGCTATGAGTAAAGCCAAGTCTGTTATGACTCTCTTAAGCAGTGGTACTTAGACCCTCTGAGCTCTCCAGACTGCAGTGGGCTGAGACCAGCACATGCCTCTGAGTGGGGCCTCTCCGAGCCACACAATTTCCAGGTTGGATATACCCAAGGGATGACAGCTGAATGACAATGATGGATCCTGGGCTGATATCCCCACTCCTTGAGACTCAACCCTTCACTCGTTAAGAAGGTGCAAAGGCATCTGACATGAGTACTTATCTGTGAAAATTTCCCAAATTCAGGTATGTACCTGGTACACACTCCTTTAGTGTGTGTGTCAGTGTGAATATGCAAATACACTATGAATGTTGCTCTCTTGTAGAATAATAGAATAGTTCTGCGTTGGGATCTTAAAGATTATCTTGTTCCAAACCCTGCTATGGGCAGGGACACCTTCCACTAGCCCAGGTTGCTCCAAGCCCTGTCCGACCTGGCCTTGGACACTGCCAGGGATGGGGCAGCCACAGCTGCTCTGGGCACCCTGTGCCAGGGCCTCACCACCCTCACAGCCAGGAACTTATTCCGTACATAAACGCACGGATTTCTTTCCTGAAATTAGCAAACTACTCTCTAAACGTAACACTGGGGAGATGTGATTTCCTCCCGCTGTCCCTTTCCTCCCTCGGGGAAATTGGAAGGAGTTTAATGAAAGCCGCGCTCCTCCGGCCGGTAGGTGGCGCTAGCGCGGAGCGCCGCCGCAGGACGCGCGGGGGCTGCGCATGCGCGGAGCGGCCGGACCCGTTTCCGTGGAGGAGCAGCGGCCTCACTTCCCTTGGAAAAGCCGCCGGTCCCGCTTCCCTGGGAAAGCAGCCGGACCTGCTTCCCGCTTTTCTGGCAGAGCAGCCGGACCTTCTTTCCTCGCCCTCGGCACCCGCCACCGCTGAGGGCGACCGTGCGCGGTCTCGGCCGGCCCCGCTGAGGCGAGCGGCGCTTCCGTCCCCTCTCCACTTTCTCCCTCCAGGGGTTCGACCCCCCTCCCTTTGCCGCCAAGATGCCGCGGATTATGATCAAAGGCGGCGTGTGGCGGAACACCGAGGTAGGACTCGGCGGGGTTTGAGCCCCCGTCCCCCCTCAGGGCTCGGGGAGGTCGGGGGGGG
>VZTH01002251.1:0-34260 GCA_013397815.1 Aleadryas rufinucha | reverse complement strand
GATTCTGTGATTCTGTGACTGTTACATACATAACATTAATGAAGGATTTGACAGATTTTTTTTTTCTGTTCAGGCCTTTAATTCAGGAAAAATGATGTGCTTGAGAACAAGGAATTGAACTTTACACAGAGATTTCTTGATGAAGTCCTATGGTCTCTGTTGTTTATGATGACCTGGAATTTAACCCTCCCTCTTCCTCTTTAGTTTTGTTCATTCTTATAGTCTGTAATTATGGAAGAGTTGGCTTGGAAGAATATTATGTTTTATTTTGTGATTATATTGAAAATCTAAATTAAATCTTATCTGCATATATAATTTACCCATTACAGTGTGTTACTAGAAGGGAAATACTGTTAACTGCAAACTATGAAGAGTTCTTGGCTGCAGAGTTTTTATCCTGTGGCTCTGTGCATCTGTAACATTGCTGCTGTTTCACAGACGATCTGCATCATGGCATGAAACCTTAGGACCAGTGAAGTAACTTGTGAACTGCCACTGGAGTTGGGGCTTTTCTTATCCTGAATGGTGACTGGAGCCCTGTGTAGTTCTCTCTCTCTCTGCCCTCCATGCAAGCCTCTCAGTGGGGATTAAAGTAGGGTCAGGAAGGGATGGTATAAAAAAGCTACAGTTCTAAACAGGTATTTGAATGAGTAATTATTTAGTAATTTTCTCATTAGTAATTTTCTAGGATGCTTAAACCATCTCATACTGTAGGTACATCTGTTCTCATTTCTATGATCTCAATATTCATATTATAATTGAAATAAAGCTAAAGAGGTTCAAGACCTCAAAGTTGCTGCTTATCTTGTGACATATAATTATTTAATGGTTGATATATATATCTATATATATCTCTACCTCAGTTATATTTTTTTTCTTCAAACTTTAGGAAGAGTCTACACTCTTAGTTTAGGTCAAATTACTTCTAATAATAATGATTTGATGCCACTATAAGGTAGATAACATACTACTATTGTAAATTGTGTTGATGGGACTTGATGATGTTGATTTCATCCAAAATAGATCCCACAGGAAGACCAGCCAGCTCTGCATCCTGCAACTTCAGAGTTCAGGGTTACTGCTTTAGGTGGCTGTCTGTTGATTTTGTTGTTTTTGGCAGATCCAGATGTGTTGGACTTACTGTGTGTTCACAGGAGGCAAATGTGCTGCTTTCAGAATTCCAGTACTGGTAGAATTGCTGTCAGGAACATGGAATTAAACACTTTACCTGTTCAGGAGATGAAAGCATCCCTGTGCATCCCTGTTGACAGCCTGTAGTCTGCTTGCCTAGTAAGAATGGATGGGTGAACACCCCCATGGGTTAAGTCCTGGACAAAACCAGGTGTATATCTTCTGTACACAAGGTGTGGTAGATGAGTATTTTGTGCAGGTAAGCACTCTGCTCAAGGACTGTTCAGTAGTATTTGCAGATGGAAGGAATTAGTTACCTTTGTCAGAGTTTGTGTTAATATCATATAATTAAAACACTACCTCAGTTTATTTCTTCCCCTGGAATAATTCCTTGATTCACCTATTTTAGCTGCTCATTTATAATGATCTAGTGTTATGTGTTTTCAGAGGTCGTTATCATATGTCTGCTGAGTGTTTGCAGTGCTGGATATTTAACATTAACTAAAAATCCTAGTCTTCCACTTCATTAATGGGAAGAATGTTCTTGTGACTGTTGTTTGTGATCTTGTTTCCCAGAAATACTTTGTATTCTAGAATTTCACTTAACGTGTATTTAAATATATAACATGAAAATTTAATTACTGATTCATATCTGCTTTTGAGAAGTTTTTGAATTTTAACAAATCAAGAACACACAGCAATATCCAGAGTATTTTGGAGACCAAGTTAAAAGTAAGAAAAAAGCATCTAGCATTGAGCTGGAAGCTGTAGTTTTAGAAAACATCTGGAGCCAAAATAACAGCTCACCTCTGGCAAAAGACAGAGAGAGGGAGGTTTTGCCTTCTCCCTCTCGTGCTCTCCTTTGCTCACTCCCTTCTCCTGCAACTTAAGCAAGTGGCAGAACCCTGTGGGCGATTGCCTGGCAGCTGGGTGCCACTCCCTAAAGCAGCAGCAGCCCATCTTGGGGCAGTAACATTTCTCACTACACAGGTGAGGTGCCTGGCCTGGCATCCAGCATCAGAGCTACTTCAGGGGAGGTGGAGGGCTGCTGCAGGCGTGGTGCTGGGGAGCAAGCGAAACCTCACCACATTTTGGAGGCTGCACTGTGACCTGCTCCCTGCTTATGGCTGAAACAATTAAATCCTCCATTTTGTTTTAAGACAAAATAGAATAGAAAGTTCAGTTGGCAGGGACCTGCAGTGATCATCAAGTGCCTGACCAATTCAGGGCTGACAAAATGTTAAAGCAAGTTTTTAAGTGCATTGTCCAAAAGCCTCTAAACCACTGACAGGCTTGGGGCATTGACCACCTCTCTGGGAAGCCTGTTGCAGTTTTCTATCACCCCCTCAGTAAAGAGGCGCTTCCTAGTGTTCAGTGCTAACGCCTCCTGACACAGCTTTGAACCATTCCTGCACCTCCTGTTAGTGGATACCTGGAGGATGGGATCAGCACCTCCCGTTTCCCTCCTCAGGAAGCTGTGGAGTGCGATGATGTCTTTCCTCAGCCTCTTTTTATCGAAAGTTGACGAAGCCAAAATCCTCAGCCGCAGCCCCAAAACACGGGGTTGTCAGAAGTGGGATTCGAACCCACGCCTCCAGGGGAGGCTGCGACCTGAACGCAGCGCCTTAGACCGCTCGGCCATCCTGACCCACGTGGGGGCATCGTTTGCGCTCCGTCATTGTCTATTTTTAGGTATGTTTAGTGATGCAATACCGTTTTTCTGCACACAGTGGGTGTTAAAAAATATTCCAAATGAAAACATATTTTGTGTTGACTCTCTGGTAACCAGAATAACTGATGTTTATTTATACATACAGCTGTTGCATTGTATGAGTGAGTGTTAGTGTGCTAAGAAAGAAGCAGGTACTGTTGCTCATATATTACATATGCCACAAAGCAGACATTTGAAGCTGTACAGAAATTAATAAAAATGTGATATGCAGTATGTTTCACAAGGACATCGCTTAAGGCTGATTTGTTTCCTGTAATGTCTATGAAAATCCCCCTGAGATATGTACAAGTTATTCATGGTAAGAGTTCTCTGAAATTTAAAAGGGGGCTGTGACATTGAAACAAATTGTATGTCTCCTTGCTGCAGGATTTTTTCAGAAGAATTCATGTGCTTGAAAACTGAATCTAGGAACCTCTAAATGTACAAATTTGGTCAGGATTTGGGAATGAAAGTCAATATGAAAGGCAAGAGTTATTCTTGTTTGGAAGCATCAGGTTAGAGTACGGTGTCTCTGTTTGGAATGTACACTTAATAGAAAAAAAAGAATTGAAATGAGACAACCAGAAACTGACTGTCAAAAATGGCAAATGTATCTCTGGCCCCAAAATATTCCTGAGAACCTTAAGAAGCAATATTTTCCAATGACAAAAAATAGGCTACAGTCTCTCCTAGACTGGTCAAAAATTGGTACTGGTTTTATTTGGTACTGGTATTGGAGGAAAGCTGTTGCTTCTGTATGGAGAAACCAATCCCTCTGGCTCCAGTTTGTCGATGTCTTTCTTGCACTGGGGAGCCCAAAGTGCTGGGCCCGGTACTTTGGTGCTGTCTTATGGGTGCTGAGTTGAGGGAAATAATGACTTGTCTTGACCTGCTGGCCATGTCCTTCCTTGGAGACACACAAGAGTTGACTGGACAAGGCTCTCTCTTGTCCTGACTTCAGAGTCAGACCTGTCTTCCAAGTTGACTTTGCTTTGAGCAAGGCTTTTGAGCAGGTAAGTGCTAAAGGTCCCCTCAAACCTAAACTCTTTTGTGATTCTACAACTATGTGCCATAATTTTGAACAATTTTATGTAAGAACACTTGTGAATTGAGAGTATTAATGCTGTATCTTGGATATGCTGTAATGTGTCCTGAACCTTTACACTTTTATCCTTGTACTCATTCTAGGACAACAAGCAGTGTTGTCTGAGGCCTAGCAGAATGAAAAGACTAGTCTGTGTAAGCAATATTGCTGTAACATACTGGAAATGTTACGCTTCTTTTTATGTTGGGAGTCAGAAGTTATGCTGCAATGCACTTCAGAAGGCTTGGTTGATTTACTGGAAGGTGCAATTTTCTCATATTTAGAATTACTAATATATTTAAATTCTATAGAAACAGGGCCTTGGAAAGGTCACAAAACATGTTTATATGTGCCAAAATAAGAGCCTTAGCCAAAGTGGTGCTGTTTGTTTAATTGGTTGGTTGGTTATTTCTAAACAATAGCTGGTGGACTTAACAGAAGTAGACTTATTCCAGCTTTGGTATATAGCAAGATGGGCAGAGTCCCATAAGCAGAAGTACAGATGGCAGAAGTTTGACCATCAAAGTCTACTCATAGTGTAGTAACTCCAGAATGAGCAGCAGTTGCAGCCTACTCTCTTTCTGCTGTCAGCACATAGCTGTTTGGGTCTTCAGCCAGCAGCTCCACAACCTTGTGTTCCCTACTTCAAGACGCATTGATGATGTAAAGCTGACTGAATATGTCTTGAATTGCTGGGAAATTAACTAAATAGGTCTTAATTTAAATCAAGCCTAAGTCATAAAGGTACAATTACCCCTTGGCTTCCAGACTGGTAGATCACACAGAAAAGCGTAACTAAGTGCATACCGAGCATTCAGTGACCTTGGTGAAGAATCTGCTCAAGCCTGCTCCTGGGCAGCTCTCCCTTAACAGTGGGCCTTTTTTGGCCCAGAACTTTGTTAACTACAGATCTAATGCTCAGGCTGTTCCCTAAAAATCTGCAGATCTGGCTGAATTGCTGGTCAAAATGTAGTAGTACTTGGTATGCAGTTGTCGTACTGACTGAATTGAGCTCTAGTAAGTGAACTGAAAACCTCAATAAAAATGTCATATTTAAAAAGATGTATGTATTCCCCAAATGCTTTGGCACAGACTTACGTAGCTGCCTGTCCATCACACAGTCAGACTCATCAGACTTGAGGCTGAAGGTTGTTCTGTTGCAGGATGTTGATGGGCTCCAGCAGATGTGTTCCTTATCCACTAAAAAGAAAGTCCCTGGGATGTAAAGTGCACTGGTATTATCCATCTAAGGGGTTTGCTGTACTGGTTCCTGAGTTCATACATGTTCTGATGATAGCAGGTGAAGAAGAAACTCTTTGGCAAAGGTAACACTGTTGATAGTCTCTCATATTTGCTTTATGCTGGTGCCCAACCTAATCAGTGATTTATGCTGCTGTCAGTGTACAGCACCAGTTGATGTATTTAAATGCTGGGTCCAGTATCTCCAGTACTGGAGATAAAAGGCATGAAAGGTCTCTCTCCCATCTTTGCTATCCCTCCTGTTACTCAGTAGTCCTTCCTTGGACATTTTGGGTTTCTGTCGTGCTTTAAGTAAAGCTTCTCACAAAGTGAGAGCATCTCTCATGCTGTTCTTTCTTTGAATAGGAGAGTTGCTTTCCTCCTTATGTTTCAGGGCTCTCCCTGGGGCCCTGAAAGGAATACTTACTAATTCAAAAGGAATGACTGTATCCAGTGGGACCAACGCATCTCCTTCCAAAGAGAAAGTGGAACATGTTATGTGGGTGATAATGACATTAAATGTGGTTAAATGGAGACTTGACTTTGAATAATGACACCTTTTCAATATTCTTATAACTTCACATTTTGCCCCTAGTTCTGCAAAAGCAAATGTGCTTGACTTTACAGGTATCTCTAATCCTCTTGTCAGGCCTTTTTTGGTTGCACAAAGAGAAATATAAAGAGATGCATAGACTCAAAGGATTGTCAAGAATGTGGAAAGCTCTCTTCCTGCCCCCTGTAATCTTTAGGGACCAGACTCACTCATTTATATTCAAAATATGTTTACATCAGTAGCAGAAACAGATTGTAAGCTGGAAACAAGACCGCTCTGCATCAGGACCGTGTTGTCTCAGATGCCAGCTGTCTGCAGCAGAACTTCAAGTCGTGTTGTGGTCACAGGCAGGAATAGTAATAGAGGCTTTTTCCTAGGCATATTCCCTCTCTTCCAGTGGGAATTAGAGATCTGAGGGGCACAGCTGAGAAAAAAAGTAATTATCTTACTCTATTCAATGTATGTTGAGAATCATCTTACTCAGTTTAATGGGTCTTCCTTTTTAGATAACTCATCCTCAGAACACCTTATAAGAAAGAATGCTCATAAGCCTCCTTTGAATTAAGTACATTCCCTTAAATTCCCCAAATAATATCTTCCTTTTGAAAATATGAAGCAGATTAAATATGTGGAACCCTGTGGTGTTTATAGGAGATCAGGAATACTAGAGAAGGCTGGCATAGCATGTCTGCACTGTCTGTGATAATAACAGAAGATGCCTCAGGAGCATATGTTATCAGCAGGATCCAGAAGAGATACAGCATCTTTGCATGGCAGGGGAGGGAGGATTCCTTCTATCCCCTTGATACGGATGCCGAGTTTCAGCTTTTCTTTCCTCACAAATCCCTATTTCATCAGGAACGTGAGTACCAGCTGGAGAACTCATTGCTCTGTGATTGCTGCCTGTTGAGTTGGAATAACATTTTTTCTTAATACTTTTAATTCCAAGTGAAATTGAGGAGTTTCTCAAACCAAAAAGATAGAATTGCCTTTATGTCTTTATGTCTCATGTCTGCTGTTCACAAAAGTCATAGGTATGGGGTTTTGTTCCTGCTTAAGGTAAGGCATTAAGAGCTGTGAGGGTAGTCAGTGGATTTCTTGACTGAACAATTTAGGTGAAGAGCTGAGCTCAGTTCTGTTCCCAACCCATCCTCTTCCTGTCCAGTAACTATCAACTCCCATGGATGGAAGTAGTTACATTTATGATTGTCAGTACAAGGTGTGGATGGGGGTTTGCATTTAACATGGCTGCAGTAAAAGGTAACTTGACAGCTGACACTGGGAGAGAACTTGACCTGCAAAATCCTAATTACTAATTGATGAGTAAGCATCTAACCTGACTTTCAGCTTCCAGCTCAAGTGTTCAGCAATGAAAAATATCCTTGTGCTTGTTAGGAAAAGTGAAAAAAGAAAAGAACCTCTAAGTCATTGGAGATGTGATAAGCATGGAAACTCATAGGGACAGAATAACTATATTTTATTGTTAATGGTGACTTTATTTTTATTTTAATATAGCAAGTTACTCAAATATTTGAAGCACAACTGCGCATTTATACTCTATTAAAGTTCTGTCCTTATTTATAAAGGCAGTAGCAAACAAACAATTTTGACTGGAAGGAGGCTTGTCAATTATTAATGTTAAATGAATCAGATGATGATGTGTTTTCCAGACTCTCAAGTGGAAAAACGAGTGACAAAAGTAGTTTATCACATTACCTGTGGTGGAGGCCCTGTGTCCTCCCTTTAGGAAGGCTGAGATGTGATAGAGAAGTTTTAGCTTAAACAGGGCTAAATAGGTATTGGCTGGTGGACTGGGCTGTGGAGAGCTGGACATCGCTAAAAGAGGATTTAGTGAAGGGGGAGCTCAAGAAAGGCTTGCCTGGTGCTAGCTAGAGAAGGGAGAACCATATGGGATTATCTAGAGTGTTGCAGGGGATTGTCTCTTCCAGATGTTTTGCAGGGTAATAAACAAGCTTTGAATAAAGGACAGTACCTCACAGTGGCTTGGTTTCTATTTCCATGTCAAAAAGCCACTTCCTACTTACTAAAATTCAATGGAAACAGTAAATCCCAGGCCTGTTGGTACTGGATATTAGTTGTACTTGGCACCTGCTTTTGAACACTGCAGCCTTTGTCTCTTCTCCAGATGGAATGCATGGGATGTGCAGTCACTTGCTCTCTGATACACAGGTGAATGTTGTTTCTGAGGTGCAGAGGACAGAGGCAACGAACCTCCAGCTGATTTTATATGGGTCTACTTGCAATAAAAAAAAGAATGCAACCAGTGAGTGCAGCACTGCTAATTATCCCACAGTAAAGGTAATGAGAACTAACAATGATATTATATATATTATGTAATAAGAACACTAAAGCATTGAGTAATTATTAGCATATTATAAAATGTGGAAGGTTTCTTAAGAGTATTGTATATTTGGAAAGTGGGTTTTGTTAGTGCAGTTGTCAATTCTAGAGTCTTGTGACTGTGTTATGCAGTATGTAAAAGAAATAAGCAATACGTTAACTGCAAGATACTTCACCCTTCACTGTATACAGAAAACAATAACACAGAAGCTGTCAAATATAAGCCATCCCTTAGACTTCCCTCTTTTTCTAAAAGCATGATATTTACATGTTTACTTTTCTTATCCCAAAGAGGCATAGTATCTTTTTTCTTTCTGTCAAAAGGCTTTTTATTTGCATGATTAACATGTTTCTGGCATACTGTGAAGAGGAATATGTGCTTCACTCTGGTACCCAGGCTGACTCCCCATCGACTGCTCTCCAAACTAACATAAGAACTATTTATGTTTGCAACAAAAAGAAATCATGCTGGTTTTGAGTGTGGTTTTCTTGTTGACATTTTAGAAACTGTTTCAGGCTCTTCTTAATATTTAGACAAACAAATATGTTTGCTTTTTTGTGGTGCTGCTGTTGACATTTCCTAAGGGAATTGCTGAAGATGTTAACAACTTCCCAGCACAGGCATGCTGTAATGGAATAGTTCTTTGCTTGTGGCCCTGACACAAATTCCTTTTAACTGATGTTTTTGCTGAAAGTAATGTGATTGTGATAACTTATATGAGTCAGGGTAAATGTGAATCAGTCCTGGCTATTTTGGGGAGCATAAATGTCTGCTAAACTCCTTAGTGTTTTGCTTCTTGCAGATATAACAGGCAGAAGGTACCAATTTATGGTGTGCCTCAGAGCCTCTGTGCTGCACAAACATCTGCAGTGCAGAGCAGGAAGAAGGTCCATGAGGAGCATCGGTAATTGGTGAAGCCTGAAGGCCAGGGAAGCTTGTAACTCTGCCTGCAGAAATTGGTCAGTTTGGGGCTTGGCTAATTTTGGAGCCAGTAGCCATGAAAAACAACCACATAGTGGAGCATGGCCTTGGATGTGTATTGTGTGCCCCAAGGGCACTGTAGGTTAGACACAGACTGATGGGTGTGAGTTGAACCTGTGCACTACCATAACTTTCATATCTGGTCAGTCCAAACAAGGTATAATTATGTTAGCAATTAACCCAGGGCTATCCACTCAGAGAATTTATTTAACCTTTTATGGGTCAAGGTTTTGAAGACTTTTTAAGCAGGTTGGGTTTTGTTCTGGAATCCCTGATTAAAAGTCTGAAGTTCTTATAGTCAACCAGCCTGTTTAGCCTGTGTGTATATTAAAAAGCCTACATTGTTACTACAAGAATCAGTTATAGTTTACAATCTTTTAGCAAGACTGTATCTTTTTCTGACTGGTCGCCAAGTAGTGCAGCTATGGAACAGATTTTCCTCAAAACCCATTGCTGTTTTAAAATGTTTTCAACTGAAAAACATATGTTTCTGGGATTATCCTAACCTCAGCTGTTATATCCTCTGCATTTTCAGTGAAATTGTAGAGAAACTCGTTTGCAAGACAGTCGTGCAGCAGCATTTTGGCCATGTTTGTTCTGTTCCTGAGCCCTTCGGCTGAGGCTTCGAGAGAGGCAGTCTTTGTTGGTCTGTGGCTGTTCCCCTGCCTTGAAAAAGAACAAAAACTGTCAGGAAGAAAGATATTCATCCTAAGGGTAGACTCCAGTTACATTAAATAGAATAGCAGCCACTTGGAGATGGGACTGGAAGGCAGCCAAAAGGACACTGTGAAATTTTTCAATAGTCTGTCCCTATCCCTGTCTTCCAGTGATCAACAGAGAATGTAATTTCAACCTTCAAACTATTCACTGCAACCAAAGGGAACTGAATGCTGTTCTGGCTCTATTTTAAAGAGCTTTGTAACCTAGATGAGGAGATACTCTTCTCTCAAATGTGCATGTTGTTCTACTATTGCAGTAAATCATTGCAGGTATTACTACTTATTGATTTAAGTAAATTGTCCTTTTGGCTGTCTTGTATGTGTTTCATAAGGAAAAAATTGACCTTGACCAGTGGATATAATACATTTTCAGTTAGTGTTTTGATTAAGGATTTCTCAGATGGTCCTTCCTGCTTGTATCATTAGGTAGAGATGGTTGGCCAGGAATTGCCAGGTGGAGTCATGTTTTGAGGCATTCATGTTGTGATGAGATCAAATGGCTTTCCTTGTAATGCCTGCAGAAGGGTTTAATTGTATGCTGTACGTTGTTTATGAAAATCTCTCAGATTTATGTATGTAAAGGCAGATGGCCTGTGACTTCTAGCAATATTACAGCCACATGAATCTCCAGCAATTTCAGGCATGTATTTGCAGTATCATTTTTCCCTTCCTTGTGAGAGATCTCTGGTGAGTCCTCTCAGATAAAGTAAGATCAGAAATGGGTCTGCTGCCACTTAGTTTCAGGCACTACTCTTCCCTTCCAAGTGGAATCTCTACATATGTCTCCTGAGGAAAAGGAGAAGCAGAGGCCTTTTAATTTAAAACATTGCATTTTAGTGAAAGCAGTGATATGGGAATATAAGAAAAATAAGACATTGCATTATAGGTAAAAATCTCATCCCTACTGTCAGATATATGGGAACTTTTAAAAATTATGTCTATTCTAATAGTTGTGCAGTGCAGTGTTTTTGTTTTCTTTCCTCCTGGAATATACAGTTTTATTTGTATGCCTTTTAAAAACCCAACACCCTGTCCCTTTTTTCTACACTTAATGGTAGTGAAATAGTTGCTTCAGTAGACAGGAAAGCAAAGAGGTGAGAGGTGTCCTCTGTGAGTATGCTTTGGATGTAAAGAAGAATAGATGATATTTGGCTTCAGAAAGACAATCTGTAGGATTCAGGAATCGAAAATCATAAGTACAATAGGTGTACACTCTCAGCTTCCCACAGAGTAACTTGCTCTGTTTTGCAGGTAGGTGTGAAAGTACAGGGTAGGTAAATGTTCTGCCCAAAGCCCAGGCTGTGGGAGAGTGCCACAAAGTATGGCACTTATTATGAGATGTATGGGGTGTTACACAGAGGTGGAGTGTTATCGAAAGTACCCAATGACCACAGCTGGTAGTTATGAAGAGCAGCAGTTACCCCTGTGAGAGTACATTAGCTTCAACAGAAACTACTTGGTGCGTTCAAGAGTAAAATAATGTCCTTCAGTTTTTTCGTTATTGTAGGAAGGGCAGCTTTCTGCCATACAAAAATCTGGATTTACAACATGTTCACAGCTAATGTGCTTTTCAGGATGGATAGTTTTACCCAATCAATTTTTGTAAATGTTTGGCAGATAGAGGAGAAACCTGTGTAATATCCACCTTTAAATTCGATATTTTAGTAAACATTCTGAATCTAGTGTCTGGCTCAGATTTCTGTCTCTCACTGTGCTTGTGCAGAGTTTTTTGCTTTTAAAGACCATGATCTATGAGGTGAAAATAATGACAGATGTTTTCTGTAATGTGGATGGCATGGCTTGCTGTCATGGGGATCCTGGACTTAAAATGGGCGCTGCTGTTATCCATGTCCATCCCGGGGGTTCTTCAGGAAAAGAGGACTTTGTTCAGCCAGAGCTGCATCTTACAACTCAGTGCCACACAGACCTGCAGATGCTGATTACTATCTAAACTGTTTGTCATGAAATGGCCATAAAATTTTCTATTATTGTCTTTTCTGGACACAACTAGTTCATTATAAGTACTCTGCTTTCTTTTTTTTTTTCTCGCTGTGCAAATTAAAGTAAATAAATGAGAGCTGAGAAGAAGACTGAATGAATAAAGAATGAAGACAAAGAAAAAAGAGGTGAAAGGAGTGGGGAGAGAATGAAAATTAGGGACAGAGAAAATACATATGGATAAATATTCTGATAGCTCTAGAAAAATGAGTAGACTCAGGATTATTAATTAGTGAAAGACATAGCATATCAGACGTTGCAATTTTTAAAATATGGGGAAAACATTCCAGGTTTCTTACATCATAGTAATAAGTTTTAGTTTTTTTCTAACTATTTGAGTTCAGAAAATAAAATTGAAGCAAAAATAGAAAAAGAAAAACTGAATAGTGGACCACAGAAAGAATAAGGTGATCAGAAAAGGAAGAAAAGCATATAGAGAAGAAAAGCAGAGAGGCAAGGTTCCCTAAAATCACTTTGCCCTAGTTCATTTTGTGATCTGAGTCATACTTAGGATTCCAAACATTTAAAAGAATTTAAAAGGTGATTGTTTATGCCTACCAAAAATACATTTTTAATTTTTTTTTAACATGAAAAGTTAATTAACCTGTGGAGCTGACATCACAGAGACAAAATTTCTAGGGATTTAACAAAGGCCTTTGCATTACTCAGCTGTAATGAAACACTAAGGATTTTGTGAAGACAGAGAGTTGTTTTTAGTAAGGATTACCAGAAAAATCCTTATTGCTCAGGGAATGAAACTTCTGGCTGGCAACAGTCCGGAAGAAGCTGTCCTTGGGTTTTGCTCATGGGTGCTGGAAGCTTGTCAATAGTAGGACTCCTGTTCTCACAGTGGTTTTCTACACTGGTTTTTGTGGTGGTTTAGTTCTTGTTATGTGATGGGGCTAAATCACACAACTCATGCTAGAAATAAGTGGTCAGAAGTGATATATCATTCTAAAAACATTGTGGTCTGCCAAGGTTACTTCTGAAGTCATGGCCAAGCAAAAAGGAAACTGCAGACATCATAGTTACAGCCCACCACTCTGTCCACTTCCCATTTCTGCAGTGAAGGAAAAGCTTGTTAGATTAAGGTCTAATGAGTCACATCAGCTGGCATTTCATCTGCCATAATAATGGACCACAATCAAAACATAACACTTCATTCTTCAGTGTAAGGTGTTTAAGTACAATTGAATAAAAATTTACTCACAAGATGAAGATTGTATTGCTGGTTTTGGCTCTTTAGTTTTGTTTTAGTTTTTCTTGGGTCATAAAGAGCATATGCCTTTTTATTTCAGCATAGAACTATTTCATCTAATAGTAGAGTTTTTGAGTTTTTTCCTGATTATTTTTGTTTTGTTGTTAAACAATAGTTAAATGTTTGCTTCATTGTGCTGGTGAGGTTTTCAGTGCTGAAGTGTTGCTTTATTACTGCTTCCTGCATAGCCATCTCCATCATCTGTTTGCTCTTAAACTTGACAATTCTTTTTAATGTTGCTTTTACGTGTCACCATGAGGTGGAGTGGGATTGTTCCAGATTTCCTTGATTTCCTTCATTAAAATTACTGACTTTTAAACTCTCTTTTAGAGTTTAATAATAGCCACTTTTGATATAGTAACAAAAAAAGAAAGCCTAGACTTTTAAGAATATTCCAAAGAGGCTATAAAACAGGCTATCAGATTACTGTTCACTTGAAATGATCACAGTGATAGAGAGATGAAAAGAAATTTGCATAACTTTTCAAACAGGAAAAGAAAAAGGCAAGATTGATATCATTATATCAAATGTAATGCTGAAGAGTTTTGCATTTATTTTCTTACAGTTCTTTCTGGCCTGCTGAGTCAGTGGAGGACAATAAGCTATGCTGGACTCCTTCCTCTAGGTTCTGATTTTCATCTGGAGAAAGGATACTTGAATTGATCTGGTTATTTCATGGCTGCATGATTACTTCAGAGTATGATTTACAGCTAAGATAATGGCACTAAATTTAAGCTGTCAGAAAAATACTGTATTAAATTTAAAGATAATGTCACATTGGAAGAGCTAATTTCTGATGCACTATTGAGTCCTTAATTCACTTTGTTAAAAAAGAAATGTAACTCAGAATAAAAGGAGAAAGAAACCACTACATTTTCCCCTGTGAGCAAGCTAGAAGAGAATTTTCAGAGCCTTCCTCCCATTTTATGTCTGCACTTAAAATAGTCACATAAAAATGTAGAAGTAATCAAGTATTCCATATACAAGATGAAATTCATATGTCTGATTTTTTTTCTGATGAATGTATATGTTTAGTAGTCTTTTTTCCATGTGTGTTTAGTAGTGTAGAGTAATTCCCTGGAAGGTGCAGGAAAGAACATGAAAACTGATAAAGTGAAGAGAATTCAAAGAAGGAATATGAAGAAGATGGATTGACAAGTTATGGAGGTAATTTTGGTCCCTGAGAATATGATAACACTTCACAGTGGCTATACCCCAAGGATACCAAATATATCTTTATTCCTGTTTCTGGTCCCCACTCTCCCTTCACATGCATCACCCAGTTAACAGTGGGCTTTCTGGTCATGAGATTAGACCCTTATCTGTAAGTTACATAAGCTTAATGCGAAGTCCCCGCCCTGAATAGTTTTGCGTAACACAGGAGAGGAAAGTCCATTCTCTGTGTAGGTGAACGTTTATTTAAGTATTGTTTATAATAGGAATAACTTCAGAAAAAAAGAGCCTCATTCCCAGAGGAAATTACTGCAGCATCTGGTTTGATAAGGGAACTTTTAATTTTCCTGCATTGGATGTCATTTTACAAAATTGGCAAGAATTTTGCTGCTGATGTTAGCAGAAGCAAGTTCAATGCCTGGATGATTTCTTTGTTAATTGATGTTAGTGCTTGGAATTATCTCCTTATTGTAACTTGACTTTGTTCTTTCTCTTTTGTTTTTTATCACAATTCATGATAGCAAAAAGGCTTAGAAAGGTTTATTAAACCTGTCTCTCTGCCACTTTAAAACTGTTAGCCATGTTCCTTCTTTATAATTATTGCTTAAATACCCCTTTCTATCTTACTTATTTTCTAACACTTCCTTTCTGGATGGACCAATAAAAAAGTTGTAAGGGAATGTACAAACGTATTAGGGGAAGGTTTTTTCTCCTCAGTATCTCCAAGAAGCCAGCCCTACTTCTGGAGCAGGAACACTATGATAATATATCACAGGCTTGTTATATCAATTACTGTACAATATATCACAAGCTGCTAAGGTCTTGTTTTACAAAAAGACTACCAGTTGTAATGGCACACTGAGGATATTTAATAGCACTCATGCAGAACCCACTTCGTCACCGCTTTATAGCATGTGAGATAACAGCTCAATAAATATTCTGGGCCAGCCTAGATAAACTGAACATTAAATATGAAATTTAAAATACTTCTTTGGTTTCTTGCCAAAAGTGTTGGACACGTACTATTCATTTACAACTCCTGCATGATTAGGATTTGAGTTTTGTTCCTTAGACAAATATTGTGTTGCAACATTAATTGCGAGCTGACTTCAAATTATTTTAGTATAATTACTACCTTTGCAGGGTCAGGTTTTAAAGCAACAAACACATGTGACCATTTGTGGCTCATGGAATACGATTAGAATAATTATTAGAATCACTGGAATATGGTACAAACTTTGCATTCTGACTTCAAAAGGAATTGCACGTTTAGGCAATTCTACATGTTCTTAAAGCCAAGCTAAGCTGATTCCACATGACAGTGGTTTTAATGAGGCTCAATAAACAGTACAGTTTGTAACCTCAGGCCAACTGCTGAGCAGAAGCCAAGAGCGGTGCTACAGCTTTAGTGAACCCATTACTGTGAAAGATGCTGGATCCTGGAGCAGCCTGAGTCACTCATTGCACAAGAGATGAAGCTCCAATAAATAAAAATGAATATCTAAGGTGACGGGTGACAACTTCATGCAAACGTGATTTTCTCTGATTTGACAGTGCCTTGATAAAGTCTAAAGGCATGTGGCTTACTAGCAACCATTTACATTTTTAGCCATTGAACCTTCTGTTTTACTTGCAGACATTAGCATTTGGGGCTTGTGGTTTCCTATAGGTATTAAAACTTTGCTTTGCTTATGTATTGGGCCTAATTCTCAGAGCTATGAAGATCTAGAACAGCTCCTATAAACTGTTAGGGTAGTCAACAATGCTGAAATGCATATATTTTCTTTGCCAATTTATGGTGATTTTTATTAAATTCTTCTAAAGGTGAATTGATATAGGTTGTTTCCTACCCCTAGAGCTGATCTTAGACCATGTTCCCCCACCAGCATATTCACTGACCTGGAGCCCCATGAGAGTCCTCCAGAACAGTCTGCATCCCCTGTGAACAAGGTGAGGAACTGGTGGTTAAAAAACCACCAGAGGCAACATAATTCCTCTTTTAAGGTGCTGTGGCTCTCCTAGTCTTTATGAAAATATTCCTAAAGGGTATCTGGATATACAATATAAATGGATTTAGGGGCTAAAAAGAATAGACGAGCAGAACTGAGATATTTAGTTTTGAAGTGAACAGGGAGGCTGAACCAACTCTATGGATGGTTTATGCACCAAAGGCATAGACCGAAATAAACAGAAGAGTTGGCAGCACAGGATAAAAAAGTTGGTCTTGTACAAGAAAATAGGCAGAAATTAGTTTACATTTGTGGGAATAGTATATTATATAGTGAGTAATGCTTGGACTTGATGATCTTAAATGTCTTTTCCAACTTAAATGATTCTGTGATTCTGCATAATTTGCTGGACTGTTTATTCATATTTCCCTGAGATAATCTTATCAAAAATCCTTGAATCAAAGCAGTTAATGTTTGCCAAAATTGTGATTCTTATATAAGTTTTACCTGTCATCTTTGCAAAGTTGCTGAATCACAGTTTAAATGGTTGATGCTGAACTACAAGCTGATAACAGGTTTACCATTTACGCTTTTGATCTTCAACCTAGTAAGACAGCAGAAAAAGATGTTAAGATAACACAGAGCTAGTGCAAAAAGATTCTGCAATCAGATTCCGTTCCCTTTTTAGTGCAGTTAAATTACCAAATGGCAACAACAAAGACTAACTTGTCATCTGCTGACATTTAATTCAGTGTGAAACAGGAAAAATGCACTGTTAGAAAGTAATACCAGAAACACCAGGGATTTGCAGAGATATAAAGACACAGATAAACACAACAAAAATCAATATGGTTAGTGTCCTCAGCTCCATCTCCACTTCCCAAAATGATATAGTTTCTATTTACAGTTGGGAATTATGTCCTCAAATACTGATGGCATTGCAAGAAATGTTCTGGGGAAAAGTCTACATCATCACACAGACCATGAAGGGACAAACCAGAGTTTTTTAATCAGTGGAGGAGGGGAAATGTTACTAATATACTGTTTTCCCTTAGAAGGTGTCAGACGTGATACAGTGCAGACTGATATGTCTGAGCCAAACCACAAAATGCAAAAAGCAAACTTTGAATGGGTAGATCAAACACTTGGAGTTCCAGGCAGCAGGATCCATAGTCTGAGATTAAACAAGTGTTGCAAGTTTGGTTTTGCAAGCAGATTGACAGTTGGTATTTGAAATTGTTTTATAACCGGCTATCTTTCATGTTTCTTCATAGAACCATAGTGTTTCCTTTCAAAGGAGACTGGCATGAATATAGTTTTGTATAATTTTATAGTGTCATTGCCTGTTGAGTGTCCCTGCTAGATTAAGATACCCATGTGGAAGAAAATGGTCATGGTCATCTTCCTAGCCTGTGATAAACCAGAGATTTTATAGGCCTAAAGCTATAAATGAAGAAAAGGTAGGTAACTGACCCTAACATATTTTTCAGGACTAATACTAGATCTGAACTTTGAATGATCTTGTATTCTAAAGAAATTGGCACCTAGTGCCTTTTCCAGTGTTGGCATTCCTGCACTCAGAATAAGTGATTGCTGACCTAGGGAAAGAAATGGAGCATCTGTGCAGAACTCCAGAATTTCAGTGGTTCCACATTACAAGTTGCTGGTTTACTGAATCATAATTTATTGGTGGTCACCATCTCCGTAGAAGTTTAAGAGCACAGAAAGCTAAAATAGACTAATAAATCCAGAACCTGATCCCTTCTGATGCATATCTGTAGATTCTGTGGCCAGTTTTCCTAAAGGTGCCCTATGGAGAGTCACGGATCATTCCCACTTTTTTTTTGTTGTACCTTGTGATGTATTCCTGCCACTGCGATAATCAATCAAGAGATGAAGTAATTTGGTTTTGAGTGGAAATTGATGAGGCACATATAGTAGTCCATGCAGGGCCTCAGACATTTTCCTGTAGTGAAAGGAGAGCTCTCCCTACTTTCCATTAGCATCCCCTATGTTTGTTGTGCCTGGGACAGATTTTGTGTGGATATGATCATGACCACCCATGCTTGAAATCCCCTACCCACAGCCAAATGGGGGATGAGCTACCCTTGTAGCACCCTTCCTTGTGCTAACAAGGTCATGCAGGAGGATATCTCAGTAATCCATCTAGAGTGGATTGATGGTAATGGGAGTGGAGGGTAAGGAGGGGTGGCTGTTGATATCTTTATTGATTTCTTCTCCTTTGCCGTGAGAGTCTCAAGCTCACTTCTGTGCACTTCAGTCATTAAAAATTACATTTTAAGTTCATAACTGCAGGCAAGTTTTTCAGTGAGTGGTGTAATTCTCGTGAACAAAGCATGGGCTTTATTTTTTCAAAATGATATACAAGCATCAGTGAATTGTTCCTGTGTCTCTCTCATTCTGAATATCAGAGAAATAATCGTCTTTCTTTTTTTCTTCTCCAATGAGATTTGCTGTTTGGTTGATACTCCTTTTAGAAAGAAGTTCAGATATGAAAGCCAGGGGGCAATGATAATCTGGATAAGATATTTCTTATCAGTCTCTGTGAACTTTACTGTTCTGGGTAGAAGGACTTCATTTGGCCTAAGCAGCCATTCCAGACTACTGCAAACTGGTAACTGAGTGAAAAATTAATAGTATTTTGTTAAATTGTCACTTGAGTCATTGTTGTACAGCCATTGTTTTGCTGCTGTTGTGATGTTTTTCTCAAATAAGAAGGTTTACTTATTTAGATACTCATTTTTACACACAATAAATGAGACACAGCTCTCACTGCTACGTAAAGACAGAACTTCAGAATGAAGTCAGATACTTTGAAGCATTTTTAACTACAGTGGTTGCTTTTTAACCGGAGGGTAGAAGATGCTCACAGGGAAGGTTAGAGTGTAAGAGATCTAACACTCTTATACTCTGAAGTATAAGGCCAGAAGTGTTTGTGGAAGTGAATGCTACCCTGTTACAAAGAAGGATAACTTCAACTCAAGTTGAGAATCTTGTCTGTAGGATTTTTGCCTTAATGTAAGTTTAGTTTTAGGGACAGTTTTAGTCTTAGGGTTTTTCTAGTCTGTTTTATACGTGGATAGTAATGGCTTCATCAGTGAGTCTGATCATCAATTGTTAATTAAATTTCTAATTATTTCTAATAAGAATATAAAAAAGAAAAACGTCATATTAAAAACCCCTGTCATATTTTATTAAAGAAGCTGACCCTCTAATTTTTACGTTTCTGCAAGAGCTGTAAAAATGTCACTTTAAATTAGGTTGCAGCTAATTGATGGACTGCTAAGTACAGTAACCATTCCATCCTGTCTGTTTTAATGCCAAAATCTCTAGCTATGCCACAACATCCTGATGAGTGTTTCTACGACAGCTAAAGCAAAGTCTTTAGCACTGGTACCTGCACTGAGAGAGTCTGGATTTAGAATCCCTTACACCTAAAAATTTGTAACTAAATCAGTACAAGATTGATCAGCTGAAATGCTTATGTACAATGTTTCACACATGAATGTGCAGTTTTGGTGCTGCGTTTGCTGCTGCGATGGCAGAGGCTGTGCTGGGAGCCTTGTGGTCTGTGTGGGGCACATGTCCCACACTGCAGGGTCACAGAGGCAGCTGATGTGCTGCCTCTGCAGAAGGAAAAGTGTTTTTTTAGCCTCCCTTGATGAGCCAGCCCCTGCAAGAGGAGGAGAAGGAGCCTATGCTGGGGGCTGGAGGCATTGCTAGCACAGGCAGCCCGTGGCTCTGTGAGCAAAGCACTTCATCAGAGCCTTGCAGAGCTTCACCTGAGGAGTGTTGTAAGAGACAGTGTTCCACAAAACCTTTAAATAAAGAGCAGAGAACAAGCATGGTGATTACTCCCTTCCTCTTTCCACCTCTCTTGAATGTGAGTTAGCTGCCAGCTAGAAGATCTGAAGGATAAGGAAAGGAGAAAATGACACAAAATAGTGTAGCAGTTACCATCTTCTATCCTGAAATGTGTAGAACCAGATGATCCTCTGAGGTGATTCAGTGAAGAGCTGAATTAATTTATATTTGAAGGGGAACTGCAGTTTTTGATACCTGTATTTGATTTTTTTAAATGAATGTGTGGTCTTCCTCTGAGTGCTGGCTGCTGACAGGCAGCAGAGCAGCAGCAGCAGCACTGCTGGAGGAGGTGGAATTTAGCACACAGGGCATTTGCTGCTGCTCACTTCTCCACTGTGAGTCCATGAAGCTGTTGGTTGTACTGAAAAAAGGAGGGTGGGGATGCTCGGCCGCCTCCATAGCTCAGCCTCCAATGTCAAGAGTGGCACTGAAAATGGCATTGAAATGACATTGGCATTACCTGAAGGTAAGGAGATATGCAGTGACATTAAAACAATGAAAGGAAGTAAAAGGATGTTTATGGATAAGGGTCACAGTTAGAGGTCTAGATATGTGTCCATTTGATGGAAGATGGAAGGGGAGGAGGTGGGGTTTCAGGCAGACCTGACCCTGCTAAACCCAGAAAAAAGGGCAGTTAAAGCAGTCAGGTAATTTCATATCACACAAGCCATATGAAATGTGTGGCAGGTTTGCAGTCACAGTGCTGGCTTTGTTGCCACGGTCTCCCAGTGGTCAGAGGCACAGTGAATAGCCTGTTCCCTTCTCCTACCCCAGCCAAACACCAGCATCCTCTGAATTAGCAAAATCCAAAGCTGCCTGATTCCTGTGTGAGCATTGCTTTGACACAAAAGGGCTCAGGGGAAAAAAGCAAAACCAACTAACTACTGAGGTGAAACACGGTCACTAATAACTATAAATTATCAGCTATCAGCTGTCCTGAGCAATTCTGAATCAGGTACCTGCACTGGCTCCTGTTATTAAAATCATGTTATAAATGCAGACTTGGACTTTGGAAGTTAAAAACAAGCAGTGATACAGGAGCAGCTGTGGCTGTGGAAGGAAATATAAGTAGTTTCATGACTACACATGGTCTATGTTTTCAATAGTGTCTTTTGGAAATAGGAAGGTAAAAAGGGTTTGTGGAATTGAAGACAGTGCAGCAGAGCTTAGTGTCTCAAAACCTCACCTTTTCTAAAGGATATTGCAAATGCTGATAAAGTGGTTACACCTAAATATGTTACTTGTGGCTATTCCATGGATATATAAAAGACAGAGGAACTCTTCTTGGAATAGGCTCTTTTTAGTATTTTTGCTCTTGTTTTTCTGGTTTTTTGTTTTTCCCAGTAGCCTAAAAATAGTTTGAACTGCTGTGGTTCAATACAGATACCCGGTTCAGGTACATAAAAATAAAATAATAAAATTTGTTATTTGTGGTAATAAAACTGGAGTAGAAGCTCTGCATGTGTTCTGTCAGGAAGGTGTTAAAGTGCTTAATGACTGCCTTTGCACACTGCTAATTTGGGCTGCTATTTTTAGCTGTACTCCCAGTAGGAATGGCACAGAGTTTTTGACAACTTCTCACAGACAGCTTCGATAGCTGACTCCTGTGGGGAGGGGCTACTATGGAGTTACAGTAGCCATCCCACCAGGGTTAATGCCTGCTTTACTCTGATAAACCAAGTTTTCAATTAAAAAAAATTCCAGAAACAAAACAACCTCCTAAAACTTCACATCCTGTTCTCTCCTCTGAGATACTGATTTTTTTTTCCTCTGGAAGTTCAGGGGAAGGGATTCTGGATGTCTGTTACAGCTGCATTTATAGAACCAGCTTTAACCTGCAAGTTCTTGATGGCAGTTTATCTCGTTAATTGCATGTGAGGATTGTGGCATTTTTCTTCTTTTGTTTTTATAACAGTAGGTCAGGAAATGAGAGAGAAGTACCTCATAGAGCTTGTAACAGACGATGCAATGGACTTTATGAAAATCTGCAGAGATGCTCAACCAAGAGTTCTTCAGATAAATTATAAAAGGAAGAGGGGAACTTAAAAGGATGTGTTTTGGTTGTTTGTTTTTTTTTTTAATTTTCTAGTTCTTTTTATTTGATAAGACAGCATATTTAAATATGTCACATATGAAATAATTCAGCAGACTAATAATGATACAAATAATCTGGGATAAAAAATAATGTGTGACACTAAAAATCATAACTATGACTAGATATTTTTGTTTTCTCTAATATTCCTAATCAGAACTACTGTTCCACAAAGGGCTGTGAAATAGTCCTGTTGGGTATGCAATGTTCCTCATGAGCAGTACTGAGTTTCTAAGGTCTGACTTTGATCTTTTACTAGTATTTGAGTTTTGGTGGAGCAGAGCCCTTGGGATTAGTGCTGTCAGGAGGCCTGGAGAGTGCTTGGCTTGTGTGCTGGAGAGAGAGAAGGACTGCTCTGATGTATTAGTAGTGGATTGCAACTGACATGCAGAGAAGATGCCTGGATTGTTTTGAAAAGTATGTGTTTGTGTTTTTTGATTTTTTTTTGTTTGTTTTGATTTGTTTGGATTTTGGGGTTTTTTGGGGTTTTTTTTGTTGTTGTTGTTTTGTTTTGTTTTGTTTTTTGTGTTTAGTGTTGGTTTTGTTTTTCAAGCTCAGAGGATACTTGGTTTTTAACTATGATTTCAGGAGTAGTTTTTGCTATTACTGAGACTTCTTGGTAATTGCATTTTTGGGGTGGTAGTGTTTAGGGAACTAAAATACCCCCAAAACTGAGCACTATATCGATTTTTCTCCAGTGGTCTTTGTCATGAAAAAAAAATTATATTACATCTCTGATGGACAATGCAGTTTGCATATTATCCTGTTTTCAGAGTCTACTGCCTCTCCTGGCTTTTATTTCCAAAATGTGTCAGCCCTGGAAGTCAGGTGGCAGGTACAAAGCAGTGGCAGCAATATGAAATAGGGCATTCTGCTGGCTGTGGAGAGGCACAGTGCAGAAGAAGCAGCAGCTGGAAGGTGACAAATATGAGAAAGTTGAACTCTCTGTGTGTAGACCTGGGAGAGTTTGAGCTAGATCACAGGTAGGTCCAGAATTTCTGCACATTGCTCTTCACTGTTCTTTAACTAAAATATTTTCTGGAACAGAGAGTGCAGGCACCTTGCTTTGGGCTTTCCTAACTCCCACTGTGTTCAGTGCATCTTTCTGTTGATGAAAGCAAAGCAGGTACCACTCATTGAACAAATCAGGCTCTTTTGTGCAAGAGAATACAGAAACACCCTAAATGTCAGGTGAATGTGCTGGGCAAAATATGGGAAGCTGCTCATAGATAACGCTGCAGGCTGTTAGCAGAGATTGTTTTTATCTCAAGGAGCAGAGGAGGCAAGAGGAGGGTGGCAGAGAGGACGACTCTCCTGAGGGCTGTGTGACCTAGATGGGTGGCTCCTAAGACCAGTGGATCTCCATTCATCTTCCTAAAATGCTAGGAATACTTCAACTAAATGTTTCCACATAACCAATCAATTTCTACTCCATTAAAAAAAAAATCCTTCAAAAAGACAGGCTCTTAATTGCTGCTGTCAGCTTACAATAACTACTTCCGACCTACCTAGAATATTGAATATTACATGCCTTGTGATAGGAGTGAGTCTGGATGAGTTGTTATCCAACTGTAATTTTATGGCACACAAGATGAAAGTTTAGGTGATTTATGTGGCCTTGCCCTTGGTAGCATTATAGCTGGACTGCTTATCACCTCCTATATTCTACCCACAAAAATTTCTATAAAAGTAACTGAAAAATTGAACGTACAGACTCCTTTATAGAAATTTTGTTGCCGAGGGATAATCTAAAAAAAAAAGAACATTTCCTCCATATAAACCTTGTATTCACATTGGGTTTTGCCGTCATTTTACCTAAAGGCCAGTTGTATCACTACTGTGGATAATGAGAGTCACCAGGCTTGGGGACTGACACCTTTCTAATTTCTTTTCCCTGCCTCAAGTATAGGCAGAAGTTTAATTTCTCTTACTGTCTGGAAATTTCATCTTTTTAAGGCTTTGTTCATTTAAGCTCTGTTTAGAGCTGTTGAATCCTTTGCCTTTGTTTTCAAGACTGGAAAGTAATTTTCCTCTAAGTATTTCCCATACATAATCATTTAAATTCAGTGACAATTCACCTTTCATCCTTCTCTTATGAGGTGAGTAGATTGAATTCCTTTAATTTAGCATTGTGGGGCTTATTTTGCAGCTGAAGGGTTACTTTTGTTCTCCTTCAAAGTTTTCAGGAAGCAAGTAGAAATAATAAAATTTATCACCAGAAATGTCATTTTAATCTGCTAGTGTTTTAATTCAATCACATAAGAACAGAGAAAGATTAAACTATTTTTACCCTGGTGCTGGACCCAGGTTTTATGAGAAGGCAGGCATGGCTTTAGATAACCAAGTCTGTCTTTGAGCTGTCTCCTTCCAAGTCAAAATCTTTCCACATTACTTGGGAACACATTATCTTGGAGAACAAAAAAAGAACATTGGAGTGACAAAACTTTTTCAAAAAAATCTTGTTGACTGGCATTAATTAGTTTTCTTGCATCTAATTATTGGTAATCACTGAGATGACAACAGTGAAGAAAAACCTTAGAGGTCTTGAATTTTTCTGTGAGTGGTAAGGATATGTTTAGGTAGCAGTAAATGCTATCACATTTTAATGAGGAGAAAAGATTCTGAACTAGCTTTTGCATCTAAATATAGACATTTACAGTTAATTTTAAGTGTGTGTAGGAGAGCAGAGGATGGCCTTTTACCAAAAACGATGTTTTGTGTTGCTACATTGTTCACTGGAGCAAAATACTGTTTGGGGCCTGATTTGATATGCACATTTCTTTATTAGAATTACTGAACAAAAAAAGTCAGTGACTTTCACAGAATTGCACAGTAAAATCTACTATAAACAAGAAAGCAGGTTTTCTTAATGCACTCGATGCCATTCAGTGATATATGTTCCCAGACTTTATTTGCAGGGTGGTTCTTGGGCACACATACTGCCACGTGGATCGAGAGCTGTCTCGCAGGCTGTCAGCAGAAAAGGCTGATCATCTCTGCAGGGAGCTGGTGCCAAGCTGGGCGCTGCAGGGCTATTAATTCCAAACTCTTCCACCATCTGCTTTCAGGAAATAGAGAGGGGAACGTCACTGACCTTCGGGGTGTTTTTGCCTTTGGCTATTAAACAATCTTCGATAGTACTGAGCCCTGGCTCTGAGCTCTGCCTGCAGTCCCTTTCTCTCACTCCAGTTCCTACAGTGAGCTTGAAGGTGTCCAACCCATTAGAAACTTCTCAACACATTTCTTCTGAGTATTATAGAACTAGATAGAAAATTACGGGAATGATAAATCAACCCTTTATATCCAGTGAGTAAGGATTCAAAAGCAAATCAAGGAATGCATCGAGACATTTCCTTAAAAGTGTGAGCACATGTCCCAGCTGCATGGGGACTCCTGCAGACTGGGATGGTGTTGCTTCCTTTGCAGCGGTGCCATGTCTTGCTCGTTGTTGGGCAGTGTAGGTCCGCACTAGCTATAAAATGCCAAGGAGATATAAAATGGTGAGGAACCGTACCTGCTTGTGCACAAGCTCAGCAGCACTTACTCCCCATGTGTGGCACTGAGCTGGAGCAGGCATCCTGCTCACTTGGTGTCCACAGGAGTGGTGACAGTCTCTGCCAGCTCCAGCATGCAATATTGTTACATCACAGTCTGGGTTCCGTAGTTTGGGAGGTGAAAGACTAGGAGGGATACCTAAAGCACTGGCACAAGAAATAATGTGGGATAATGCTTAAACTGAAAATTGGGAGAACTAGGAACTCCCAGGCTTGCAGTTCTGTGAGAGGTTTTTTGAGCCCCCCAAAATCTTTACTAGATGGCTGGTCTGCTTTGAGATATGGGTGGACAGCCACTTCTGTCTTCTGCCTGCCTTGCCCAGCCATGCAAAAGAATTGTGGTGGAAATAAATTAGCTGCATTACATAAATCTGAATGCTCTTCCAGCTGGGGGAGAGGAGGAAGCTTAATGTTACTAATGTGGTGGTCTCAATGGTGTTTTTTCATCTGACACAATAAGACTGTCAGCATGAGGAATGAAATGCATTTGAGACTCATGCACATCTGCACCAGCCTCTTGCACATCTGCACTGGCCTCTTGCACTTGTAGGATTTATTTTTGACTTATTCCATTGTGCTTGGAGTACTTAAAGTGTCATTTGCAAAATTAATCCTTGAAATGGAGGAAGAATACTCATTGCATTTGCAGAAATTGAGTGGGGACTAAAATCCTCATTCAGCAAATATGGCAGATGTCATATTGTGCTAAAAAATTAGCAAAAATGTTGGGTGGTTTTAGTCTAATTTTAAAACCACATAAAATTAATGGTCAATAGACATCTGTAACCTTTGACTATTTTGAAAATAAGAGAAGCTTTGAGTTGACTATGGTCAATTTGAATAGTAAAACAGTTTTTTAAGATAAATACTGTAAAGGACATTTTATGAACTTTAAATTCTGTTTTGTTCTTTTAAATAAGAGCTTAGGAACAGACATTTGCATATTAGTTGGGTAACATTTCCACTTGAAAAGCAAAAGAAAAAAAATCTGTTTGTATTTAAATTTTGATGAAAAGTTTAGAAATGCCTAAACAAATGGGGTTTTTTTCTTTTTTCATAAAAAAGCAGATATTTTAGAGACATTCTAATTATTGTTTCAGTCTGTGACTTTGTTTTCTGAAAAGCATATTTTTTCATTCTCAGGTAATGCAAATTTGAGATTGATTGTTTAGGGAACTATTCTGTGGAGCTATTTTTTGCACTGATAGGTAAATAAGTTCCAAGCAATTAGTGGCAAAAGTTAAAGCCAAACACCTTTCTGAATGATTTATAACTTTATCACCTTACATATTTATTTCCTCTTTTTTGTGTCAGAGTTTTATTATGTCAGGTGATGTTCAGCATCCAAATAGTGACTCTGCTACTGTAAAGCTTCTATTCACAACTGGAAACATATTGTTAATAAAATACATTGTGTCTGCTAGAACCTGCCATTAAATGATGTGCTGGAAACAGTTCAATATTTGTTGTACAATAATATTAGGGAAGGGGAGTAATAATACAGCATCCTTTTCTAGTAGCTGAGCAAGTTATTAGTCTTAGACTAAATGTCTTTGTGTCAAACAATAATTTAGTGTTGAGTTTTTCTGTGGTCTTTTTCCAGAAGCATTATGAATAGCAAAGAAGTTGCTGCATCAGTCCTTTAACCAGTCTGTTCTGGAAGAAAATGTGCTTTCATCACACGTTTACAAGTCTGACATGAAAATAGTATTAAAAGGCACAGTCTTTAAGTCTTCTTTGACCAGTTTTGTTCTCAGACAGGTGTAAATGTGTGCAAATAAAATTATTGCAGCATCTTACTAGTTTCTGATTGTCTTGTCTTCTCCCAGAGGCAGAACTGCAGGGGCTGAGGCATCTGCTGCTGCTCTGCAGAAGGACAGAGCTAATCATATCGGCATTCAATCTCTCCCTTCTGTAATTCTTGTCCCTTTCCCCTCTTTCCATATTCCTTCTGTAAATATTAATGTGTTGTCTTGTTTGAACTTTAAGACTGATCTTTTTCCCATAAGACCAATTTTCTGTAATTATTTATGCTATTACCTATTTCTGAAAGATTTTCTTAAAAGCTGTAAACTCAGTTTGGGGATATAAAACAAAACACTTTTCTTTCCTTGACAATGAAGGTGAAGGAAAGCTAGAAATGTTTCTTTATTAAAACATTCAAACTTATTTAGAATTCAGACAGCATTTCCAGTCTGTTCAGACAAATATTTGTTCCTCCTGTGAAGGTGGTTCCCAGTGCAATGTGATGGACTGGGTATTCATGCCAATCTCTCTTCATCAGTGATTTAAAAAGCAAAAAAAGTTAACATTTTGGACTAGATGATCTTGCAAATAAGAAAGAATCTAGAAAATATATGGAAACTTTCACTGTTGTGGTACCCACCTCATGAACAATTTCAGAGAGCTGGGGATTGTCACTCTCTCCTTTCATCCCTCAACACAGGCAAAAGACTTCCACCCCACAAATCTGCCTGTGGTGCACTGAGAAGCCAAATAGTGCAATAGCACCAGCACTCATGCCTTGTTTCAGGTATTAGTTTCTTCCTTGCCTACTGTACTGTGCCACAGAGCAAAGCACGGGTCCTTTTCCCAGCTTCTCTTCTACTCTTCTTTCTCCTTCTTCTCAGGGCTTAAGGTTGCAGAGCACTCAGGCTGTGTGTGCAAATTCTACTGATGTTTTGATATTTATTTATCTTATTTCAGTCTTTCTGAGCTGTCTGGAAGTGAATAATGTAAGAACAACACTTGCATCCTCAGTTAAGTTGCTGCTAATTTGGAGTAGATGCAGCACTGCTGTAATTCTTACCAGGAATCCCAGACATATCCTTCTCTCAATAGATAGATGTCTATTTTTGCCTATAATAATGTATGAACCCTAGAAGAGATTATACCATAATCATACTAAATATTTATGTTTTCTTTTGTTTCCACTGTACTCTTCATGATAAAATAGATTGTAGATTACATTAGCTGTATTTCTGGGTTTGAGTTTGTTTTTGTGTAGTTTTTTTTTTCTTTTCCTGTGTTGTGCTAAAAATCTCTAAGCTGTTAGTAAGGCACTATTTTCTGAGTGAAGAAAATAAATACCACTTGACAGTTCACAACTGCTTTTAAACAGAAGCAGCCATTACTGCAGTAAGATGTGGTGGCAGGCAGTGACTCTGACATAGCGTGCCTGACCTTCGCACGCCAAGTGTTGGTCCAGCTGTCGTGGCTCTTTCTGTTGGTGATGGCTGGGGTCCAGCAACAGCAACAGGAGTGTGAAACCCTTGTATTCAGGAGGCTCATATATCTTCTGCCTTTTTGGTGTTTAAATGGTTGCTGGGGAAGACAAAGAAAGGCCTTTTTGGAGAGGAAGGGGGTTAGAGACAAACTGGTTCCCAGCCCATTCTGCATGTGAATAGCGCAACACTGCAGCAACAATAGCACAGATGGGAGATTTGTTTATTTTTAGCTATGTTACAGTGGTTTCCTATTTGTTTGCTATCTTGAATGTCAACTGCAGGCTTCTATGTCCACATGGGCCCTCGGAATGCATGTAGAAAGAAAATGTACATTAGGAGCAGAGCTAGAGTTGTTTTTAGCAGGAGGCTTTCAGAGGTTTTTTTAGTCTAGAGAAACTTACTTGCATGTACTGATTATATATTTGCTTGAATCTTTTCATTATTAGCCCTAACAGGATCATCCCTGTTTGGGATGATGACAGTCATTGCCTTAGTAAAACCTTCCAATTTACGTTGCTGCTGTGAGCAGTTTTCTGCTGTACTGTGGAATAAATCTAATGTATCAAGTGCATTGGAAATTCAGTAAGAAACAGTTATTTCATGTTTCTTCCATCTGTTGTGCTTCTCAAACCTGTAACTACATGGGAGGAATGTGGAAAGTAAAAATTATACATCCTGTAAGTCCTGGAAAAACCATTAGCAAAGTATTACTGCATGGGAAGCGTGCATGGATATTTCTGAAACTACTACTGCTGTGGCTACTTCTCATCCGGGCAAGTTCCTTTTTTTCTCAAGAGTCCAATACAAGAAAAGAGTATATGCAAACTTGAAATGAGTGGTGGTTAGGAATCTATTCCAAATACATTTGCAACTAGATCTCCTACCTGTTTGGACTAGCTGGATTTCTATGGTGTGCAAGACAAGGTGCTGAGCAATACTTTGCTCTAGAAGCCAGCTGCTGAACCGTCACTGGTGGGCTTGGGTTTCTTTTTTTCTCCCACTTCTTGTCACTGCTTCTTTATGTTGGCCAAGGACACTTTGTCCAGCTTTTATCCATGAATTCTCAGATTTGGGTTAAGTCTAACAGCTTTCTATCCCGTTGTAATTAAACTGTTTTTATGCACTGTGTCACATGGTAGGCAGTGACAGAAGGCTGTAACCAGCAAGAATCTGTTTGGTTTTCTTTCCCTTGGGAATACCCTTTGAACACAAAATGCTTGTAAGAGACACATGGTAACCAGCCCAGCACAGCATCACAGTTCTTTGGGGATATGTTGGTTGGGCAAGTCAGTGATCTCCATCTGAAATGTGGGGTTTTGTAGGAGTAGCAATGCTGCACAGGTACAATAAAATGCCTGAAATCACCAGTGTCAGAGAAATGAGAGAGGAGGGCAGCAGCTGACGTTAGTTTCATGTACCTCAGTCTGACAGATTCATGTAGCACAGACATATGGTCTGGATATAGATCCCAAGATGCAAGAGTCTACAACCACTGTTCGATGGTGAAATATGAAAATACAGCCTGCTTTTCTAGAGCATCGCTCTTAACTGTTGCCTGGGCCACATGGAAGTTGTCAGAACAGCTACAGCCTTTTAACTAGAAGCCTCAAAAGGAAGGTCTATATATGTTTGTTTCTAAATTAATATGGTCTAAAAGGAGATCAAGAATCTGCCATGGCGCATGCAAATAAAGAGGTGCTTATGTTGATGCCCAGCCACACAAGTGCCATGCTGACACATCCATGATTTCCAAGTTGAACTTTCTGAACAATGACAAGTTCATTTTGCCATGTGTTTCTGCTCTGTGCTGGAACAGATCCAAACTCCTCATATCAACATCAGAAATGAATTGTGTGAAAGTGTCTGTGTCTGTGTTTTCAGATTAGAAAGATTTTTTTTTTATTTGGCATCTTCTTTTGGAAGTAACAAAAATGGACCACAAGTGACAAAAATGTGCCATACAGAAACCTTTCCATTGAAATTGATACATCGCTGCAAAACATTGTACCCCTGATGGAACAGCATAATTCTGTGGGGTGGAGAAAAAAAACAAAACAACAAAAACCACCCAAAACATTTTGTCAAGTTTTGACAAGATCTAGTCTCTTTTCAGAGAAGTCTCAGAGTGAACAGATTAATTCAAACTGCTTGGTTCTCTTTTTTTCTCTTAATAGAAAAAAGAAAAAAAAGACAACATTTTTTCCCTAAAGATAGATTTTTTTAAATATACTGCAGCCCCCGGCCTTCTGACACAAGCATGCATCTAGCACTGCCTGCTAGGTGATATAAAAAATTACTGGCCTGGGACCAAATGTCTCATTGAAAACTAACATGAACAAAAGTGTCATTCAGACTTAAAAGTGTTAGCTAGAAAAGGTGAATGCTTCTCTGTGTGCCATTATAGTTTGCCTTTTTCTAATTTTTTAATAGATGCTAACAAAGTCTGTCTCCTCCCGTTCTTCAGACTACAGACCTATTTATGAAAGAACAAATTGACAACATTGTGCTTAGTCCAAATGTGTGGTAGAAAGGGATACACAACACTTGGGACAGGTGCTAGTGCTTGGTGATGTTTTTGAGGATCAGATGCATTGGCATGTGCAGTCTGTTGCACATATCAGTCAAAATTCTGTCCCTGCAAACATTACTTCTGTACTCACAGGAGCACTATGAGGTGCACATAGGTCCAATAGGTTAGAGCTTGTCAGCTAAAAAATACACTGCTGCTTTAATAATGTTTTAGTGACATATTTCACACTGCTTGTTTGAAAGTACCAGGTGATATATGAATAAAAAAATTTTATTTAGTGTATTGATCAGCTTATTTAAAAGGTGATCTCAAGATCTCTCATGAGACCCCACCTGGAGTACTTGCACTCAGCTCTGGGGCACCCAGCACAGGATGGGTTCCCACTCCCCATGGCAGAGGGGTTGAAACTTGATGATCTTTAAGGTCCTTTCCAACCTAACCCATTCTATGATTCTATGATGCTATGATGCTATGATCCTTGTCAAAAGTCACTCTCCATCTTTCTTGTAGGCTCCTTTCAGAAACTAGAAGGCTGCATTTAGGTGCTTCCCAAAGCCTTCTGTGGTAGCACAGATTCTTTCCCATGGGAATTTTTCTCTTTTTCTCCCTGTGTTCTATAAATAAAGATAAGGTTTGGATGTTATTGAAACTGTCTCTGGAAAGATGGGCAGTTCTACCTGGCCTATGGGCCTAGGGTGAGGTTTTGAATTGACCCAATCCGGAGAAACTTTTAAAAGTCTATAGAAGTTTTAGAATTAAATAATAAAATCAGAATTCCACCTCACCCGATCCAGTCTGGTTCTTGCACTCGGCTAACGCTCGACAGCGACAGCCTTCCCTTTGCTGGGCTGAACAATTCCAATTGTCTCAGCCTTTCTTCATAGTAGAGGTGCTCCATCCCTCTAATCATCTTGGTGGCCTCCTCTGGACTCACTCCAACAGGTCAATGTGCTTCCTGTGCTGGGGACCCCACAGCATTCCAGGTGGGTTCTCACCAGAACAGAGCAGAGGGGCAGAATCCGCTCCCTTGCCCTGCTGCCCACACTGCTTTTGATGCAGCCCAGAACACATTTGGCTTTCTGGGCAGCAAGTGCACATTGTTGGGTTGTGTCCAGGCTCTTACCCACTAGCACTCCCAGATACTTCTTGGCAGGGCTGTTCTTGATCATCCCCCAGCCTGTGTTGATACCAAGGGTGACCCCAACACCAGTACTTGGTCTTGCTGAACCTCATGAGATTCCCATGGGCCACTTCTCAATCTTGTCCAGGTCTCTCTGGATGGATCCCGTCCTTCAAGTGTGTCACCCACAGATGTGTCAGCTTGGTGTCATCTGCAAATTTGCTGAGGGTACGCTCGATCCCTTTGGCTGTGTCATTAATGAAGATATTAAATAACACTGGTCCCAGTACTGACCCCTGAGCAACACCAGTTGTCTCTGATGTCCATCAGGTCTCTGAGCCATTGACCACTGCCCTCTGAATGTGACTGTCCAACCAATTCCTTATCCATCTAACCGTCCACCCATCAAATCCTTCTATCTCCAACTTAAAGAGCAGGATGTTGTGGGGGACCCTGTCAAAGGCTTTGCAGAAGTCCAGAAAAAGTACATCTATAGCCCTTCCCTTGTCCACTGATGCACTCACTCCACGTATTCAATAGAAGGTCACAGTAGGTCAGGCAAGGCTTGCCCTTGGTGAAGCCGTGCTGGCTGTCTCAAATCACCTCCCTGTCTTCCATGTGCCTTAGCATAACTTCTAGAAGGATCTATTCTGTGATCTTCCCAGGTACAGAGGTGAGGCTGACAGGTTGGTAGTTCCCAGGGTCCATCTTCCTACCCTTTTAAGNGTTCCCAGGGTCCATCTTCCTACCCTTTTAAGAGATGGGTACAATGTTTCCCTTTTTCCAGTCACCTGGGACTTCACTTGGCTGCCACGACTTTTCGAAGATCATGGAGAGTGTTTTGGCAACGACATCAGTCAATTCCCTCAGGACTCTAGAATGCATCTCATCAGGTCCTGGACTTACCTATCCATGCTCAGGTGATCATGAACCTGATCTTTACTTGTAGTGAGAGGTAGCTCAGCCTTCTCCTCATCCACTGTTACCAGTTTGCCAGCATTGTTTATCAGGAAGGATACACGTTCTTTGACATTCCTTTTCTGGTTAATATACTGGCATTTGCTTCTTTCCCTTTAGTTTGACCAGCAGTTCCCTACTCAGCCATGCCAGTCTCTTGCCCTCCTTGCCCAGTTTCTTGCTCCAGGGGTTGGCTAAATGGAAGATTGCCTTAAAGATCTGCCAGCTCTGTTCCTCTCCCTTGTCCCTGAGGGCAGTCTCCTAGGGGTTCCTGTTTACTATCTCCTTGAAGAGCTGGAAGTTTGCTTTCCTGAAGGGGACCTAACTCTACTGCAGTGTAAAGTGTTCAAGGCCAGGTTGTGGAGGGGGTTGAACTAGGTGATTTTCAATGTCCCTCCCAGCCTAAACCTTTCTATCATTCTGTGTCATGGGCAGACTCCAGCAAGCTGACTTGCTGTTAACAAAAGCAAACAAGCAAAAATGTGAACACTCTACGTGAGAAACTAAAATTTATTTTGGCATTCAGGACGAAACCCAACCCAGAGTGGCATCCGACATACTTTAACAGGGGACGTGACACGTCTGTGGAGCACAGACGGACCCGCACGCTAGTGCCTTCGGCTGATCCTGCCCGCAGTGTCGGTGGTGCCTATGGCTCCGTGCCCGCCGGCAGCGCCCCGGGGGCTGCTGAAACCCTTCCGTTCTTTGCCGGGACCGGGGCCGAGAGCAGGGGCGGG
>VZTH01002250.1:13908-34258 GCA_013397815.1 Aleadryas rufinucha | reverse complement strand
AGCATCCTGTATCACATGAGCTTTTACAGAGGAATGAGGCACCTTTCAAGCCACTAAAAATTTTATTGAGTACAAAACACAACTTACAGCAAATGGTATGAGCCACACTCCCAAAGCTGTGTTGGGTTTTGACAGCTGAATTCCAGGTAAACTGAGAACATCAAAAGCAGGGCACAGGCTTCCCTTCACATGGAACCAGTTAAACTCAGCCCAACAAATGCACATGGAGCAGGAACAGCCTCAAAGCACACACTTTCCAATTTAAATTTATTTCAACTTTGCATTAAGCTACTATTTCTATTTTGGGTTTAAGAGAAATAATACAAATGAAATGTTATTTTAAAAAAACTGTAAAATTACTTTTTTGGAAGGCAATTGACAGTTTCAGACTTCTGAGGATTTCAGCTGGGGTTGGGCACACAAGATAATCAGTTTAGTGCAGTAATCTATATTCCACCAGGCAGAAGGCTCTGTTTGAGAAAAATTTGCTGATTTTGTAAGAAAAAAAAAGATTAGCTGTATGGGAGTACTGCAGACATGAAGTACATCCTCATATTATTTACTGGGAATTAAACTAAAACCAAAGGCCTTCAACTTCCAAAGGTTTTTAAATGCTGGAGAATGCAGGCAATCTGTTCTTCCAAAAAAAAAGGAAAACTGTTTCTCCACAGCTGTTTACTGAAGACTACTGTTTTCCAGCATGACATGGAATTTGTGGAAAAAACACCTCACACCTGTTTTTAATGCTGAAAACATTGAATAAAATAGATCTTGGGCCCAGAAGAACAAAAATCCTTCTGGATTTGCACTGAGCAACAAGAAGCACAAACAAAAACACGGCCAAGTGCTGCTCCAACTTGAGAATGATAGTTTTGACATTCCTGGGAACAGAATAGGAACTTCAAACCACAGTGTTGCTGCAAGGCAGTTCCTGCATGAAGGAAGCACAGACTGAGACAACATTTCACAGACTGTGTCTATGGAGAGCAATTGCTCCAGTGTCTCCACGGACCCATGCTACCCTACAGCTGAACCTGATGAAGCTGTGTTTACCCACAACGAGAGCTGGGAGAAAGAAAAAACACCACTGCCATTTAAGGCCTTCCAAGAAAAAGCATTTGACTCATCTCCGTGCCTGTGGGGCAGAAAAGGAGGGAGTCCCAGACCATCCATGACACGTTGGCCCTGTGCAGCGCAGCAGCCATGTGAGAAGGGCCCAGGCCCCACAGCTGCTCCGTGTTCCCATCCCAGGAGAACACCTGCTTGTTCTGGAACGTGCCCCAGGAGCGCGTCTGTTCAATCACCTGGACCTGGATTTCTTCCCTGAGTCTCCGTGTCTCAGCTTGGCTCAAATGTCCACCATGTCCACCAGAGCAGAGAGGTGGAGCTCGGAGGCAGCCTCAGCCTCCTTGGTGGCTCTGAGGAGCTGCTGCAAGTGTTTGAGTCTGTCCGACAGCACGGGGCTTCGCTCCAGTTCCAGAACCTTGTGTCCCTCCTGACTCCCAGCCTGGGCAGAAGGAAAAGAGATGAGACTCAGACTTTCTCCCAAGGTAATTCCCACTACAGGTTTTGCAGCTACTGCACTCCTCAGAGCTTTAGTTTAGCTCAGAAGCACCTTCTCTTACCTCTTGAGCAGCTGACATGGGACTCTTCACCAAGGGGCAGGTGGCAGCTGGGGTGGAGAGCAGAGACTGGGGGAGGTAGAGAGGAAGACCCAGGAGATCCCCAAGGGGCTCCATGTCCTCAGCTAGATATCGGTGCAGCTGTTCTTCAAACCTGGATGGGAAGGGCAAGAGCACCAGTCAGACGGCAGCCTGGCTCTGCCCCTGTAACCAGTGTGTTACACTTAGAGGGTTTTTTTGGGTTCAGAAGCATCTGATCTCCACAGCCATATTCAAAACAGTCTGATGTACTCCGCTGCAACTATCAAAATCCATCACAGAAGACTGCGGAGGTAGAAAGGAGCCACACAGACTGAAGAGACTCAACTTACGGGAAAGCACAAGAGACAAAAACCTCTTGGACCAACCTCAAAAGCTTTAGTTTTTCACCTTTGTGATCTGCATTGCTACAAACTGACATCCCAGAGAGGACTTTATAGACATTTGTGACACTGGGGGACACACAGACCACTGTACACACCGTACTGCTTCAGTTCTGGTGGCGTGGCTGACCACAGAGTTTCCAAACATTCCCAAGAGCTCCAAGAACTTCTACCATCAGGGACTGCTCCCATGATGCAAGAAGGAGATAATAGGGAACTGAACTGATGTGCTAGATGATATCAGATGGAGCTCAAGACAGTCTGGGCTCTTTTCTAGCACAGAAACTTAACTTAACTTCCTATTCCATACAAGTTACAAATTGTTTACAACCCTGGGCTGGAGCTGCAAGGAAAAGATGCTGCTGTGGGAACTTGCCTCTTGTTTTCTATTTTTTCCAGTTCCAACTGTGCCAACAGACGCTCCTGCGCCAAGGATGTGTCTCTGAATTCATCTGTGCTGGGAATGCTCACTTTCTGACCTGGCAGCATGCTCATGCCAGAGCCATACTGATCCGGCACCATGGAGATGCTGTAGGGTTTCTTAAAAGACTTGGGAGATTTTAGCTTTGACCTGAAGGGGGGAGGAAAAAAACAACAAACAAAAACACATTATTTGGTATGAGTGTGTTGATTTTTCCCTATTGACTTGAAGCTTGGAAATACCAGGGAGTGAGAAGTGATCATTTGGAGAAATAATGCCCGTGTGCCAGGATCCAACACACCACCACCTGTGCATGGGATTAGAGAGGAACTAATCTGACAGGAGCACAGGATTCACCCAAACATCACCCACTACACAGCAGAGCTGCAGCTAAGCTTCCAAGAGGGAAGAGTGGCATCCCTCTGAACAAGGCTAGGGAAGTGAGCTAGACTTGACATCTCAAATACTTTAATGCCACACAGCTCTGAGGCATCCTTCCCCCTCAACCTATCTAGCATTTTCTCAGACTCACACTATTTTCCCTCCATGTTCTGCATAACTCCAAAGCCTCAGCAGCAGTTTTTCTGGCAGAAGTTAATTTCTCCACTTAGACACTTCAGCACTCCCCAAACAATCCTTTTGCTGTACAAATAAAATCTACTTACTACCCTGTCTCAGGACAGCTTGTACATCATTTTAGGGAGATGTACACAGCTGGTTCTAGGAAGATGCCAAATGCTGGTTTTCAGAACCATGCAGGCCACCTCACCTCTCGTGGCCTTGCCGGATGTCTTCCTGTGTGCGCAGCCTGGCTTGATCCCACGAGAAAGGCACAGTGTAGTTCTTTAAATGCTCCTTGAAGAAGTACACACGAATCTGACCATCTTCACTTACTGCTTCTGTGAATAAACCCAAGCCCAACGTTTATCATTTGCACAGGTTCTCTCCTTCAGAAGAGAAGCTCAGTATTAAAAAGGCAACTTGGGAGAAAAGCATTTGTTCGCTTTCAAACAGGTTTCAAACAGAGTCTGGGACAAACTTCATTAATCAATGGAAGTGACACTTAACTGTGGCAGCCTGCCCTCCCTGCTGACACGACTTCTGAGGGGTAACTCTTGGCCTTTGCTTAATGCAAACCCTCTCCCACTGGGAGGGCAGGGCTGAAAGACTTTGACCAGAGGCACATTTGTAGTCACAGGATCAAGTCAAGACACAACCAATACTAAATACACACTCCAAAGAGAAGACACGTGTGCAGAACACAGCAAGACCACAGCTGCCTCCCTGCTACACATCGCTTGCTGCCGTATGTAAAGGCACCGCTGGCAGTGTATTAAATACCATCACAAAAGAAGCATCATCCATGCTGCAGGAGGACACAATACCTGGAGCAATAGGCAGTTTGGGTGGTTTCCAGTCTCTCAGTTTATGATCAATACAGACTGCCAAGATACAATCCCAAGGGATCTCATCAACAGAAGGTCCATCTTCATCAGAGTTCCCACTTGTTCTGGTTTTCCAGTTTCGGTAAGTTTTGCTCAGCAGATTCTCCACCTGAGACTGGATCAGTGGTTGAGTGTGGGAAGAACTTGCTATCTGCGAGACATACTGAAAAATCATGTGGCAAACAGGACGCCAAGGAGCTGTGGAAGAAAAAAACCCAAAGTAAGTTGCAAGAATTTGTGACAAAACCGACACTGCACAGGCACATCTTGGAGAACAACGTGCTGCCAAGAAGATATCAGAGTGTGAAGTACCTACCACGTAAAGGAGGCAGATCTAGGTATGGGATCTGGAAGGACAGCACAGCCTTCTTCAGCCAGGCCAGGTGATCTGGCACGTTCCACTGCAGGTGGGGCAATACCTTGTTACCCCCAGCTTCTGAAAACTCTGTGACAGGCCAAGACAAGTCACAAAGGTGCTCTGAGGATGCCACATCTGACAGGAACTGCAGCACGCTGTTGTAGAGCTCTATGATGACCCCAGGCTCCTGGGACGGCAGCCCAGCTAAACGCCTCTCCTTCCAGTCGTGGTAGAAACGCTTGCCAAATTCTCCATCAATCCCATCCTCAATGTACTCCTGAAGGGTCTGACTGCAGAGCTCAAGGGAGGCAGGACACTGGGACACCAGCCAGCCCACAGCTGCAGAGACCTAAGACACACAAAAGAAGGAGGGGTGGAAACTGCTCTGCAGTGATCAGGACACAAAGGATTCAATCCTGTAACCCTAAGTTTGAATAACACTCTCCAAGAGAATATGCAGCAAAAGGCCAATAAATCAGGTATCATCATACCAATATTTGCAACAATAATTCTCCAACTAGGTGGCCACAAACTGAATTTCCATGCAGCAGGCTCAGGAACAGACAAAAAAGAGGCTGTTCACATGAGGTATAGGTATGCAGCGGAATTCCCTGCTGCAGGATGCTGGCGTTGTTGAAAGCTTATCCAGGAAAAACTGGACAGATTCACAGAAATTAGCCCAGGGTGACTGTACCATGTCTGATCATGGCAGTCCTTGAAGTGCAGAAGTTAGTTGTGAAGGTTTGTGGGGGAGCATCACTCTGGGCTTGTCAGGGAGCAATCTGTACAATCTTTGTGTACAGAACATGAGAGGATAGAGGCATCTCAGTCTCATCCACCAAGATGGGATAACTCTGCGTGATCTCACAGCAGCCAGAGCTACAAAGGGTCCTCTGCATTTCAGGTCTAAGAGCTTAAGGATAAAAAGGTTTACCCACCAGCAGCACTCCTCTGTTGGGCAGCAACACAGGCAGGGCTGACGAGAGTGGGTTTAGGTAATCCATGAATTTTGGTCTCAGTGCAGTTTTCAGTATTACATTAAATTACTTTTTTTTGTAGCAAATGCCACTGATCTCTGGTCAGTGAAAATACAACAGTCACAAATAATGGAAAAAAATTCCTGCATCTTGCTGTTCTTACCCTTCTGGTGCCTTCTAAGTCATTGACAGAGCCTGGGAGCTCTACAACGGTGTAGTCCGAAATAAGCTGGGCTGAAATCAGGTCCTGGAGCATCAAACCTTAAAAAATAAGAAAACTCATCATGTATACAGAGGAAGAACACAAGTCTTTGGACCACATGCTCTGCATTACATTCACTTCATTGCTGCTCCCCTCCATCTCTGCCCACAGGCTCTCAGGATCAAATGCTGTGTGTGAAGGAAAACTGGAAGCCAAAACTGGTGAGCTCTAAAGGCCTGAAGATTTTTAGGAAAGCTCTGGGAAGTGTTGTACTTCACAGCCTCTCCCTTTACTGGATGATGTAACTGAGAGGCTGCACCAGCCACAACATTTTTGCTTAGGGCAGACCTAAACATTCATACTTTCAAGACACAAAAATAATTACATACCATCTTCTACTTCTTTCTCCACGGCCTCCTCTTCCTGACTGGGGACTAGAACCACCAAGGGAACTATGGGGTGGAAAGGTTTGGCCTGAAGCAGCTGTTTCAACTGCAGCAAAGCTGAAAGCCAGTAAACATCATCTTCTGCAACATCTTCACTCCTGACTCGGGGGGGCAGGAGAAGAACAAGGCCACTGGTCCCAAGCAAGTCCTTTTGTGTCTCAGCCATATCAAGCTCTGAGTCAGAGAGCGCACCATGCACCACCTAGACAGGCAACAAAGACGACAACAGTAACGTAGCTAAACAAAGCTATTTTCACACCAAAATCTGCAGTTTATTGTCACTGCCATTCAGCTTTGACATCCTTTTCCAGGAGCTCTACACAACCTAAGACGACAAGCTGTTGTCAGGCCAACATGGATGTGTCTGATAGATGAGCTGAGCACAGAAGTGCCCTTCAGCACCTGCTCTGGGACCAGGAATTGATGATTCAGGTTCTACTACTGCGGGTATTTCTCAGCTGATTGAAAACAAAGAAAAAAATCCATCTTTTTTCAGACCTTTTCAACAACCCTATCCCTCCCAGTACCATCTCCCTCCATCTGACAGGACACAATATCCACTGAAAAAGAGCCCACCCTGCTCTTTTGGCCTCTTAGGTATCATGACATTTTTCTCACCTACCTTTATACACACACTGACTTTAATGCTTCTGCTGCCCTGCATGCCAGGAGAACTAAATAACGTCAGTGTTTGAATTTTGCCTTCTGTATGTGAAGCATTTTTCTCACAGATTTTGTCTCCCATAAACTTGGCTTTCAACCAATCCATCAGTATCCTAGCAAACAAAAAAGAGGACTTTGGGGGGTTTTGTTGTCAAAACTGGCATTTTAGGGTTTTAGTACCAGCACCTCTAAGATATCACAATCATAATTCTATATATTTAGGTTATGATAAATGGCCCTAATAAATAGCTGTAAATTTTCATAAAGTTATCATCTATCAAGGTTTTGTTTTCAGTATGAGCAAAAGGAATTAAACAATCTTAGAAAATACAGATCACTGTAATAAATTACAGCTACATTGTTTAAGAGTGCTCTGGAGGAAAAAAACCTGGAAATTTGACACAGTACAGGCAAAATTACATCAAGGACTGTGTATTACTAATCTTCTTCTACCTAAATAAAAGAAGTCTGCCCTGTTTGAGAAAGGGACCCAGCAATCAACTCTTCAGCCTACCTGCTGGGATCATCCTTGGAATATTCATCATCACTGGGCAAAACCAAGAGTGTCTTCCAAAAAATGTGTTCTTGTTGAACTGGAATATGTTCTGTGATTAACGAGACGAGATCCAGGGGAGTCCAAGCTAATTCACTTAAAGAGAGACAAAGAAACTGGTGAAAAGATCCACCCCGGGGCTCTTTCCCACCTGAGGAATGTCTGTCTTGCACTGAGGAAGTTACAATACTGAAAGTGGTGACTGTTCAGTTAATTCTTTAGATCTGTTGCTCATCCTTTGGGAACTGCAGCTGCTAAATACATGAGCCTTACTCTGGGGATTTCAGGAGCACATGTGTACTGATTTACTTCCACACTGATCCAACACACACCCAGGCCACTGGAGAGCATGAGGAGCCATGGGAAGCCAGACCTCCTGCTGCACTTGCAACATCTCAATCAGTATTTTCCTGCCACAAGCCAGGTCACTGATAGGTCCCTCACTCCTCTCCCCCCATAGCCCATCCGAGACCCCATCCCACCCAGGTACAAAATCACACTCCATAATTCCAATCAGATCCTTAAAATTACACCAGGGAGGATCATCTGGCCCAACACCTTCACTGATTTAGTGGAAGGTGTCCCTGCATATGGTGGGGGAATGGAATGAACAAAATGATCTTTAAGGTCCTTTCCAACCCAAACTGTCCTGTGGTTCTATGGCTTTCCTGTTCCCCTTATTCCAAAACACTCCCAGAAGCAAGGCTGCAAGTGGACATTCAGGCATGGTTAGCCATACCTTTTGGCCATTTCTGCTATCTCTGGCACATCTGTTGCAGCTTGTTTCTTAAGAAAGCAAGAACCAAACCCCAGCCTACCTTACCAACTGCTGGTAGAAGTGCTGAACTTTAATTTCATGCACTGTCTTGTTTCTCAGCCAGTTCAATCTGGAAACAAAATATTCTTGTCTGTATTTTTTGGTATAAAACAGGTACTTTAAACAAATCTAAGAAACACTGAGGCCTGGGAAATATTACAGAGGCTTCAGAAAGTTGCTGTTAATAGAAGAATTTATTTGGATTTTCAGTATTAGTCATGGCATTTGTGGAGAAAGTCTTTTGGGGGCTACTTAAGAACAAACAGTTCTGCAAACCCACCAACATTCACAATGGAAGAATTTTTGGTAACTTATCTTCCTAAAATCAACCAGATTGCCAACTGGTGCCACTGGAAGTATCCTTACCTTGTGCAAGAGATTCCCAGCTTTCCTCCATTCCCCAGGTTTACGAATCTCTTGCACAAGTTCTCCATGGCTATAGGCCACTCTGCACTGGGGGACAGTGCTTTCAGCTGATGTTTGGAATCCAAGCCACAGGGAGCAGCTGGAAACGCCCTCATCTGACGTTTCAACTTTGTCCGAGCTGCCACTGCTTCCCTCCACCTTTGGAAGAGAACAGATAAATAGGTCACATTCATGAACTCTTCTGCAGACCTTTGTCATCAGATATTTGTACAATGGACACCACAACAAGCACAACATACTGAGCAGGTGTCCAGGAAAACCACTGATCAGCAGGAAGAATACAAGGATAAACTATTACAAGTTTCTAGGCAGAATGAAGCTGGAATCTCCTACCAAGCTCATTACCTGACTACAACAAGGTGTGATCCCCTCCCCACGTACAGTAATTTAGCAGAGACTGGTACTAAGACTGTAAGGCCTACCCTTATCATGGAGATAAGACAGAAGAAACTGTCTCAAATAGAACACAGCCAGACAGCTGTAGCTCCATCTCTATTAACTGCTCCATGCCAGTGCTCCTAAGGGAAGCAGCTAGTCCCAGGGTGGTAACTCACCGTTTTAAGTACTTGCAGAAACACTGGAGCTCCTGAAGGGTTTCCTTGGCAATCTGGAAAATCTCATCCTCCAGAAAGAGCTCCATGAAGTGGTCACACACTTCTTCTGAACACCGGGCAATCCGGGCTTGCCGGTCTCTTTCTAAGGCACATCTGGTTCCAAATAAAACAAACCAAGACTCTGCTGAGGTGATGACCTCCAGCAAATGCCAATTCAATTGGCTGAGATGCAAACAGGGAAGTCCATCACATTTAGGAAACCTTTGGGAAAGCAAGCACCAGCATGCAGCACGTTGTACATACCTTAACTCATTGGCTGAAGCTTCTCTAACACTCTCCTCTATTACTTCTTCCATTAATTCCATGCCCACCAACTGGCTCAACTGCTTTATTAACTCTTCTCTTTCCTGCTTTTGCCTGGAAGGACAGAGAAAAGATTTAAACAAGTGAAAAAATTCATACTGGCAAACCTGCTGCTTAGTTACACACGCACCACACAGAGTGTCAAACAGCTAATTCACCTAAAATTGATTTCCCACTATCTGGTTTCTAAATAAACAACTTTGCATGGAGCCAGGTTTCCCTCAAAACCACTGATGACAATGGGGTTCCTTAAGCAACCTGATCTAGTAAGTGGCATCCCTGCCCATGGCTAGGAAGGAACTAGATGATCTTTATGGTCCTTTCCAAACCAAACCATTCTAGGATTCTATTTATTCTTACCCCAGTAAGCTACAAACAAGTAGCTCACTCAGAAGGAAAAGTTCCTGCATACAGCAGGGCCAGGATGCATGTCCCTTTCTGGAAGCTCTGGGTAAATATAAGTTCCTAAAATTCCCACCCATCATTTTCACAATGGCTCTGAGGCCACCAAAATGCTAACTAGCTGGTCACCTGAGAATGCAGAGGGGAACCCTGCCTCCACAATCCCAGGGGAGTCCGAGGTGAGACTGTTCTGCTACTGTGGCAGAAAAACATGGGGCTTGAGCAGAGGCACAAGGACTCAGGTTGGCACCAGCTGTCCTTATGTTGTCCAGGGTGTACCCAGCCCACCCTGCCCCCACAGCTGAAGCAGTGCCTCACCTCTCCTCCTCCACTCTGCGCCGTTCCTCCTGGACACGCTGCCTTTCCACGCTGACCACACTTCCAGCCACTTCTCTGAGGATCTCCCCCATCACTTCAGTCACGAGTTCCTCCACGGTGGCCTCTGAGGCACTGCGCAGAAACAGCAAAACTCCTCTCAAAGCCAGGTTTTCAAGCAAAGCCCCAAGTCTGTGCTTTTCTCAGCCACACCTTGCTCTTTGTGGTGGGCTGACTCCAGCCATTAGCCAAGCACCCACACTGATAGTGGCTCACTCCCCTCCCCACACTGGGACAGGGAAGAAAGTAGGAAGACAAAAGGAAAACTCATGGATGGAAATAAATGAACTGTAATACAGAAAGGGAACACCCCCACTCCCCCATCAAGCAAAGTAAATGTAGCCAGTCATCGCTTCCCATGGGAAGAGCAATGCCCAGAGAGTATCCAATCAATGTCCACCCTGAAAGCCACAGACCTTCAACTTCTTCCTCTGACCCAGTTTTATTGCTGACCATGAGATCACATTGAATGGACTTCAGTAAGTCTGGGTCAGCCATCCCCATTCAGCAATTATCAAACACTGGTGGAATAACAACTGCTGGGGTCACATCCCACATCTACGACTCTACCGACTGCCCTGGAGAGGAAATGTTTATGAGAATCAGAGAAGGAGCCAGATCTGGACTTGCTCCTCTTGTCCCCCTTTGGGCACCTTCCCTTCCATGACAGAGGTTTCTTGCCAGGCAAAGCTTCCAGAGGTTTGGGTCAGCCTTCCCTTAGGCTAGAGCTGGGATGTGACAGACATCTGAAGAAAGGTCTGCTTTCCCTTCCACTGCATCAGTAACACGGTCTCCACCACAGACCTGGCAGTGCTTAGTTTTACCATCTTCACACATGGTGCTGCTACGGCAAGGGGCAGCTGTGGTGGCAGACTCCAGGAGAACCAGCAAGAAATGCTCTTTACCAGATGGCAGCAGCCACGTAAGCTGCTCCTGCTCTGCCCACTTCTCTGCACTCTCCTTTGAGGACGTCGTGCACCAGCCCGTCCACCACTTCGGCGATGTCCTGCAACACAGCAGAGGAAGCAGCTGAACCAAGGTGCAGTCCTTCTCAGGATTGAACTGGGAGTAAACTGGGAGTCTCTCCAGCCTTGCTTAACTGACTGTAATCCACAGCATCATCTGCATTTGTGCTTACAAACTGAGCCAACTTGACCAAACACAACAGCCTGCAAACTTCAGGCTATTTAGACTATCTAAAAGGTTAGTAACAGCCCAGAAACAAAAGCAGATTTTTGTACTAAATACGGGCAAGTCAATTTAGGAAATCATAACTAAGGAGAGAGGCTCCTATTTTTTTACTCTAGACTTTCATTCTAACTGATTTAATTCCAAATGATCAGGTCTAACCTTCACTGAAATTTACTATTATCTAGGTAGAATATGGCAACTGTACTGTACAAGGCAATGAGACACTGAGACTGGTTCAGCACCAGCACACAAAAACTTGTGTGGGAAGGAGAAAAACAGCACAGGTACACGGGGTATACGTTCAAGACACAACATTAATAGTCATGTACCCACAACAAGAAACTTCATGTCTCATCTGACATTCCAAGAAGAACTTGGTTACCTTTTATTATATTTCACAGATCTTTCCCAAATATTTCCTTACCGTGTCCAAGTAGCCAGGCTGAGGCTTTGAAGGGGGAGGCTCAGGCTGTGCAGCAGGCTGGGAGATGGGCTGTGCAGGAGGCAGGACTGGCACCAGCTGACGAGGCAACAGCGAGGGCAGAAGATGAGCTGGGGGCTGGACTCTTACTGCTGTGGCCTCTAAATCCACACCTCTGCTTTCCACTCTTCCTTCTTGAGAGGGGAGAGGAGAAAAATTAAGGAAACCAGATCAGTCACAAACAGAAGCAGATCTTATCTTCAAAATGCTGGCTTGTCTGATAAAACTCAGCAGGTCATAAAATAAATCTGTAACAGCAGCTTGTTGCCTTAAAGTCAAAAATATATCATAGAAACTATTTTATATTTATGAGTGTTTTATACAAAACAATTAAAAATTTAATTGCACATTACCCCCAGTAGCAAGCACATGTATTTCCAACAAAGCAACTGTTTCAAGTCAGGCACACCTGGCACCTACACACACTATCTGTACTTCCAGCAAGGACAGAAAAGCACACATTCAGCTAACCTGAAAACTGACATGTTTATACACACAGTGCAACAAACAGTTGCAAATAAAAACATGCAAACTACAAAGGGAAGTTGGTTTTCTGAAGTAGTCAAACATTTGTTATTTCACTTATGTTGGCAGAATTTGGATCAATAGTGTATTTCCTGAATTGGGAAATACATTTTAATAATCAGGTTGTTCTTGACTTTTACAGATACATAAGTACACCTGAGCAGCCTGGTCTAGTGGAAGGTGCCTCTGCCATGTCAGGGGTGTTGGAACTAGATGAGCTTTAAGGTCCCTTCCAACTCAAACCATTCTGTGATTTTTTTATGACTTAAACTGTAATCCTTTCATTACATCTAAATTTCCATGCAATTTCAATGTCTGAGCCAAGAACAGTTTCTGCTCTGCACAACAAACCTGCTCACAGAACTGACTGGGCAGTGTGTTCTGAGCAGTACCTAAAATGCAGGTTTGCTCTCACCTGTTGCTTCCACACTGGGTTTTTGGCTACTGCCGACCTGATCCGCAGAGGCGCTTCCACCAATGTACTTGTTCTGCCCATTGAAGCTGGACACGGGCACATGGTGGGGCACTGGGGGCAAGGGGCCCCCGTTCACAACCTCCCCAACAGAGACAGTGAGCTTCTGGCTGACAAACAGGGATTTCCGTGGTTTGGGTAATCCGTCTGGCTCCAGGAACGCCGAGCGATTCAGCTCCACGTAACCCCTGGGGAAAAGTAAAAGTAACAACCAGGAGTACATCCTCAAAGCTCCAGTAACCTACAGGCTTTCAGTTCTGAAGCATACTGTTTCGGAATGCTGACAGGAATAGACCACTAACTGGCATCCTCGAGGGGTTTTTTTCCTTCTCCAGTCTCTCGACATTCCAAGTTTGGATGAACATTCCTTACAACGTATGGATTTCCATGGCAAACATCTGTGAACTGCTGTTCTCCAATATCCTCCAACAGCCAGTTTGCACTGTTCAGCTTCATCCCACCCTACAGGCATCACTACAATGCCAGTTTCCCAGGAAGCAGAACTGTATCCTTATTTCCTACAGAGACCCCATCCCCCGTTCTTGGCCCGTTCTTTCTCTGGATCCAGCCTTCAGGAGCAGCTCCCCCACATTACCCCTTTGCTTGGCATCAGGCTAACCCCCCCAAGCATCATTTTCCTCACACTTACCCATCTGAAACACTCAGCCCATAGTAACTTATAAAATCAGTTGCCTCCTCACAGTCTTTGAACAGCAGCATGCGGACCAGGTGGTCCAAGGGGAACACTGTACTTCTCTGGGTGCTCACAGTGTAGGCAATATTGAGGGATTTGAGACCATCCTTACGAATCTGGGGAAAAAGAAAAGGCCACATAACTACCAGGAAAGAACCCAAAATGTACTGTAAAGCATATGATAAACATGAAAATCATGTTTAAATCCAGTACTTTGTCATCAAGTATACACACAAACAATTATTTAGATTTAACTTTCTTTTTAAATTCTATGCACTTGCTTTCTAGTTTCTGTTCCTCTTTCACGATATTTGTTCTGAGCATATCCCTTTGTGATTCTTGCGCAGCAAAAACACCTTGCAAGGGCTTCTGAAAGTGCATATTTGCTTTGCAAGACTCTCAGACTGTTTCTCTGCTTCCCAATTATTTATGAGGGAAACATGTATTTGTACACAATTACAAGAAAAAAAAAGAGCATTTCAGTATTTGCCTTTCATATCACAGCAGAAAGCTCCTAATGAATTTTTAACACTTCTGAAGAAGCAGTAACAATATTATTTTTAAGGCACAATAGCTACTAAGTTTTCTGCTGATTTCCCCCCAAATCCCAGACTGTCTTACTCATTAATACTTTAAAAAATATTTGTCTTTTCCTCACCTGGTTGAAATAACAGTGTAAGAGGCAGGCATTCAGATAGGAAGCTGCTTGCACTAGCTTGAAAAACCTCACAAAATTGTTGCTGTTTAATGCAGCAAAAGCTTGAACTGCAAATCTAACTTCAGGCGAGTTTCTAACCTCTGGATGAAACTGCTGAACTTCTCTGTGGAGACAAAAGACAGTGACAAACCTTTTGCTTCAGTACTGAACAATCACAATTCAACACCAACCTGTAACAGCACGGAATTAAAATCAGGAGCATTACAATTTGTCTGGATTTAATTCTGAACTCAATTCTTCCCAGAGGCAAAGAGAGAAAACAAGTGACATCTTGTTCCCACCTGAGAATATCGCCCTTGTTGAGATTCAGCAAGACATTATAACCTCGGAACTCTGCTTCACTCTTGCAGTAAATCCCCTTGTTAGCCAAGTCCTGATACATCTCCTTCAAGCTCTGCAGGCATTTAGTCATGTTCTCATTGTTGATTTTGGCATCAAAGGAGGACATGGGCTCTTCACACAAGTGGTGAGCACAATGGATGTGAAAGCGAGTGCACTTCTCAATCAGAGACACCATCAGCGGGTTGCAGAGGTGCTGCTGGGTTATGTCCTAGCAGAATGATAAAGAATGCATTACATGTCTTTTTAAATTAGTTGAATAGCACAGTCACCTGGCACTACCTCTGGAAAACCCATTTCACTGTGCTTTGAGTCCCTCTGCAATTCAAAACGTTTCAACAACCATGGCTTTTTGCTTCCCTTTTTTACAGCCTGATGGGATCTTTTGCTTTGTATCACCAAACATCTCCATTCACAGTGCTTACCTTTCTTATTCCACGAGTTCTGTTCCAGACGAAGTCATACCATTCTCGGTAGTTTCCTTCTCCCTGATCCATAATGTTTGTCACTAAATAGTCCATGGTCATGCTCAGCACCTCAGAGGGTCTCAGCTCATGGGGCAAAGGTTCCTCCTGATCTGCTGAAGACCTGCTATATTCCTTGATTGCTGCTGCATGATCCACCTGCCAGAGGTGAGGAATAGAATCAAAATCCAAGAAGTATGTACAACTTTGCAGCACTAAAGAGGATTTCATCCCACCTATGCCTTTAACTTCAGTAAGGAGCAGACTGTTGAAGTGCTGACTTAGTCTCAAACTCATAACCTTTAAGACAATACATAGTTACAGATAATTACATATAATATGTAATTATAGCTTTAGAACTATAGTTCTAAATAACTAAATAAAAGACATGACAGAGTGAAAAAGCAATTCTTGTTTTCCAGTGGGGAATTGAAAGGTAATAATGAAACAGCCTACAGAATTTCTGCACCAGAATTAACTCTGTAATCAGCTAAACAATACTGACAGCTCCAATGAGCATCAGGCATACTGATATCCTGGGACTCTCATACCTTGTCAGATCCTAGAAGCAATTCAAAGATGCTGAGCTGGTTTCTTGTCTCCCTCATGTAACGCTCCTTTTCAGGACACATGTCTGGGCAAGTGCCAACAACAGTTTTTGCTTTGCCAAGATCAGTCCTCTTTATTCGAGCTAAAGAAAAAAAAAAAGAAAAAAATGAACAAACACAAAGCATCTCTTGGGTTTTGGGTTTTTTCCTTCACGATAAGCTATTACCCTGATGTGCCAAAACAGCCCTGAGCACACAAGGCTGTACCCAAACCTTGATACAGTTAGAAATGAACAAGGATGGCATTCTTCCCACTCGGAGGCCTGTACGGGGATTGCACATATTGAGAGTTTTGCTGAGAAGACTGAAGCTTTTAAAAGATACCCAATGTTTTACGTCCTAAGGAACAGCAATTTCAAAATTCTGCATTGAGTGGAGAAGAAGTTTGTCAATATTAAAAATAAGATGCTAAATTAGAAGCAGGATCAGTTTTGAAACGGAAAGAACAGCATGGAAGGCATTACAACCAGCACTGTGAAACTAAAGGACATTTTTTGAAATAATTCTCAGCTGCATAATAGTTTGAATTTGGACAAATACTAGAGGGACTGGCACAGGGTGCCCAGAGAAGCTGTAGTTGCCCCACTCCTGGAAGTGTCCAAGGCCAGGTTGGATGGGGCTTGGAGCAACCCGGGACAGTGGAAGGTGTCCCTGCCCATAGCAGGGGTGGGACTGGATGGGCTTTAAGGTCCCTTGCAACTCAGACAATTCTGTGGTTCTATGAAATGCAGTTAAGGCTTTGGGTAACTTTCTTTAAGAAGTCTGCAGAGGTGCAGATCTCCCTGCATGCCCTCCTTCACAGAAGATGAACATTCTGCCTTTCCCTTTACACAAGAAATTGCATGTGCAATAAGTAAAACAGAATTTGTGTGTTTTACAAGAAAAAAATACAAAAAATAATACACTAGGAAGAGTATTTTACAGACTGTTCCATGTTAAACACTCTTTTAAGCCATTTCTGTAACATCACAACAGCTTTGCCACAAAACCCAAACACTTACTTCTTTCCAGCAGAGAAGCAGATCTTACACTCATTAACTTGTGCAAATTACCTTGTCGCATGATTTTGTCCCTCTGGTCCAAGAGCCTGTATCTCTCTTCAGATGTCTCAGCCACCAATCCCACCAGGTTACTGAGGGACAACAGCGAGGCTCCCAAGCCCTCTGAGCTCTGCCCTTCAGAACTGGAATCAAACAGCTCTGCTTCAAACTGCAGCGCCTTTCGAAGGCCAGGCTTCTTTGCTGGAGAACTAAACACAGAAGACTTTTTAATCAGTAATAATACACTGGTGCATGCCCTGGTCTTAATCAGTTCACTGTTCTTTAGGATGCCAGCATCTGTTCAGAGGATCATTTTGTTCACAGGGAAACGTGTCAATGTATGGATGTGCTAAGGTTGTTCTGAGCTAACACCAACAGCCTGGTTAAATCCTCAGCACCGCTCTGACAATGCTGCCAAGAGTTCTGGCATCGTGGAGAAAGTCCCAACCCTTGTGCAACAGAAAAGGTATTACTGAAAGTGTCTTAGAGGGGACAGAAATGGATGGCTCCTGTAGCATTTTGCATCTCTATGGCACACCAGTTTGTATTTTTAAGCTAGGAACTGGCTTGCTGGTGTGGAGATAAAACCAACATGCTTTCTATAGCAACAGAGATTATGAAAATCTTATGAAAAATCTTAGGAAAATATTTTACAGGCCCCAGATACAAACACACTTTTTAAATCAAGGAACACTGACTCCTTCTCAACATATGACTAATTTTATAATTATATGACTACACATATCAAATTACTTCTGTCAGACTAGACACACCATTGAGGTATGACAAAGATCAACCTTGCCACTTCTGTGACTGTCACAAACCAGGAAGACTGTTCACTTGGAAGTGAGACAATGATCCAGACTACTCCAAAAAGGAGACTCTCATTCCACAGAACTCTAATTGCCTCCAAAGGAAACTGCTTGTTTGAGAAGCTCATTGAATCACTGCCACAGACAGTGTCATTACTGCTCGGTCCTAGCTGGGCTCTGCACTGTTTGTTCACCTCCCTCATGCCTCATACATGCTTTTATGAACAAAATCCAAAGTAAAATACCCTAATAAACCTCTAGGAGTATCCTTCTGACAAACTGTTAGAGCTGTGTGCTTCTAATTCAGACAAACCAGAAAAGAAGGTAAGCACTCTCCCTGAAGAGAGCGTGACTATTTGGCACACAATGATCACCATTTTTCTCCAAGCTCCCCTTTTCCTGCCAGGTGGATTCCCAGAGGAGAGGACATACCTTCTCCCAGGCATGACACTGCCGGCAGAGGATCTTATTAAAGGTTTTCTAAGAGGGGAATGCTGATAGCTTTGCTCTTCACTGCTTTGCCTTCCTTCATCTTCACCTGATTTCTTCTCCTTGGATGAAAATTCTCTTTTTGCTGGACCTGAAATGACACATAAACATGAAACCAGGTACCTGCCAAGCAATTTAAGCAACAGGTCTTTCTTGACCCCATGGGGGTGGTGGTGAAAACTAAGACTCCCAGTTTTGTTCATGCATGCAAAACTTCCACAACAACTGGCACTAGGAGCTGTACCAAGTTTCCACCAATTGCTATCAAGGCCATTGCTCTATAAAGAGTAAGTATTTTTCAAGAAAATATCAATTAGTAATAACGGTAATTATCAGTAAATGAAATCTGATCCTCAACTGAATCAAAGTTCTCTCAGGTTTGGGATATAATCTACAAGTCATAACTCCCTATGGAACATGAAATCCCTTTCACCTGTGTAAATCACAACTCCCAGTGCTCCTACTGAAAGTATTTATTTCACATACCCAAGCTTAGACTCAGGTCAGCATGAGTTAACACTTGCAGGAAGGGAGAATTTCTTCTCCCACAATTTTTCCACCAGCTGGATTTTTTAAACCCTCCCGGAACAGTTATTTCAGAATGCTGCCACATGTGCTGCCACAGACATAACACCACGATAAAATGACACAGGCTAAGAGGCAGCCCCTAGAGCTGCTGCTTCAAGATGTTAATTCTCAGGGAGACAACTCTGCAGCTGTTTGTTTTCTGGAAGGCAAGGCTGTGGTTGGTCAAAGCTGAGGTGAACCATTCATCTGCTGGCAGCTGAAGTGCACCCCCAGGCTAGGATATCACAGGCACGCACACTGCACTCATGGAGCTAGAGAAAGGGAAGCACTTGACATTATAAGTATTCCCCTGGGGAGTGAACAACCTCCTCTTGCCCTAATCCCAAGCACGGTCTGGAATCCAGGAATCTGGAATCTAAGCTCTGTAGGTTGTTCTCTTTCTTGGTTCAAACAGTGTCTAACTGTTGATACGCGGAACAGCAACTTCAGCAGACACCACAGAGGTTCTCAGGACACTTTCCTTAGGTTGGTTCTCAGAACCTTTTCCTGAAAGCTGGAGGCTCACATCCCAGTCCATGATCTGAGGCAGGCAACAAGGCATTTCAGACTGGGTTTTCTTACATCCACAAAGAACATCCTACTTCTGGACAGAAGGACAAAGTTGAACATCACCATATTCCTGTTGTGTGACTGCATGAAGGATTCAACCATGATATCTCCTACTACGGAGATAATTTTGTTGTCATTGTCAGCATATCAGGGAAAAAACAGAGCAGCTGGCACGCTATTTATACATCATCCAGTAGTCTGGAAACACAGACTTACTTGTTTTCTTCTTTTGCCAAAATGTTACTATGTCTTTGTGCAACTCTTTCGCTTTTTTTCTGGCAAGAGCTGCAGAGGCCTGAAAGAAAACAGAAGCAGAGCACGGAAACCTATTGGCATCACAACACCGAAACACACGGTGCAGTTTTTGGCAGAGAAACATTTACCGATGCCCAAAAAATTCTGGTTGCTGTACTTTAACTTCACTTAAGACCTACATGCAATCAGCTGAACTGGTCTCCACAAAAAATGCTGCTTTTCTACAAACAGGAGTGTAGTTTTCATCAGTCCTGAACCCATGCCAAGCACTCAGATTTAAGTCTTTCTTCATAGGATCAGAGACTGGTTTGGGCTGGAAGGGACCTGAAAGACCATCCAGCTACACCCCCCCGCCTTGAGCAGGGACACCTTCCATTACCCTAGGCTGCTCCAAGCCCCGTCCAACCTGGCTTTGAACACTTCCAGGGATGGGGAAGGCACAGCTTCTCTGGGCAACCTGTGCCAGGGCCTCATCACCTTCAAAGAATTTCTTCCTAACTCTTCTTTTAGCTTATACTGTTTCCCCTTGTCCTCTCCCAATCAGTCTCTGTAAAAAGCTGCTTTCCCTCTTTACTGTAAGCCCCCTTTAGACACTGGAAGGGGCTCTAAGGCATCCCTGGAGACTTCTCCAGGCTGAACACTCCCAAGAGTTATGCCACTTCTGATACTCACGTGATCAAAAAAGTGGAGAACAGCCATTTTTTTATTACGCCTGGTCATGATCCGACGAACTTTTACGAACTGGCCGAAGTGTTTTTCCAGTACGGTCCTGTCGTTGAGGTAGTCAGGGATGTTCTTGACCTGGATGGCCGTCAGCTCGGCGGCAGGCAGGCCCGCCAGCCCCTCTGTGCTGTCGCTGCCGCGGCTCCGGCGAGCAGGGGCGGCAGGGGCCGCATCTGTGACGAGAAGGAACACGACAGCAGTCAGCAAGAGGGGAGAAACCCGGGCGGCCGGGCTGCCCCACCAGACCCCCGCCCACCTTCGCGGGCGGGCTCCCGGGCCTCGGCCGGCGGCGGCTCCTCGGCGGGTCCCCGCTCAGCCTCGGGGCCCTCCCCGCGCTCCCGCTGCTCGCGGGCCTG